>OX235274.1:102366701-102792029 GCA_944472155.2 Trichobilharzia szidati | reverse complement strand
ACTCCAAACACCTCAGCGTTCCCCACATAGGAAGTCATTCATAAAACCAAAGGATCGTATGAAACTGAAGAAACTCTCAACAAGTTACTTCAAACACCACGACTTTGGCACACTAGGTTTAATACTTAACACACTCAGTTCCACCTCACAAGCTCGAAATTTCCGTATGAGAAACGAAGAACGCATCGCAGTAGCCAGTCCTGCTAGAGTGTATGCACTCACGAAATCTTTAAGAAGCGAATGAATCGCAAAAATCACAGCATTTCCCTCCTCATAGACAAAGGTAGGTTATGTACTAATTCCGCAGACATGTGTGAATTATTTAACTCAACTTTTGCAGGTAACTACCTTAAGCCCACAGTCCAGTTACTCAATATGCACCCTGCTACTAATGTGGCACAAACTCCATCTCCACACAAACCAAACCTAATTAGTACTGTTGAATTTAACTAAACTAACATTAAACAAACTATAAGAACCCTGAAATGCTCTAAAGGTTTCGGTACTGACGGCATATCATCCTATTTTTATAAATATGGTGGCCCTGACATTCCCTTACTACTGCTTAAAATATTCACAATGTCCTTAGAAACCCAAACTTACCCTGATGTGTGGGAAACGTTTATTACGCCTTAACACAAATCTGGCTCGAGAACAGAAGTCAATAACTACAGGCCGATCAATATCACACCTATAGCTTCCAGAATTATGGAGAGACTAGTTAAAGGAAACCTAATGAAGCATATGCTTAGCTGCAACATTATAAGTCCGAACCAACATGGATTCCTAAAATCCAGATCTTGTTTAACATGCCACTTAGACTTCTTTAACTTTGTGACCAGCAGTCGTGACAGACGACAACTAGTACTAGTCATCTACTTTGACATCTCAAAGGCATTTGACCGTGTCGACCATTTACTACTAGTGCATAAGCTGAAATCCTTAGGAATACGTGACCCACTATTAGGATGGCTTAAATCATTCCTTAACAATAGGTCCCAAATAGTTAAACTCGGATCTATAACTTCGAAACCTAGCCCAGTCACCTCTGGTGTAGTACAAGGTAGTGTCATTGGACCCCTTCTATCTACCCTATATATTAACGACATATGCGCTTGCTTTACTCATGGTAAACCATTAATCTTTGCGGATGACCTCAAAGTAGCTTATACATTCCAATGTGATGACCTAGGGTACTTCCAGAATAATGTACAAAAAGAACTAGATAAAGTGACTGCTTGGTCGTCTTTATGGAACCTCCAATTTAACCTTAAAAAGTGTGGCTGGATCTGCTTCAATGCACCCTAAGTCGACATAAAGTTAACGCTTCAATCGGCTAACCTAACCAAACTCCAAAGTGTCGTTGACCTAGGTCTGAGGTACTGGAGTAACCTAACATTCTCTGAGCAAGTGGCATCACAGACTCGAAAGTCGAGGATGCTCTTAGGATGCATACTCAGGAACTTTCACGACAATGAAGCAAAGCTCATTCTGTACAAAACCTGTGTGAGGCCACTACTAGAATACTGTGCATTTATTATTAGCAGCACTCACACACGTGAAAAGCTAAGAATTGAAAGTATCCAACGATATTTTACCTCGAAACTACTAGGCTACGAATGTAAGAAAGACTACATCTCACGGTGCATGATTCTACAACTTGACCCACTCTGGAGAAACGACTAATTATAAACTTAGTATTCTTCTAAAAGGTCATACACAAAATATCATTCTCAGACAGTGAGGACATACAATTCGCGCAATCACCTATTCTTAATCAGCCTTAAATTTTAATTATTTCTTCATTCAAATATTAAAACAATTTTTGAACATATTACTGATAACATGGTATTATGAGTATTTCAGCATGCTAAGAGTTCAGTCTCAAGTTCCAGATGCAAATTAACTGAAGACGACTAGTATTAAAATGTCTCTGGAGACTGCCTAATGCTACTTGTTAGCACTGTCTGTCTATATGCAAATTAAGGCCCGAATGTTGGTAGTCTAAATAATCAACTATACGGTGAGTCCTAAATATTAATGAATCCTATCTTACTGTTCTATAACTATAATCTTGTTTAGTCAAATCTTTCGGAACAAAATATTATAAATTACTACTAAATATATGTTTAATGCTGCATGATTATGTACTGTTTTCCGAAATTACATTTGTTTATATCTAAAATGTCGACTCTGATAGTCTATTTTCCTTATACTTTTATTATTGTTCCTCTCCAAAATGCTGTAACAGATGAAACATACATGACGGTCTTCTGAAAGTAGTCACTCATACCATGACTTCGAATGAGTTGACAAATGAATATTTTTTTAAAAAAAAGAGAAAAGTTTGTGGCATATTATAACAGAAATTAAAAGATATATATAAAAAAATGAAGCATTTTGCCAGGGCCTTGCACAGAAAAGGTGGGAAGGTGGTGATTGCTAGTCAGCGGATATGATGGTGGGGACATATGAGAACCACCCTTATCTGTGGGACAGCACTCTATTGCTAAGGCTCCTGAGTTCGAATGGCTTCTGCAGAATAAGAGAATAAATAAAATTAAAAAAAAGACAACAGAAGTAGAAAATTTGCCTAAAGCTGAAGTTTAAATAACAAACTCCTCGAATGCAAGTACATGGTATGAGTCCCCTACTTCAGAAGGACACCTAAATGTATACTTCAGAAAAACAGTAGTTATTATTACGCCCTCGCTTTTCTTCTACATAGTTCACGCACTTTGACTTTTGTGTTTAACTCCTATTCAACCTATATAAGTAGGTAAAATTATCATCTTTTTTCACTTAAACTTTTATTTTCTTTTCGCAAGAAAGACTAGAATTCCATCACTAGAAAATCTCAGGGGGAAATAGTATTTGTTAAATGAAGAAAAAACAAAAAATGATGAACCCATTTTTTTTACATATGTTTTGAATTATTAACACCTTTTATATACTTCTGCACCTCTCTGTCGGTTTCCTTGTGTCTTCTTCTCTTTTCAAAGGTACTGCCTTAAACGAAGGTACTGAAACAGTGCCGCTATCCTCGGAATATTGCTAGCCCACCTGGTGAATAACGGAACCACCTCTATCATGAAATCTGCCGACAAGTTCAAAGTTGGTCTCATATACAACTGGAAATGTCACAATTATGGTGTACTTACCGGTGAATTTGAAGTTTTATGGACTTTCAAACACTCTATGAATCATTTACTTACAATTACTGTTCATTCCGCATCTCTTATATCTCACACCAGCACCTGTACAAAAATGCTACTTACCTTCCACAATTAACGTAATCGTTTATAATTCCCGCGTGAAATTGACATACCGTATTTTTTTCAATTACAGTTTTGATTTGATGCTATTTCTCATGAATTATTCAGTTGAAAGCATATCTCGAAAATTACCTTTTGCCTTATTTGTACATTTCTTTTTAAATATTTCTCTCAAATTTACCAGTATTCAATCTATTTCTAGATTAACAAATCATATATATTCTATAAGTTCTAATTTGTGTACATTTGTTCATGCCTGTAAAAATGGCTGGTTTCTGTTCCAGAAATAAAAATTATTATTATCTGCGTAACCAAAATTGCACAGTGACAATAAAAGCCTTTAAGTCAACACTCCGCGAAAACTTCTTCACAGTCATGTATTCTAAAATATGGAACAATCTGCCCCTAGATGTCAGGAACTGCAATATGGTTTTAAGTTTCAAACGCCCTCTGTATACACTATTTCACTCTACTGACTATATAAATAAACTATTTATTCCTAGAACGAATCAACTATTAGTCTTCTACAGTACCTAAACACGCTTAAATACCCTTACTTCTCTAAAGACTATAAATAAACAAGTAGCATAAATGCATAAAATGACAAAGTAGAAATAAATGTGTATGTTTACTAAATTACAATGTACAACAAATATAAACAAATATTTTTGACAGCACATACTTTCGCTTTGTCCTCTGGTACATTTCTGTTGTATTTAATTTGTAGTACAAGTTGCATTGATCTACATTCCGACTGAAGCTGAGAAACAATTGAAGTCACTTACTCATACATTATCCCTCAAGGTTTGGCTAGTAATGGCTCAGCATCCTTGATGAAATTCACTGTCACCATAACAAAACGCTGTACAGCATCTTATACAAGCACTGTCAACGATCTAAAATGGTTTTTATATAGCATTCACCGTGTTTACCAACTTACTCGTACGGAACAACCATGCAGTGACAAATAGCGGGCTACGGGTGACTTGAGTGCAGTAAAACAAATCTACTTGATAATGACCAATATTAAACTGCATTCAGTTGAATTCACATCTCGTATTACTTGCAATAAAAATGGTGTCAAAATCATGAAAATAAATCACTCATTTTAAATTAATACCCAATTTGAACATAAAACAAGATACGATGCCGCACACAACAAAGTTATATGGAGGAATTGACTTCAAGCTTTATTTTTTTCCCAAATATTTGCAATTTATCCGACACATACTTGGGTTTTTTTGTTAATGCGAAGACAATATTTCTTTATGTGCTCCATTGAACGACTAGCTATCAGAATGTGCTCACTAACTGATGTCAGAGAGGACAGCAACCATGTAATTTCACTATAAATCAAATTCATGTAATTTAAATAATACTTATCGATGCCTGTACAACTGGTGTGTCCTACATTGATAGGAAAATATATATAATAATAATATTCTGTTATAAGTTCCGTAGTATTATATCTCTTGTTATTGTGTTTATTTCTTTTTTTGTGTCGAAGTGACATTAATGTGTCATTCATTTATTTCATCCTTTGTTGTTGAAGTTTCAGCAGTCGTCTGATCACGTTTCATCAGTCTCACCGATTTTTGACAGGACGCGACAATCATCAAGAGCCTATGGAGTAATTTTACTACGTGTAAATATTGACATAGCTATGAATCTAAACATTCTAAGGTTTTTTAATCATACAACATTGAGAGATCAAGATGAAAATATTTACGCGCCACTACAGTTACAAATTCATTTTGCAAACCACTTAGGATTTCGTAGTGAATCGGTCTCAAATTTCGTCTTCACATCACTCAAGAGGTATTGAGAAATATTCTCTACGAATGCGAGAGGTTTATTTTCATAAGGTTTTCGAATTCACGTATTGAAATAATTCATTTTAATATAAATACTTGTGCGAGAATAGCAACCTAAACGCAACCACGATTCAGGAACTGAAACCGTTTATATTGATCGACATCCACTTCATTTTTATATCATAGTGCCGCACTTCATTAGAATTGCTTGTGTGAATTTGTTGATAATAATAATAATAATAATATATTTCACATAAATTAAACATTTACATGATTAACATACCGTTTGTACAGGCATGATCATATTCGACAAGTACAATTTGAAATGGAACACCGTTTTTTTGACATCAAAAATTGGAAAAATGGAAAAAAAACCTCTAGAAACTTTGTTAGAATAGATTACAATATACTGGTTCAAGTCTAATTTATAGTCTATAATATACTTATAGTCAGTTAAATTCATGCGGGAATTACGAAATGTTGCGTTAATGGAAGGTAAGAAGAGAGGTGATAAACATGTGCTAGAGTACGACATACAGGATACAGGCCTTGTGATCATTGTCATTTTGTCAATTAATAAGGGTTCAAATATTTAAAAAAAAAAAACAACTCCACAGTAGAGGGTAAGTACAGCATTATTTTGGTAATAACAGATACAAGGGACCAACTTTGCGATGACAAACAGTACTCAGAATGGAATTTCTTCCGTTGTTCGTTGTGTCTGCCAACAACATTCTGAATAACGCTCAAGTAATAAAAACGTAGAAAGCAGCATTACTGTTCATTTGCAGTGCATCAATGCAATACCTTCGAGAAGGAAGAAGAAAACAGAAAGAGAGGTGCAGAGGCAGCCAGCAAATAATAATAATTTAAGCAAACAATATGCGATAAACGCAGGGTTTATTCCCCTATTTTGTTACTAATAATTTAGAGTCATTGAGTTTTATAGTGTTACATACTAACGGTTAGTTCAAGTTTGTGGTAGTAAGCAACAACAAAAAAAAAATGTAGAATAACAAATTTTTTAGAAAACAAGGGCAAAGCGAATAATGATTTTTAGATCTATATAGGATAATGGGAATAGAAAGTGGAGAAGCTAAATCCAAACGCCAAATTACATAAAATATATAGAAGTGAAGAAAAACAAAAAGAGTGATGATACTTATTTATGCTGATGTTCTGATTTATACAGTTAGATGTCCTCCTGAAGTAGAGAAATCGTACCATGAGGTTGTTTTCAAAGAGTTTATACACAAGCTTTGTTATACAGGCAGCTATTATTTTATTTTATTATTATTTTTTTTTTGAAGTCATTCACACTCAGGAACCTTAGCAATAGAGCGCATTCCCACAGATAAGGGTGGTTCTCTTAAGTCCCCACCATCATATCCGCTGAATAGCGGTCACCACCCTCCCACCTTTTAATCTGCTAGGCCCTGGCGAAATGCTCCTCTTGTTTTTAGAAGAATTTTTTTATTGCTAAGTGTCATTTAGACAGTTTTCGCCTTCACCAGCTTACTCAACGAAACTCATGGTATGAACGACTACTTTCAGTCAGCCACTTTGTATGCATCGTCCCTAACAGCATTTTAAAAACATATATATACAATAAAAAAGTAAGGAAATCAGAGATTTGCAGTCTACTTTCTAGATTTTAGTTATAAACATATGAAACGAAGGGGCAATATGAAATGGTATGAGAAGAGAAAAATACATAAAGGTACACAGTTATGAATATATATGCATAAAAAGAGGCAGTAGTTAATTATAATAGATGGTTCAGAAGAATGAAGGATTATAATAACAGAACCGTAAAATAAAAATCCGCTAATATTTAAAACTCACAGTGAAGTTAAGCTGATTTTTTAGGCAATCCGGCATAGGGCTAGAATTTGCGTAGACGTAGGTGGTATTTACTCACAACACTAGCTAGTCACCAGAGGAGATTTTAGTCCCAGCTATATCCAAGTTGTTTACCACTCAACCTTGAGGTAGAACTTCCACAACACTGAACTGCCCAAAATACAGTTTTGCCAGGGATATTCACCAGAATATTTGATTAATTTGACAGTCAGCAGCTGGGATTAAATGGAGTTGAATCACTGAAAAGGTATGACATAAGGTGTGAGGGTAGTTCATGTAGATTCAGTGCAGCTTTCGTGGTATATCAGGCTGAGTATTCCACTCCAGGTTTGTATGAAAGGATTGTGAATATTTTGTGATGGTGCTTGCTAGACAAACAATTGAATCAACTAAAAAAGAAAGAACTGAGAACGGCATTAGTGCAACGTTGATTATTTTAAATGTGTTCGATAATACTGACCGTTTCTGTTAATGCTTTCGGTGAACAAAGCTGTTTAGGTACGTAATTCAAAGGGGAAAGAAACAATATCACGAATTTTCAGTATGTGGCAAACTGTTTCAAGACTGTTTTCAGAGAAATATTTATTTACTAGATAGGTGAATCGTTGTAATGTGGTGCTATTTTTAATTTCACTTGGCAAGAAGTTCCATGTTTGCCTATATTTGACTGTAAAGAAGTTGGAACGTAATTTCGTGCGACAAAGAATATGACTAAGAGAAGACCCGTTGCTGCGTAGTTCATACGTCGAAGAAGTAAAGTTAAGGTTATTATTGGGAAAGTGTACTATTCCTTTGATTATTTTAAAAAGGAGAATGAGGTTAAGTCGGTGGCGCCTGTACCAAAGGGGTTCGATCTTAAGAGTTGTGCAACGATAGTTGTAGGGAACTTTCAGACTTGTTCCTAGGATTCTACTTGTAAATCTCCTTTGAACACTTTCAATCTTTAGTTTGTCCTTAACAGAGGTGCTGTCTAGGATAAATGGACAGTACTCAAGGAGGGGCCGTACGTGTGTTTTATAAAGTAACATTTTAGATTCTTGTGTTTGAAAGTTATGAAATATAAATCCAAGTAATCTTCTGGCTTTAGAAACTTGGTTGGTGACATAGAGAGAGAATTTAAAGTCAGCGGAGTAACGAAGCCCGAGGTCAAGTACAGAAGGAAAGATAGTGATAGGCTTGTTGCACATAGTTATGTGTGGTGTGGTACGTAAGCGAGCTGGGCATAACAGTCCACACTTCTCCACGTTGATCTGCATCATCCACGACTTACACCATGTCTCAATATTATCAATATCCGATTGGATTTTATGAGACAGATTTGTCACTTCTTGGGTGGTACTGTGGTAGACTATCTTCAAGTCGTCGGCATATAAGAAAGGTCTGCCGTGCTTTATAACATCACAGACGTCATTTAGGTATATTAGAAAGAAGAGAGGTCCTAGTACACTACCTTGAATCACGCCACTTGATATAGGAGTGGTACTGGAAAAAGTGTCGTTAATCTTAACAGACTGGGACCTACCACACAAAAATGAATTGCACCACTGTAAGAGATTGCCAGATATACCGTAAGCCTTAAGTTTTTGCAGGAGTAAATTATGACATACTTTATCGAAGGCCTTCTTAAGATCAATATACATAATGAGCACAACGAATTTTTGGTCTGTAAGTCCAGTTATAAAATCGAATAGTTCTAAGTGGCAAGTCATACATGACCTGGACTTTATAAAGCCATGCTGAGAAGGTGTTATGAGGTTTTCTGTCAATAAGAAGTCAGTGATTTTGCAACTGATTATCTTCTCAAGTATCCTTGACAAGACAGACGTTATATTGATCGGCCTGTAATTCTTTACATCATATTTTGAGCCGGATTTAAATCTAGGAATAATATATGTCTGCTTCCATTTAGAAGGATAAACTCCATTCACAAGGGACGTTGAGAATATCTTAAGCAAAAGGAGAGGGAGATCAGAGCCACCATTTTTAAGGAAGGATGAGGGAATAGAGTCAGGTCCAGGAGTATTGGAGAATTTCAATGAACTGATTGCACTTTTTATAACATCAACAGTCAAGCATATATTCGACAGTGTTTTTTCTGTTACAGAGTCAAATTCGATGCATGCGGAAATATCGTGCGTGTATGAGTCAGAAAAGTGCTTGTTAAAGAGTTCAGCTATGCCTGCATCATCCTTAACAGCAACATTATTATGAAGAATGTAAGGAATGTTGCCTTGTTTTTGTTGCAGTCTTTTTTGGAAGAGTTTACATAGAGAGCTAATTTTGCAACTACTTTTAAGGGCGACAAGTTCTTCATTGTAAATTTTACTGGCATTATCTGATCTGATTTTATCATATACCTTTAGGATGCTAATGAGCGAGGAGAAGTCCATAGATTTATTATAGGTTTTACGGAGTCTTCTTAGCTTATTCCTGGTAGCAATCGGTATATATAGTTGATTTACACGGTTGCCTTTGGATGTATACCAAGGGATAGATTCGTTGAAGCAAACTGAAATGTTGGAGTAGAAACTGTCAAGGACAGTATCAATGTCTACCGAGGAGAAAAAGGTATTCCAGTCTTGGCAACGAATAAAACATTGCGTTGTTTCCCACTTAGCCTTTGAAAAGTCCCTGACTTTTACTGTCCGACGACGGTCTTTGCCTGACCCATTTGCTGCTAGGTTAAAGGTGGAAATGACCGTGTTGTGGTCGCTACCAGGGAATAAAGGCCCAACTCGAGTGCTGACGGGAAGGATGTTGTGTGTGAAGATTAGATCCAAGATGTTGGATTTACGTGTGGGGTGATTCACATTTTGTGTCCATCCATAGAATTCAACCGAATTTATAAAACGATCAGTGTATTTAGGAACATTTAGCCTATTCCACTGGATACCAGGCATGTTAAAGTCGCCAGCTATTATTTTATAGTCAAAGTTTAGGGAGGAGACGTGTTCGAAAATTTCACACAAATGGTTCGTTGTATTAATATCAGAATTGGGCGGGCGGTATATACATCCCAATAAAAGTCTTGTATTGAAGTTAGTGTTGAGTGTAACCCATACTGCGTCTGTAAGTGAGCAACCCAAATCATCAACTTCTACAGCGTGGAATTTGTTGCTAACAAAGATAAGACAACCACCACCACGTCCTTCTTCTCTGCCATGTCTAAAGTGTGTGTATCCTGGTGATTCTAACAGTCTGTCATTGAAGTCAGATGGTAACCAGGTCTCGGTAACTAACAGTACAGAAGGCATACAAAGTGAAAGTAAGGAGTGAAGGTATGGAATTTTATTGCAGATAGAACGAGCGTTTATAAGGAAAAGAGTAAATGATCTTTGTTCAGTGGTAAGGGCTGAGGCAAAGTGAAGGAGATGATGATGTGATTCAGCTGAGGTTAAATGAAAATTAGATGACAGTCTGACCGGTACATCGAGTGTTCGGTCCATAAAGCCTTCATCGTTTTCGTTAAGGTTCTGTGAAAAAGAAGATGGTTTCCATGGTAGATCACTCAGTTCACGATCGCATGGAGATGGGCATACGGAAACTGGGGTATCCTGGGTGTCTGAAGAGGGCACATTTGAGAGTAAGGAAACAGACTGTTTGACATCAGGTTGATTGGTGGCATTACTGCCGGGTGCGGAAAAGAGAAAAAATGGTGAGGGGATTGATTAGTTGGAAAGTTGTAAAGACTGTTTTGGTGTCGGGGGAGTGTGTTTCTGGGGAAGTAGCATTTACTGGGTGGATCCCCAAGCAGGCTATGCTGAAAGTTTAGGCGATTGAGTCCATGTGGCTGTGCACCAGGAATATGGGCATAGTTATATTTGGTATTACGCAACCTTATAGTAGAAGTTGGGTAGCTGCAACTGGTTGTATTAAAATGGTGAGGAAAAGAGAATGAGATAGGTTGACTAGTGTCAGTTCTATTTGATACCAGAGACGTCCTTTTGGGAGATTTAAGCGTATGAGTAATAGGAGACGCTGAATCAGGCTTGACGGAGTGTATGCCAGGCATAAGAGTTTTATTCCTTACATTTTTATTCGGAATCTTAGAGCTAGATGTGAAGATATTACAAGGGTTTTCGATAGTTCTAGCATGGCGAGTGAGATTTTTATTGATATCTTTTGCAGCAATTGAGTGCTTTTTAGGTTGTTTAACAACTGGAGAAATACTAGATTTAGTATTGGTAACCATATCAAGCTTCATTTTAGGGTCACTAGGTGGAGGACTTCTTTTAAGGTTTAGGTGGTGTTTTGTATTGACATCAGTGGGGCCGGTTGTATCCTTTTGGTTATTTATTTCATCTGCTGGGATACTTTGTTTGGCACGACGCTGGATTGGTGTCCTGTCGTGAATAATACGTACATTTTTAAAGCTACTTGCTTTCCTAAAGAGATGCTGGTTATTTACAAAGCGACTAGCATCCACAATGCTATTAAACTCGAACATTATTGGACAAGATGTATTAGCTGAAGATTTACGCAGTCGTTTGCAGGTACAATGGGAATCTGGTATTTCGCATGCCTTTAGAAGTGCGTTTTTCAGTGTTTTAATGTTCGTACTGTCGGGTACATTGAAAACAATTGCATTATACATGCACTGAACCCGTTTGATCACTTCCGTGGAAATATGGTCTATAATTCTCTCGCAAGACTGTAGCGTATCATAGTCAGGATAGTCAGCAGGCTTTATCAGATACCTAAGGGGTAAGAGATCATGGACTAACGGAAGGATGTTTGTGCTATCCAGGCTATTGGATTGGTTGGATGTGTTTTGCGTAGGCAAAGAGCAATTTGTTTTTTCAAATTTGGCATTAGGTTGGTGTCCATGGGTTACTGATGACCGATGGAAATTCTTGCGATGGGGGGCTTTATCGTTAACAGTAGCGGTGGTGCTGCATTCTGCCCTCTGTGCCGGCATATGTGTAGCCTGCTCAAAAGCATCCAATTGAATGGAACTAGATGACAGTAAATCTGCCTGTGTATTGCAATGATTATCAAGGTCAACGTCTAAGGTTACTAAGCATTTGGGGGAGTTAACATTTCTTTTGACACAGTCAAAAGATTTGATATTAGTATGTATCGATGATAGTGAGGCCACATGTGTGTTCGGACCTTCTGACTGACAATCCTGAGTATGGCAAATGGAGGGTGTAGATTCAACCACATCAGAGGAGCCAGTGTCAGGCTTTTTATTAACAGCTAGTGTGACTTGGTAAGAGTCCAAAATGCTTGGCTCACAACCTGTACTATTGCAAATATCCCTGATAAAATCATTTATAACGCAAGAAGGTGAAGAGGTAATGATATCCGATTTTGACATATTTAGCACCTGTGTCAGATCAGGGGAAAGTGTAGTGCCATGCTGTTTAGGCTTGCTAGATTTATGTCTTTTGCTGAAGTTTTCAGCCGATAATGAAGCACGACGCTTCGATAGCTTAACTGGCATTTTGTATAAATTCAATACAGAACTGTCGGACTGCAAGTATATGAGACTTAGGTTGTTTGATTTTATGTCAAAACAAAAGACAGGAGTAATATGGGCACTGAGAGTCAGATGCTCGAAGTGGTAATACCTTAATCAGTAATCTGAAACAGTAAAAGTAGCAAGGATAATATCCTGTGACTATAAAGGTAAGTTCAGATATAACACAAATATTTCTATTTGTATTAGTAATCGGTGACACTAAGGATATATCCTGAAAAGTGGGAGTACTAGAGAGAATAATAAAAACGAAAACCACGCGGAAAAAAACGACAAACTTCGAACGAGGCGCCAAGCATTAACAGAAACGGTCAGTATTATCGAACACATTTAAAATAATCAACGTTGCACTAATGCCGTTCTCAGTTCTTTCTTTTTTAGTTGATTCAATTGTTTGTCTAGCAAGCACCATCACAAAATATTCACAATCCTTTCATACAAACCTGGAGTGGAATACTCAGCCTGATATACCACGAAAGCTGCACTGAATCTACATGAACTACCCTCACACCTTATGTCATACCTTTTCAGTGATTCAACTCCATTTAATCCCAGCTGCTGACTGTCAAATTAATCAAATATTCTGGTGAATATCCCTGGCAAAACTGTATTTTGGGCAGTTCAGTGTTGTGGAAGTTCTACCTCAAGGTTGAGTGGTAAACAACTTGGATATAGCTGGGACTAAAATCTCCTCTGGTGACTAGCTAGTGTTGTGAGTAAATACCACCTACGTCTACGCAAATTCTAGCCCTATGCCGGATTGCCTAAAAAATCAGCTTAACTTCACTGTGAGTTTTAAATATTAGCGGATTTTTATTTTACGGTTCTGTTATTATAATCCTTCATTCTTCTGAACCATCTATTATAATTAACTACTGCCTCTTTTTATGCATATATATTCATAACTGTGTACCTTTATGTATTTTTCTCTTCTCATACCATTTCATATTGCCCCTTCGTTTCATATGTTTATAACTAAAATCTAGAAAGTAGACTGCAAATCTCTGATTTCCTTACTTTTTTATTGTATATATATGTTTTTAAAATGCTGTTAGGGACGATGCATGGCTTCTCAGGATTCAATTTACTTCATTCTTTGTTTTAGTGATATCGAGTTGCTGGCAGTTAAAGTGAAATTTCTACCTTCTAGTCTGCTGACTGAGAATGAACTGTGGAGAGGCATTCTGGTGATGAAAATTCTCCAGACTACGCAATTGTAAAATCTCAACTCAACGCAATGAATAATGACTTATGAGACAAAAATAATGTGAAATTTCAAGTGGAGGAAAGCAATTATGTATCGCGTCAGAAATGACTGCTGAAGATTCTCAGAGAGGCTTCAAACGAAGTCTAATGCGGAATATTGGAGGAATGTTTTAACAAATTAAGGAGTAAAGAGGAAGACACATCCAGAACAGCGACCAAAACAATGGAGCACATAAAGCAATCGAGAATTTACATAAATGTGAGGATATAAGAAGGAGCTGAATTATTGACGGAGAACCTCAAAGGCATGAATGTGCATCAGATCATCACTGTTTTCTGTCACCAAGTCTAACAGCCTCACTTGTAATCATAAAATAGATTTAACCTGTTTTTCTTCAACGGAGTTTGAAATCAGTATACAGTTAAACACTGAGAGAGTCAGTAGAAGTAATGGATCATATTGTATATGTATGATATGACGCTCAGTACTCCGAGCAAATTTTCGAAAATATGACACAATTTTTGCCTGGTAATGAAACATCACTGACGCGATGTCATACTATTTGAATTACCTCAGATTAGAGTTGAAAGGAATCAGTTCAGTAATAATAAACGATATCTTACCTTCTCCTTTGTTGATGGAATGGAATATCATAGTATATTATATTATAAAACACCATGGTACACTTCGGTTCATTAGAACAACTTAACCAATAAAGAAAATAAATTTCGATAAAGAAAGGAAGACGAAATTTGCAGTATAAAATGATATCATTCTATTTCACAGGTTCTCATCAGCTGCAGACTACCTGAAATTACAATGGTTATATAAATGATAATAACATACTTTAATGTTTGATTAGTAGTAGAGAAGAGATAAAATTGACGCATCCAAAAAAGAATGAAAGCATTACAATTTTTAGTTTAAGTTATCATCATCAATTTATACACTTTCAGAGTTGAAAAGAGGGGGGAGGGGTAAGACAGAAAACAGAAAAATTGATTAACAGAAACAGTGTTAGCTTGTAGGTTCACATGGCAACTCCAAAAAACAAAAGCATTTACAGTTTATAAGATTGAGATTTGCTCAGTGAGTTGAGATCACTGATGACTAATCAAAATCAAAATTCAGTTACCAAGGGAGTGAGAGGTTAATCACACTCTCTTTCTGTATGCATAAGTCTGGTTTAAATCGTTTGATTGCGATCGCTTCGGCAAATCGTAGTAAATTTGCTGTCCTTTGTCTATTTAATAT
This sequence comes from Trichobilharzia szidati, assembly GCA_944472155.2. Lineage (NCBI taxonomy): Eukaryota > Metazoa > Platyhelminthes > Trematoda > Strigeidida > Schistosomatidae > Trichobilharzia > Trichobilharzia szidati. The sequence goes on along the minus strand of OX235274.1, from coordinate 102,777,134 downwards.
TTTGAAGGACTTAGAGATCTCTACGAGATGTCCGGTATCAACAATATGTCTGGTAATTGCACTCTGAGAATATTTGCTTCCTTTCAGGCATAGGTTTCTTGGAATATGTTCAGAAAACCGGATAGAAGCCCTTCTTTCTGTCCTTCCAATGTACTTGCTCCCGCAAGTGCACGTAAATTCATAAACGCAGTTGGAGGTGACATCAGCAGGGTATTTATCCAGTTTTGAGTTGATCATGGAAGGAGTGGTGTTGTATACTGTTATGAGTTTTGCTGCCGGGAAGCTTCTATTTATTGCTCCTTTCAGTCTTCTGTCAATCTTTTGTGAAACTGCATCTCCTTTGAATGGGAGACAAATAAACACTTTTTTCTTTTCTACAGTTGGATGCTTTTCTTTCTTATCTTTTTCTCTGCTGTACTTCTGTATAAAGCCTTTAGGATATCCGTTTTCCCTCAGGCATTTCTCGATGAAATCTAGTTCTTCTTCGACCTTGTTTGGTGAACATAGCTTCCTGGCTCTGTCGTACAAAGTCCTCACTAATCCACGTTTATAGCTTATGGGACAAAAGCTGTTATAGTGAAGATATTGTCCAGTCCAGGTTTCTTTTCTATAGATGGACTTTTCAATTATGCCTTCGTTTGTTCTTTTTACATTTAGATCCAGGAAATTGAACTCATTTTTATGTTCATATTCCATGGTGAACTTGATATTTGGATGAATCTCATTTAGGCGATCATATAATGCCGATGCGTGATCCATGTCGTTGCAAACAACAAATGTGTCATCAACATATCGGCGATAGTAGGTTGTTCCATTGATAGCAGAACTTAGTTGTGTCTGTTCAAGGTAGCCCATGAAGATATCAGCCAGGATAGGTCCCAGAGGTGAACCCATAGCGACCCCATCAATTTGTCGGTAGAGTTGATTGTCGAATTTGAATTGAATATCTTTTGTGCAGAGCAGCAGTAGTCGCTTCATCTCTGTTTCCGGTAACGGTAGTAGATCCGTTTGTTTACAAATGATATCAATCGTTTCCATCAGTGGTACGTTTGTGAACAAGGAGGTCACGTCATACGATACCATGAGTTTGTCTGATATGTCAATGTTGTCAACTTCCTTGGAGAATTGGTAGCTATCCTTCAGGCTATGGGTTGCAAATTTAATTCGAATTGGCTCTATGGAATCAGCTAACCATTGAGCTAACTTGTGGCATGGTGAGTCAATCATTGACAAGATTGGTCTTAAAGGCACGTTTGCTTTATGGATTTTCGGTAGGCCGTACATAAAAGGCAGGCGTCCACCTTTTGACTTCAGTTTATTGTATGTTTCGCTGTTGATTAGTTTCTTCATTAGAAGTTCTTTGAGACATTTATTTACTTTATTTTCAAACGACGTTGTGCCATCTTTTTTGTTGTCTACTTGGAATTTTTCTTTGTCGTTTAGAATTGTCATCATTTTATGAATATAATCAGCTTTGTTCATTATAACAACCCCAGAGCCTTTATCAGGTCTAAATATGACGATTTCATCGTTCTCATATAGTTTCTTCAGAGCTATTCTATGCTCTTCGGTCAGCATCTTTTGCTTCTCCATTGGCGATATGTGGTATTGGTTAGCAATATCAACAAGTTTAGACTTTAGCCATCCTCTTTTGTCTTCGTCTAAGGGTTTCAGGTCGTGGAGTTGATGGTATAAGTGTTCGAATTGTGCTTCTGTATCTATACGACTGATCTGCTTCTTGGGGACGTGAAACTTGAATCCTAGAGATAAGGCTTCTAATTCGATTTTGTTTAATTGTAATTTTGATAGATTACAGACGTAGCGTTCAGGTGATTCTGGGAATTCTTCGATTAGCTTCTCTTTCACCAACGCTTTTGTCAGCTGAGTTTCATAATCCTTGGATGTTTTTGATTGTAGCTCTTTGATAAAATTCATGAATTTTAGCCAGCAAATAATATTAAGCTCGCTTAGTAGGGTATCATAGGTAGCCAGACGAGATTTCAATTCGGAGAGGTACTGGTATGAGGATTCGATGTGAGATTTTGTTATTCGACGGAGATTCTTTTGGGAAGGTGGGAGTTTAGCCGATCGCACTTGTTTCAGGAACTGCCGTGGGAAACAACCTGTTTGTAAACACTGTTCATAGAACCTGATTTTTGTTGATTCTCTAGATATTCTGCATCGAATGGTCACCACCTGATTCAGTGACTTAATAGTTTTGGCAGGGAGGCGTCTTTTTAAGAACTTCATACAACTGGTTCCCTTGATAAATTTCGATAAAGAAAGGAAGACGAAATTTGCAGTATAAAATGATATCATTCTATTTCACAGGTTCTCATCAGCTGCAGACTACCTGAAATTACAATGGTTATATAAATGATAATAACATACTTTAATGTTTGATTAGTAGTAGAGAAGAGATAAAATTGACGCATCCAAAAAAGAATGAAAGCATTACAATTTTAGTTTAAGTTATCATCATCAATTTATACACTTTCAGAGTTGAAAAGAGGGGGGAGGGGTAAGACAGAAAACAGAAAAATTGATTAACAGAAACAGTGTTAGCTTGTAGGTTCACATGGCAACTCCAAAAAACAAAAGCATTTACAGTTTATAAGATTGAGATTTGCTCAGTGAGTTGAGATCACTGATGACTAATCAAAATCAAAATTCAGTTACCAAGGGAGTGAGAGGTTAATCACACTCTCTTTCTGTATGCATAAGTCTGGTTTAAATCGTTTGATTGCGATCGCTTCGGCAAATCGTAGTAAATTTGCTGTCCTTTGTCTATTTAATATTTTGAAGGACTTAGAGATCTCTACGAGATGTCCGGTATCAACAATATGTCTGGTAATTGCACTCTGAGAATATTTGCTTCCTTTCAGGCATAGATTTCTTGGAATATGTTCAGAAAACCGGATAGAAGCCCTTCTTTCTGTCCTTCCAATGTACTTGCTCCCGCAAGTGCACGTAAATTCATAAACGCAGTTGGAGGTGACATCAGCAGGGTATTTATCCAGTTTTGAGTTGATCATGGAAGGAGTGGTGTTGTATACTGTTATGAGTTTTGCTGCCGGGAAGCTTCTATTTATTGCTCCTTTCAGTCTTCTGTCAATCTTTTGTGAAACTGCATCTCCTTTGAATGGGAGACAAATAAACACTTTTTTCTTTTCTACAGTTGGATGCTTTTCTTTCTTATCTTTTTCTCTGCTGTACTTCTGTATAAAGCCTTTAGGATATCCGTTTTCCCTCAGGCATTTCTCGATGAAATCTAGTTCTTCTTCGACCTTGTTTGGTGAACATAGCTTCCTGGCTCTGTCGTACAAAGTCCTCACTAATCCACGTTTATAGCTTATGGGACAAAAGCTGTTATAGTGAAGATATTGTCCAGTCCAGGTTTCTTTTCTATAGATGGACTTTTCAATTATGCCTTCGTTTGTTCTTTTTACATTTAGATCCAGGAAATTGAACTCATTTTTATGTTCATATTCCATGGTGAACTTGATATTTGGATGAATCTCATTTAGGCGATCATATAATGCCGATGCGTGATCCATGTCGTTGCAAACAACAAATGTGTCATCAACATATCGGCGATAGTAGGTTGTTCCATTGATAGCAGAACTTAGTTGTGTCTGTTCAAGGTAGCCCATGAAGATATCAGCCAGGATAGGTCCCAGAGGTGAACCCATAGCGACCCCATCAATTTGTCGGTAGAGTTGATTGTCGAATTTGAATTGAATATCTTTTGTGCAGAGCAGCAGTAGTCGCTTCATCTCTGTTTCCGGTAACGGTAGTAGATCCGTTTGTTTACAAATGATATCAATCGTTTCCATCAGTGGTACGTTTGTGAACAAGGAGGTCACGTCATACGATACCATGAGTTTGTCTGATATGTCAATGTTGTCGACTTCCTTGGAGAATTGGTAGCTATCCTTCAGGCTATGGGTTGCAAATTTAATTCGAATTGGCTCTATGGAATCAGCTAACCATTGAGCTAACTTGTGGCATGGTGAGTCAATCATTGACAAGATTGGTCTTAAAGGCACGTTTGCTTTATGGATTTTCGGTAGGCCGTACATAAAAGGCAGGCGTCCACCTTTTGACTTCAGTTTATTGTATGTTTCGCTGTTGATTAGTTTCTTCATTAGAAGTTCTTTGAGACATTTATTTACTTTATTTTCAAACGACGTTGTGCCATCTTTTTTGTTGTCTACTTGGAATTTTTCTTTGTCGTTTAGAATTGTCATCATTTTATGAATATAATCAGCTTTGTTCATTATAACAACCCCAGAGCCTTTATCAGGTCTAAATATGACGATTTCATCGTTCTCATATAGTTTCTTCAGAGCTATTCTATGCTCTTCGGTCAGCATCTTTTGCTTCTCCATTGGCGATATGTGGTATTGGTTAGCAATATCAACAAGTTTAGACTTTAGCCATCCTCTTTTGTCTTCGTCTAAGGGTTTCAGGTCGTGGAGTTGATGGTATAAGTGTTCGAATTGTGCTTCTGTATCTATACGACTGATCTGCTTCTTGGGGACGTGAAACTTGAATCCTAGAGATAAGGCTTCTAATTCGATTTTGTTTAATTGTAATTTTGATAGATTACAGACGTAGCGTTCAGGTGATTCTGGGAATTCTTCGATTAGCTTCTCTTTCACCAACGCCTTTGTCAGCTGAGTTTCATAATCCTTGGATGTTTTTGATTGTAGCTCTTTGATAAAATTCATGAATTTTAGCCAGCAAATAATATTAAGCTCGCTTAGTAGGGTATCATAGGTAGCCAGACGAGATTTCAATTCGGAGAGGTACTGGTATGAGGATTCGATGTGAGATTTTGTTATTCGACGGAGATTCTTTTGGGAAGGTGGGAGTTTAGCCGATCGCACTTGTTTCAGGAACTGCCGTGGGAAACAACCTGTTTGTAAACACTGTTCATAGAACCTGATTTTTGTTGATTCTCTAGATATTCTGCATCGAATGGTCACCACCTGATTCAGTGACTTAATAGTTTTGGCAGGGAGGCGTCTTTTTAAGAACTTCATACAACTGGTTCCCTTGATAAATTTCGATAAAGAAAGGAAGACGAAATTTGCAGTATAAAATGATATCATTCTATTTCACAGGTTCTCATCAGCTGCAGACTACCTGAAATTACAATGGTTATATAAATGATAATAACATACTTTAATGTTTGATTAGTAGTAGAGAAGAGATAAAATTGACGCATCCAAAAAAGAATGAAAGCATTACAATTTTAGTTTAAGTTATCATCATCAATTTATACACTTTCAGAGTTGAAAAGAGGGGGGAGGGGTAAGACAGAAAACAGAAAAATTGATTAACAGAAACAGTGTTAGCTTGTAGGTTCACATGGCAACTCCAAAAAACAAAAGCATTTACAGTTTATAAGATTGAGATTTGCTCAGTGAGTTGAGATCACTGATGACTAATCAAAATCAAAATTCAGTTACCAAGGGAGTGAGAGGTTAATCACACTCTCTTTCTGTATGCATAAGTCTGGTTTAAATCGTTTGATTGCGATCGCTTCGGCAAATCGTAGTAAATTTGCTGTCCTTTGTCTATTTAATATTTTGAAGGACTTAGAGATCTCTACGAGATGTCCGGTATCAACAATATGTCTGGTAATTGCACTCTGAGAATATTTGCTTCCTTTCAGGCATAGATTTCTTGGAATATGTTCAGAAAACCGGATAGAAGCCCTTCTTTCTGTCCTTCCAATGTACTTGCTCCCGCAAGTGCACGTAAATTCATAAACGCAGTTGGAGGTGACATCAGCAGGGTATTTATCCAGTTTTGAGTTGATCATGGAAGGAGTGGTGTTGTATACTGTTATGAGTTTTGCTGCCGGGAAGCTTCTATTTATTGCTCCTTTCAGTCTTCTGTCAATCTTTTGTGAAACTGCATCTCCTTTGAATGGGAGACAAATAAACACTTTTTTCTTTTCTACAGTTGGATGCTTTTCTTTCTTATCTTTTTCTCTGCTGTACTTCTGTATAAAGCCTTTAGGATATCCGTTTTCCCTCAGGCATTTCTCGATGAAATCTAGTTCTTCTTCGACCTTGTTTGGTGAACATAGCTTCCTGGCTCTGTCGTACAAAGTCCTCACTAATCCACGTTTATAGCTTATGGGACAAAAGCTGTTATAGTGAAGATATTGTCCAGTCCAGGTTTCTTTTCTATAGATGGACTTTTCAATTATGCCTTCGTTTGTTCTTTTTACATTTAGATCCAGGAAATTGAACTCATTTTTATGTTCATATTCCATGGTGAACTTGATATTTGGATGAATCTCATTTAGGCGATCATATAATGCCGATGCGTGATCCATGTCGTTGCAAACAACAAATGTGTCATCAACATATCGGCGATAGTAGGTTGTTCCATTGATAGCAGAACTTAGTTGTGTCTGTTCAAGGTAGCCCATGAAGATATCAGCCAGGATAGGTCCCAGAGGTGAACCCATAGCGACCCCATCAATTTGTCGGTAGAGTTGATTGTCGAATTTGAATTGAATATCTTTTGTGCAGAGCAGCAGTAGTCGCTTCATCTCTGTTTCCGGTAACGGTAGTAGATCCGTTTGTTTACAAATGATATCAATCGTTTCCATCAGTGGTACGTTTGTGAACAAGGAGGTCACGTCATACGATACCATGAGTTTGTCTGATATGTCAATGTTGTCAACTTCCTTGGAGAATTGGTAGCTATCCTTCAGGCTATGGGTTGCAAATTTAATTCGAATTGGCTCTATGGAATCAGCTAACCATTGAGCTAACTTGTGGCATGGTGAGTCAATCATTGACAAGATTGGTCTTAAAGGCACGTTTGCTTTATGGATTTTCGGTAGGCCGTACATAAAAGGCAGGCGTCCACCTTTTGACTTCAGTTTATTGTATGTTTCGCTGTTGATTAGTTTCTTCATTAGAAGTTCTTTGAGACATTTATTTACTTTATTTTCAAACGACGTTGTGCCATCTTTTTTGTTGTCTACTTGGAATTTTTCTTTGTCGTTTAGAATTGTCATCATTTTATGAATATAATCAGCTTTGTTCATTATAACAACCCCAGAGCCTTTATCAGGTCTAAATATGACGATTTCATCGTTCTCATATAGTTTCTTCAGAGCTATTCTATGCTCTTCGGTCAGCATCTTTTGCTTCTCCATTGGCGATATGTGGTATTGGTTAGCAATATCAACAAGTTTAGACTTTAGCCATCCTCTTTTGTCTTCGTCTAAGGGTTTCAGGTCGTGGAGTTGATGGTATAAGTGTTCGAATTGTGCTTCTGTATCTATACGACTGATCTGCTTCTTGGGGACGTGAAACTTGAATCCTAGAGATAAGGCTTCTAATTCGATTTTGTTTAATTGTAATTTTGATAGATTACAGACGTAGCGTTCAGGTGATTCTGGGAATTCTTCGATTAGCTTCTCTTTCACCAACGCTTTTGTCAGCTGAGTTTCATAATCCTTGGATGTTTTTGATTGTAGCTCTTTGATAAAATTCATGAATTTTAGCCAGCAAATAATATTAAGCTCGCTTAGTAGGGTATCATAGGTAGCCAGACGAGATTTCAATTCGGAGAGGTACTGGTATGAGGATTCGATGTGAGATTTTGTTATTCGACGGAGATTCTTTTGGGAAGGTGGGAGTTTAGCCGATCGCACTTGTTTCAGGAACTGCCGTGGGAAACAACCTGTTTGTAAACACTGTTCATAGAACCTGATTTTTGTTGATTCTCTAGATATTCTGCATCGAATGGTCACCACCTGATTCAGTGACTTAATAGTTTTGGCAGGGAGGCGTCTTTTTAAGAACTTCATACAACTGGTTCCCTTGATAAATTTCGATAAAGAAAGGAAGACGAAATTTGCAGTATAAAATGATATCATTCTATTTCACAGGTTCTCATCAGCTGCAGACTACCTGAAATTACAATGGTTATATAAATGATAATAACATACTTTAATGTTTGATTAGTAGTAGAGAAGAGATAAAATTGACGCATCCAAAAAAGAATGAAAGCATTACAATTTTAGTTTAAGTTATCATCATCAATTTATACACTTTCAGAGTTGAAAAGAGGGGGGAGAGGTAAGACAGAAAACAGAAAAATTGATTAACAGAAACAGTGTTAGTTTGTAGGTTCACATGGCAACTCCAAAAAACAAAAGCATTTACAGTTTATAAGATTGAGATTTGCTCAGTGAGTTGAGATCACTGATGACTAATCAAAATCAAAATTCAGTTACCAAGGGAGTGAGAGGTTAATCACACTCTCTTTCTGTATGCATAAGTCTGGTTTAAATCGTTTGATTGCGATCGCTTCGGCAAATCGTAGTAAATTTGCTGTCCTTTGTCTATTTAATATTTTGAAGGACTTAGAGATCTCTACGAGATGTCCGGTATCAACAATATGTCTGGTAATTGCACTCTGAGAATATTTGCTTCCTTTCAGGCATAGATTTCTTGGAATATGTTCAGAAAACCGGATAGAAGCCCTTCTTTCTGTCCTTCCAATGTACTTGCTCCCGCAAGTGCACGTAAATTCATAAACGCAGTTGGAGGTGACATCAGCAGGGTATTTATCCAGTTTTGAGTTGATCATGGAAGGAGTGGTGTTGTATACTGTTATGAGTTTTGCTGCCGGGAAGCTTCTATTTATTGCTCCTTTCAGTCTTCTGTCAATCTTTTGTGAAACTGCATCTCCTTTGAATGGGAGACAAATAAACACTTTTTTCTTTTCTACAGTTGGATGCTTTTCTTTCTTATCTTTTTCTCTGCTGTACTTCTGTATAAAGCCTTTAGGATATCCGTTTTCCCTCAGGCATTTCTCGATGAAATCTAGTTCTTCTTCGACCTTGTTTGGTGAACATAGCTTCCTGGCTCTGTCGTACAAAGTCCTCACTAATCCACGTTTATAGCTTATGGGACAAAAGCTGTTATAGTGAAGATATTGTCCAGTCCAGGTTTCTTTTCTATAGATGGACTTTTCAATTATGCCTTCGTTTGTTCTTTTTACATTTAGATCCAGGAAATTGAACTCATTTTTATGTTCATATTCCATGGTGAACTTGATATTTGGATGAATCTCATTTAGGCGATCATATAATGCCGATGCGTGATCCATGTCGTTGCAAACAACAAATGTGTCATCAACATATCGGCGATAGTAGGTTGTTCCATTGATAGCAGAACTTAGTTGTGTCTGTTCAAGGTAGCCCATGAAGATATCAGCCAGGATAGGTCCCAGAGGTGAACCCATAGCGACCCCATCAATTTGTCGGTAGAGTTGATTGTCGAATTTGAATTGAATATCTTTTGTGCAGAGCAGCAGTAGTCGCTTCATCTCTGTTTCCGGTAACGGTAGTAGATCCGTTTGTTTACAAATGATATCAATCGTTTCCATCAGTGGTACGTTTGTGAACAAGGAGGTCACGTCATACGATACCATGAGTTTGTCTGATATGTCAATGTTGTCGACTTCCTTGGAGAATTGGTAGCTATCCTTCAGGCTATGGGTTGCAAATTTAATTCGAATTGGCTCTATGGAATCAGCTAACCATTGAGCTAACTTGTGGCATGGTGAGTCAATCATTGACAAGATTGGTCTTAAAGGCACGTTTGCTTTATGGATTTTCGGTAGGCCGTACATAAAAGGCAGGCGTCCACCTTTTGACTTCAGTTTATTGTATGTTTCGCTGTTGATTAGTTTCTTCATTAGAAGTTCTTTGAGACATTTATTTACTTTATTTTCAAACGACGTTGTGCCATCTTTTTTGTTGTCTACTTGGAATTTTTCTTTGTCGTTTAGAATTGTCATCATTTTATGAATATAATCAGCTTTGTTCATCATCGAAATGTTCCTAATAGGAGCCGACATTTTAAAAGAGGCTGAACACTTCAGTCCAATCAGTCCGAGGGGAGAGTCCGAATTAAATTAAATAAGTTGTAGAAGAATTTACACTATATTTACGAAATGGCATATATATATCAAAAGGAAATCTGAGAAGAAAAAGAAACTCGCCTTATCCCAGTCAACGCTTCCGTCATAGGTTAAATAATGAAAGACATTGGTAGCACGAACAGCTTCAGGACCGCGTTGTTTATAACCAAAGATAAGATCTATCCAATGGTGCAATTGACATGAGACTAGTTCAGATTCTAATGCCTATACAAAAAGAAAACATAATAATAAAGATGAAGATACGATAAGGAGAAACATAAACACCAACAACAAGAACAGTTTGATAGGATACATACATTATCACTTAAAAAACATAGAATAATGAACTATATACAATTTATCTGAGACTCCACTGGATTAGGGTACAAAATATATATTGAGATATCATTAATGGATAAACAGAAGACTGATTCGAAGGACTTTTAATGCCAGTAACCTGCAACTCACACTTTCCACCTGACCAGTTGTGATTACGAAAATGAAAGGCTAAGTAACTAAGCTGGCCATCACTTATTCTATTTATCATTTCAACTGCTTCCGTGGAGCCACTTATATTGTCCGTTGCTCTAGGAACTTAATCTTTAGTGCTCGGGAACACCTACCAGTATGGCTAAATGAAGGTGTAGTTAAAAGCACCAACAGATCGATATTAGACCACCTGGTCCAAACAAGCCATAAAGCTCTAGCTACCAATGAAGAGTCTTTTTCTAGCATCTATCGGGTAACAAATAACTTACCGAATATCGCCATTGCAATTCGCCTAAAACAATCGGAGCTATGTGTGTAAAAGACACAGGATCAGGTGCTATTGCTGTCCCGGCCTGCTGTGGAACCAATATACTCATAAATTCTGGAACATTGATTTACCAAAAATACCCTCTTTCCTATCAAACACATAAATTGCCTCGAATTATGGTGAAACGAAGGTATACAGGGGGCAATAATCACAATATCATACTATACATTGAGTAGGAATGATTAATCTTCCGCTGACGCTCATCTCCTGGCTACAGTTATTTATCTTTTACCGCCATGATCCCATATGCGTAATGACAGATGTAATTTGCTAAAAAATAGTGAACATTTTCTCAACCTTATCGCCTAAGTTTATCTTAATAAAATGCTACAAAAGAAGCTCAAAAATTGCTAGATGGTTGGAGGCAGTCGGTGGAAAGCCTGGTACTTAGGTTTCGCGTGCTTGTCGACACTTGTCAGCAAGGCATATCTGCAGTCTTGAAGGAACTCACGACCCTAGATACATCACACTACTTACCACCTAGTGTCCAGTCAAAGTATCCATTACAGTCCTACAGGAGGTCAATCGTGAGCCCAAAAAGCACAGTAGTAACATCTCTCACTGCAGAAATGGGTCGGACTCAGGTTCGAATCTTAGAAATAACATGAATTCCTTCAAGACTTCAGAAACGTCAAGCACGGAATCTAGATCGAAGATTTCTTTCCGATTGCCTTCAACCATCTAACAACATTTCAGAGTGTAAAGTGATGGTAACTTGCGAACTTGACTGACAGAATTCATTCTGGACCAAACACGAAGGATTAAAGACATGACATTAATTGCTACCTAGTGTTCAATCACAGTAGGCTAAGAAAAAAAATATGATTGGTAAATAGGTAAATGAATAGCCAAGGATGAGAAAATTCCAAACTTCAATTAGAATGCAGTGAGGAAAAAACAAACGCCCATAACATGCAGGGTCACAAGCTTTGAAGAAATGCTTGAAAAAGCATTTAACTTTAAAAAAGCACGTGAACATATTTAGACTATAGAAGCCGCCAAACAAATAAAAAAATAAACTAGACAAAATCAATAATCCTATGATAAACCAATGGTAATGAAGCTCACATATTGGAATAACAAGTCAAGGTCAAATGGGTGACAGACAATGTCAACATTATCGTAATAACTATTCAAGGTTGACGACTGTTCTACACGAATGTTCATGTAGGTTACACAAATACTTTGCTTCATTTGTAATAGAAAAAAAATAAAAGGCTTGCATTCTACGCTTAGATAACTTTAAACAACTGTCATTATCCAATGAATTCATTTATACTTATAGTTGTGACTAATAATAAAATTGATATAAGAATAAAACTTGGGCACTGTGGTAGAGTGTAATTCCATTATGGGTATCAAGTTACTTGATATGATTATGAGCAATAGTTTGTGCTCGAAACGTCATCAGTAAATATTACTGTATAACACTGTGAGACTATCAAAATAAAAATTTACCCATAATGGTAATAATAAAATTGTTGTATTGTATTGATGGTGTGGCAATGGGGAGTCCACTGTGGCCGATATTAGCTGATATCTTTACGGCCAGTCTTGAACAGACAAAGCTCAAGTGTGCAATTGGCGAAACAACAGCCTACTATAGATACGTTGATGACACATTCATTGTATGCAATGATTTGAGTCACGCTTCGTCTCTATTAGACTCTTTCAACAATGTACACAAAAGCATCACTTTCACGATGGAGCATGAAGATGATGAAAAATTCCATTTTTTTGGACGTAAAGTTGGAGAGAAAATACGACGGGACACTCGAAAGATCTGTATACCGTAAAGACACATGGAGTGATCTTTACTTGAATTTCAACAGCTTCTGCCTGGTGAGATACAAACGAACGCTGGTGAAAACGCGTTTCTCTAGAGCGAAGAGAATATGTTCACCAAACAAACTAGACAGTGAACTAATGTTTCTTGAAAAATGCTTGAAAGAAAATGGTTACCCACAAAGTTTCATTAACAAATATGGCAAGAATCAACTCAAGAAGTTAGATACTGCTACAGTCAGTAAGAAGCCTATTTTCATCAAACTCGACTACAGGGGCGACGACATTATAAGAATGGTAAATGAAAGATCAAGCGCAGCCCTGTCTAGGACGTATCCTGCAGCGTTATTAGTCTCTCTATCCCCAACAACCTCTTCACTGATGGAGTCAAAGATTGACAACTGTGTTTACCAATTTCCATGTATCTGCGGGAGGGCCTACGTCAGATTCTGCGAATATGTACCAAGGAGCCTCCGGTTAAAAGGACCGAATTATTTAAGCTCTTTATTCGCCAAACATCTGATTGACACAGGACACCAAGTAGATGTGCTGGAATCATTCAAAATAATTAACAGACAAAGTACCTCAAGTCTTCTCAGGTTTGCTGAAGCTATAGCAATAAAACGATTGAAGCCTGACTTATGTGTCCAAAAAGAATCCGTTGATGGACTTCAATTACCCTGGTAACTCACTTCTTAGTAACTCTTTGTTTTCTAATTTTGTTAACTTATCTCTTCACTCCAACTCCTCCTTTATGTTTCGCTTGACTCTCTTAAGAGATAATTTTCCTTGATCTTCTGAGTTCTGCTCACTGTATTACATCATCAGCTTCTCATCTGACCTCATGTGCACCGTAATTTTAAAATTTTGATCTTCTCTTATCTGATTACGTAACTGTTGCTAATTGTCTTTTGTTACCACCTTAACAACACAACTGTTAACTAATTTTTTTCAAGAAACTTCTCTCTACCAAGATATATATATATATGTTGTGACACTTCAGACACCCTGTAAATCTCAATGCCTTATTCTACTATGACGCTCTGACACTATGCTTGCTAATGGACAAAAATTGTACGAAGCTGATGAGAACCAACGAAATAAGATGGATCCAGATTATTCTGCGCCAATGTTTCTTCTTTCTTTGTTCAAATTTATAAAAAGGAATCATTGTATGAAATTATTGTATCAACTGAAACCTACTTAAATTAAGCAAAGTTAACAGAGCTATGATAGTCTGTCACACACAATAAGCTAATCTAATTGAGGTCATCTAAATAAACTGATACTTTTGAAAGTTCTGGTGAGCATTTCCGTTATCACGACCTATTGATTACGGTGTGAATGATGAACAAGACTGAGTCTACAGTGTCACAATATGCTCACAAAAGAACTTGATAAACTTAAGAAGAACATACGAGAACAAATATGGAGGTTCTTCCTTGTTATTAAATATTAACACTCTGATTACAGACGAAATCGGAACAGTTCAGTGTTAATTTTATTTCGTTAAATACGAAAAAGGACACGCCTGCTTATTGATCACAAAACCTGTTTTGTTCTAAAAAAAAAACAACGATATATGTTGGCAGTGGCGATTAGAGTGGAACAAAATCCTAGATAGTGGGTGGATCTAATGGCTTTCAGATTATGGACCCAATTTACTCCAATGAATGAATAACACTTTCACAAGTGTTGGTTAGCAGGAATTCGATCACGAGCTGAAATCAATTAGAGCCATTCGATAAAACCGGGGAGTACTGCAGAGCCGTTTCGTCCTAGTTTCGGACTCTTCAGCGGTACGAAACCAGCACGTTACGGCTACAAGATAATTTCGCGGACTATTCAACACTGGGACTTGATTCAATTGCCCATGAATTCCTTTTCCTAATTCCCGACATATATATCGCAACCGCCGGTCAATGTCATCGGCGAGTAACTGTCCTCTTAGCTGAATTGGCAGACCCCACTGGTCACGACTGTACACACAAGAACTCCAGGCAACTTCCTGTATAGAGACAGTCGCTAGTTAGCATTCTATTAATTTTCAAATGTTGGTTTGCATGGATTTGATTGATTGACATTTCACTCCAATTAACACCCGTTAAGACATGGGTTATATAATGATCAATTAAAACAAAAACAACACACATATTGAAGCAATTCAATGATCAACCTACCTCACGGTTAATTCGTACAAATTCTTCAGGTGTTTTTGCCCATGGTGGAAGTATCACAGTATCAACATGAATACCATCATCTGTTATGCCTAAATCTAAATCATTTAAATTTTCAAACATTTCAGGAAAGTAGAAGAATTCTGGAATTAATTCTTTGACATCTGATGTATTAATCTGACAATTCTCCCAGGTTTTTGCAATTGAAAAGAATATTCTATCAGGATGATCAAATTTACCACCCTTCATTAAAATAGAAAAAGTAATGAATGAATGAAATGGAGGAAGAATACATTCAGAATACAATTTTGTTATGAAACAGAAAAAAAAGAATGCGTGTTATTCATCAGTGCAAGTGTTGTTTAGAATAACAATAGGTAACCTTGTGATTTCAAGATTTAGATTTTAGCGATCTTTGGTTGTTTTGAAGTTTGATCACTCATTAATGCCGGTTAGAGAATCATTGAATTGACAGAAGTTAGAATTCATGGGCGTATTGACTTCCTGCCCGAGTGGCTAAATAGTCAACCATCTTAGTCACGTAACATGGACGTCCTGGGTTCGACCCCTGATAGGGTCGTAGTATTATACTGACGAAGAGTCCCAAACCAGGACGGAACATCTGTCCAATACTCCCTGGTATTCAGTGATTTTCCAACTGACATCTGTCAGTTCATCTGTTTTCAACAGAGAACTTTGCACCGATGTGCAGCAGTTCAAGTCGCCACACTCCATGTAGCACACAAAGCAAGAGAAGAAAGTTAAAAGAAATGCTATGTGGACACAGTAAACAGAGATATGAGGCAAAAAGAATAGTAATATCGAAGAACAAAATAGTTTTATTGGAAATTATAAGTCACAAGGAGTGGATGCATCTGCACCACCAATCAGATCGACTTCGAGCCATATCACCGATTGTCTCCAGCCATTGGTGTTTACCGTCCCGAAGACCCCAAACAGTAAGTGGATTTCATTTACTGATGCCATGTTTTGGTTTGACCACCAATGTCTCTTTTCCAGCCTGACCCTATGTCAGCGATGACTAGGCATACGTAACACATGTCCTAACCATCTCAATCGATGTAACTTCACAGCCTCGTCTACTGATTTCCCCTCTTTACCTAGCACTCGACCAAATCCTAACCTCAATATTGCTCACCCTATTATACCAACTAACACGGAAGATAGAATGCAGGCACCTATAATCAAAGACAGCTAGCTAGCCAGTCTTTTCATGTCTTCCCCCTATTTCAATGGCCAGGTCTCACAGCCATAAAGAAGGACAGAGTGGACTGCTGAGCAGTACACGTGCTTTGATCGAGACAAATGCCGAACGAGCCTTCTTTATCCGTGCTGAGATTTCGTCATAGATCAACCCGTTGGGGCTGATACAGATTCCAAAACAAGTGAAGTGGTCAACACGCTCTACCAATTCACTCCTTATCCGTAAACTAGGAATCAGTGTAGTGCAATCCTGTAACCTCATCATCTTACATTTGACGGGAGTGAATCGCATGCCAAACATTCGAAGACTGCAGCTCAAGATGTTCAGGAGACTATGCATTTTGTTAGCGTTTACACCTAGAAGGACAATATCATCTGCATATTCTACGTCAACGAGATTATTCCCTGATGGTAACGAGTCAATCCCTGAGTCGCTGAAGTCACTTAGGGTTAAGTCCATTAGTACATCTATGAAGAAATTAAATAGAAACACCTAAGCAGTACAGCATAACACTAATTGCATGGGAGAAATAACACAGGGTTACCAGATTCAACACATTGATTTCACTGCATAAGACACTGGCATTCATTTTCTGAGCTAATGACATTATAACAAGCCCTAATACATAAGTAGTAAAGACGAGAGTGGAACAAAACAGGTTTCAATAAATATGGACATACTTGTAGATTAAGAAACACAGTAGTGAACGGTTCAACACGTAGTAAATAATTCAATACAAATGCAGCTGTACTATAATGTGTACCATAATGAAACGGTGGTCGACTTTCATCTTCCCAATTATTATAACGTTCATCGAAAAATGCTTTACGTTTAGGATTTATAGCACCAATCGGTTTCGACAAGTCGCGATAATTAGATGGTGAGGATAAATCTAATTCGCTGGCATCATAATTTGAAATAACCCATGGAAATATTGGATATTGATTTAAGTCATTATAACTACGACCAGCTATTGTGTTTAAATACATAAGATAATCAAAATTTGATAATTCACGACGTTGCCAACGTTGTGTCATATTGGATAGTTGAAATATTTTACTCGGTGGAGCTAATGTAGACGATCTGGATGCAGGCAGACCATATCTTGTGCCTATGCCTACTTCAGGTAAAGCATTTACAATTGATTTCATAGTGGCAACATCTTTGAACGCGAAAAGTACGGAACCTAAATGAAGAAAAAAAATAGAATATTATTATAATGTCGGATTTAAAAAGTATGGCTAACTGCACAACTTGTTTCTCATAAAGGCAGTACCGTGTTGATGGTGGACTAACAGTGGATGGGTATTTCATCCAACCCGATGTACTTGCATTCTCAACGAGATTTGAACCCTACATCCATCGTTTCAAACACCGAAGCATCATTTACTAGGTTATGAGGGACGAAATGTGCTTCCTAGACTCCACTCCTAGTCAACATCAACCAAAATAACTTCATGTCAATCCTAAAACATCCTCGGAGAGTCCGTAGTAGGAGACGACATGTAAAAACGGACTGAGGATTTCGGTCTAAGAAGATCAATCAATCAGTCAGTCAACGGGGAATGTGAAAATAACCTAAAAGTAGATGTACCTGTTTAAAGCACAGTTATACCATTGTTAATGTGATCGATAAATACTAGTCAATGCTTGGTACTAGAGACAGAGATGTGCCTCAGTGACTCGTAGGTAAATTACAGTTATTCAACATAAGATTAAAATCCCACTTCCCATGCTTCAATGTAAGTGATTGATTGGGTAGTGCCATCAGCCGTCACAAAAAATAATACTTGACGGAGAGTCTGTCTGTCTGTTTTCAACATAGAAATTGCAGCGATATGCAGCAGTTCAAGTCGCCAAACTCCATGCAGTACACAAAGCAAGAGAAGTAAAAGAAAGGCGAATAGAGACAGTAAACAGAGATATGAGGCAAAAGAATAGCAATATGATGAGAGAACAATAAAGCTTTATTGGAAATTATAAGTCACAAGGAGTGGATGCATCTCCGCCACCCATTGAGAACAATTTGAGCCATATCACCGATTATCTCAGTCATTGTTTACCGCCCGAAGACCCTAACCCGGAAGTCTACACCTCCCTACGTGGCCAGCTGGCTTAAACTGCTGTGCATTCATTGACTGGTGCCATGTTTTGGTTTGACCGCCGCTAGCTGTTTTCCAGCCTGACCCTATGTCAGCTAACATTGTCAGTCAGGGAAGACGATGGCTAGGCATGCATACATAACATATATCCTAACCATCTCAGTCGATGAAGCTTCACAGTCTCGTCTATTGATTTCCCCTCCTTACCTAGCACTCGACCAAATCCTAACCTCAATATTGCTCACCCTATTATACCACTTCACACGGGAGATAAAACGCAGGCACATATGATCAAAAAAAGCTAGTCTTCTTATGTCTTCCACTCTCAATTTCCATATATCTCACTCACAGCCATAAGGGAGGACGAAGCGCACTGATGAGCAGTACATTCGCCCTTTGATCGATAGCCGGATATCACGTCTACTGAACCAGAGAGACAGCGTAAACTGGCATAGGCGAAACGAGCCTTCTGTATCCGTTCCAAGATTCTGTCAGCTGATGGCTGATGCAACTCCCCAAATAAGTGAAGTAGTCAACACGCTCTACCACTTCACACAAACAGTCTGACACAAGGAAAATCGAAATAATTAAATAGGCAGGTAAACTGGTTACTATACATACAGTAATACTTGTTTCAGTGTACAATTATGATATGAATAATTTAAGTGATAAAGAAGTCGAATTCGTTACTGAATGACACAACTTCAAATTACAAAAGGTTGTAGATAAACTTATGCCATATAAAGCCAACAAGTGTAAAAGCCAGATGAGTTTCCCTTACAAATTATTCCTTATATTTTGGTATATGAAATTTTATTTCAAAAGACAAGAAGGAAGAAAGTAGAAACTACTTCATTACTAATTTTTATACCTCTCTACCCCACTTCTACTTAGTCTCTATCTGTAATTACCTCTGTTGCTATCTTGATCAAATTTGAAACATTTTAGTCAGTTATATTACGTCACCTAACCTACTAACTCAATCTTACTTTAGTTGCTGTCTAATTAACCTTGTTTCTATATTAGATCATTCTTGTATTACCTGATCAATTATCTAAACTTGACAAACCTCATGTACACATACACACAAATAATTATATATAAATGCGATTGTACAGCTATGTGAATGAATTCGCCGAAAAGAGTCTCTTCGCTGAACGTCTTCTCTTTTTTATACCTCTGTGGAATAATAGGTGAGTGACACAACTGAATAGAGATATTGTGACGCTTAAACTCCATAAAATGATTACAAGCGAAATGAAGCCGAGTGCTTATTAATATTCAATTAAAAAACATAATTGGAAACGAATCATGGAAATGTGCAATATCCCACCGACCAATCAGCATGTATAATCTGCACAGTACTGATATATTATTTTATTATTATTGTTATTCCCTCTTCACACTATGTCCCCCAATTTCTCGTTCCCTGTTTGACCTCCCCACCCAACAGCCTGGAGCATGATAATGCTCAACTGTCACCTCAACGTATGTCCAGTCTATCTTCATTTCGCTATGCATATTTGTTCGGCTTTAGGTTCTTGGTTGGTTCTTTCCGAGAGTTTCTTTTTGCTAATCGTCTCTGGTCATTTGATCTTGAGCATCAAGCCAGAGAAGGTAACTGCCGATAAAAGTCTGAAGCCTGTTGGAAATGCATTTGATGACACACCACCAAGTGTCTAAGCCATATAGAGGAACTGACTTATAATGTAATATATTAGATTACCCTAATGCTAACAGAATACATGTGAGTTCCTATGGATTTCGATGTTTAAAATTGGCTACAGTATTAACTAAAATTAGTAACACTACTAAACACAATAATTGATTATCTAAACTATAAATTAGTGATATTCAAGTATTGATTTGTAGGGATTTGGCTGATTGGTTACAGGATTTCATCATGAGCTGACATTGGTTAGAGAACCATTATAAAGGCTGGGAGTACTGGACAACTGTTTCGCCCTGGTTGGGGACTCTTCACCAGTACGCACCCACAGGGGTTCGAACCCAGAGCCTTCCGGTTACAAGGCGAGCTCGTAGACCATTAAGCCAAAAATTTCCCATGTAAATTCTAATTAGTGAGTGGTAATGATCAAGGCCAAGTTGTCACCATCCAACTTCTCATGTCGGTCAGAAACGTGATGAGTTTTGATGAAGTTAAGAGCAGAGACCTTCAGGTTATGAAGTGAGCAGCTGTTCAGTGTTTTCTGGATTTAAATAATATTCCAACCGATGTTGTTTTATAATCAATTCACACCCCCCACAAAATCCCAATTACTTGATAATTCAAATATTACTTAATCGCTAATTCACCTAAGTATATTATTATATACTGAACTGTCAATGTGCAAGGGTAATTTAGTGAAAATAAATTCTAATAGTCTTTTTGGTTTATTGTAGTCAACCAATTGTAAAAGCTTACCTCTTGAGGCCACAAATATTTCCAATGCAACTTTACGATGTAAAAAGGAACGATTAAAGATTGCACGTATTTCTGACAATGACCATCTACTATAAACATGTTCAATATATGCTAAAACCTGTAAAATAACAGAGAGAAAAAAGGGAAAATAAAAAAGAATCCAGTTTACGATCATTTTGAAGTAGAAATTTCCATATTAAAGGTTTTAAGAGCTTATGATAGATGGAATTAATGTACTAAAGTGTGATGTCATAATATACTGGCTCTGGATTCCATGAGGACATTATATTCTGAAGTAAACATTGATGATGTTGACTTGGAACGCTATATGAACGTACCAAGAAATGTATCATATAAAATCAAATATCAACATTATGAACGGTAGAGACAGACAGATAGCATCAGTAGGATCAAGAATAGCCGGATAGTGGTCACTCTCTCCACGCCTTTAATCTGTAAATACAGTTGGGGAGGGGGTGGAAGGACAGTTCTACAAAGCAAGCAACGGAAAAAAGATTCACATATGCATCTACGAGAAAATCAACACTTCCCTATACCGGTTTTCAAGGAATTCACTCGCAATGTTATTCCTAAATTCTAAGTTTGGATGCAACACTTTCTTAGGTACTTTATTCTATTATGTATTTCTATCCTATAATTTACTATTCGTCTCAACAAAGCTTCTATAAAAGTTTCTTTCAGTTGTCAAAGTTCTTCATTAACACTGTCTTCTCTAAAAAAACAAGTTTTATTTTTGAATGACCATGGGAACAAAGGTGGAAAAACCAGTCAGTTGTCCCGCTTCCTCCATGTCGATTTTCTGTAAATTGATTTTTTTTTACCAACCTATCAGGTCTCCTTTTATGAGCAGCACATCAAAGAAATATGTGTTGCATCTAAATTCAAAATTAAGCCTGACATTTCCAGTGAAGTCTTTAAAAACCCTGTTGATAAGATCCTTCGTTATACGTCGCAGGCTAACAACAGCCGATGATTTCATGTACTGACCCCATATCTTCGTGTGACTATTCCTTTGTTTCTTTCATTTTTCAACTTATTTCCATTCTTATTCTTAAGTGTGTAAAATTCTATTTGAGCTACATGCGGACATCATTTTTAGTTGGCTATTTTAAGGGGATAAGATATCCAAAGTCTGTGATAATTAGAACCATACAAATAGAAAAAAAAAGTAAAGTACAATCTATTTTTTCAGTTAGTTATACATATCTGTCTAATGATGAGCCAGTGAACAGCACTCAGTGAGCATAACTTGATTTCGTGTTTAAAAAATCAATACAGAATTAGACAAAACAGAAGAAGTATGTTATAATTGTTGGATTTTGCCAAGAACCAACATCGGTTAGAAAAACACTGGAAACCAGGGCGTATTAGACAGCTGTTTCGTCCTATTTTTGGACTCTTCACCAGTTAGCGCCCATGACCCTACCAGAGATCGAATCAAGGACCTTCAGGTTAGAAGACTAGAGTTGTTGTCTATTCTGCAACTTGGGCCGGAATTCAATGACCCTTGGATTTTAACTATGTGAAAATCATAGGATATATATGTTAAATCTTGTTTGGTCAATAATTATGCTTCATTATAACTTGATAAACACAAGGAATACTATGAACTGTGTGTACAGAAGCGGTTTATCCAATCCCGTGTACCACTGTAGTCTTAAACTTTCCTTTCTTTAACTCGTACAATAATTTGATATCCATTGGGTTTTTGTCTTCGTCCCTTTTCATCCCTTCAAACTCTTAACTTTTATTTATACTTTATAAATGTTCTGAATCTCTTCGCTTACTCTTTTGAACAATATCCTTGTTTCCAAGCTCTTGTAATTTTTAAAGGTAATCATTTATGAACGGTGACTCATCATTTATTGTTTTTAGATTACGTGATTTATTATTTTGCTTGATATGTGAATTCATATGTCTTGTTACTAATTGATATGAACGACTGACCTTATAGGTGTTTCCGTGACCTTTTACAACACTATGGGTTCCGAGTGGAACATAGGACTTCACAACAACACATCACTTTGTTTTATTTTCTGCCGTCCTCTTTAGCTGAGCCCACGATTGTCCAAAATCTCTCACCTCCTCCTCGCACGATCTCCTCCATGTCAACCTCGGACGATCCACTCGAGGGCCTGGAGCGCGATGTCATTTGACGGTCTCCTTAGCGTGTGCCCAATCCATTTTCTCCTGCATGTTTGTTGAACGACAGTTAGTTTCTTCCCATAGTTTCTTGCTGCTAATCCTTACTGGCCAGCTGGGCATTTCATCCTCAATATGCAGCAAGCGAAGGCATCTGTTGATACAAGTCTGTAATAGCCTGTTCGAAGTGCTTTTCGTGATCCATAAAGAAGAACTGACTTAAGAACAACACTATTTAACTGTATATTTTAGTCCTTTAAATTGCCAGTGGAACATAGGTCTACAAGTTAGAGGCTTGAAGTTTCCGTAGCAGTGGTGTTTATTTTTAAGGGATGAGATGAGGTTGCTAGCCTCAAGCTCAACCTTCCCTCTTTACCAGTCGTATTACTGGTTTAGCGAGGTGAACCAGTGCGCCGGCCGGGGATCGAACTCCGGACCACCTCCGTGGTCGGCGAGCATCCTACCACTGTACCACCGACGCACACTATATAACTGTACAGTTTTGAAATGAAGTTACGAAAAGAATATTCTTTGCCAACCAATGACTTTTATGATTTAAGCAACCATTTTACAAAAATATGTTAAATTTAGCAGTGAACTTACTCGCTGGTCAATTAATTCATTCAAAGGATTAGCTGCATCCTGTTCAAAGTATAATTCATACTTTGAAACAGATAATGTCCCATGGATAGTTACGCCTAATGAGACTAGGATACATGGTACAGACAGGTTGGCATTATCTGAAAAAAAGCAAAACAAAATATTTTGCAATATTAAAAGTTTGTAAAGTTAATTAACCGAATCAAAATTATGTAGGTGAAACATTCCTCACTCTCAAACACTGCGAAGCAGCAGTGAATCTTAATCTTCCAAGGAGTCAAACACCCTAGCAATCAATGATTGTCAAAAGGGACTTTCGATTGATTTACACTTATTTCCTATGGTTTTATTCTTAGTTAATGATGAAATGCTGACTTAAGAGATTTGCCGAATGTGGTCAAGAAAATATTGATTACAATGTTAAGCTTGGTGTCATTGCATAACTTGGCATGTAGAATGAAATATGCTGTTTGTACAAGCTCATGAACAGGACTATGACATAACTAGACGAATGAGAGGGGAGGGTGGTTGAAGGCGAAAAATGGGGAAAGCCAACGAACTCACAAATCATGTTAAAAATCTTACAAAGAATGAAATCTTTTTTAAAATATAACATAGTAGTGATAGCTTTATTCTGAACACTGTTTATATAATGTAAAGGATTTTCAACCGGGTTTATTGCATGATATTTTCTCTTCGCCCAGGATCTTCAAGTAAAAGATTAATTGACAGCAGATCGTGTGACACAACGCTATCTAACCGGAAGCGCAAACCAGTAATCCATGATGATATCTCTTCTTTTTCTCCTTCGACAAAGTAAACGACTTCTCTATATGAACCTACAGTTCAATGGAGACCAATCTACAGAAATACTGAGAAATTGGCTCTCCCACTCATTGAAGAAAACCTTCTTTGCAGCTGAATTACGACTGACGTTCTCCATGAGACCAATGATTCGCATGAACGTGAAGGATAAGCTACCGCTGTTGGCCTCATCTATGTGCATCTACCAATTCACCTGCTCGTGTGGAGCCAGGTATATCGGCCGTACTCAGCGTTCGCTATCCAAACGCGTCAACGAACATTTACCTTCATGGTTTTATAAAGGAGAAAACCGATGCCCCCGCAGCTCGATCCTTGAACATTTGATCGAATCTGGACACCAAGTCAAACCACAAATAAACTTCAAAGTTATCTACAGAATACAAGGCAATCTTGCTAAAAGTGTACGGATCAAACTTCTCCACATCGCAGAAGCAATGGCAATTCGTCTGCTAAATCCTGAACTCTGCATACAAAAGAAATTCGTTCATTCATTAAATCTACAATGGACGTAATCTTTCTTAATTTCAGTCTTACTAATTGTATTATTTTGTCTTTTGCATTTTATTATTTCATATCTTCATTTGTATTATTCTCTACCCCACCCTTTCGTAATCTCTACCCTCATTAACAATGTTGCCAACTCGATCCACGTCCAATTTCTAGCCAACTATATTACGTCATCCGATTAACTTACTCAATTTTCAACTGTATTATTCTCTACCCCCACCCTTATTTAATTTTAACCACCACTCATTAACACTGTTGCCAACCTGACCTACTCAATTGTATTACGTCATCCAATTCACTTAATCAATTCTATTTTATATTCTATCTTAACGTTTGTTTCCAAGCCAAATAATATTTATATTACGTAACTATCTAAACTTTATAAATCTAATGTACTCACACACAAACAAAATTGTATATAAATGCGATTGTACAGCTCAGTGAATGAATTCGCCGAAAAGAGTCTCTTCGCTGAACGCCTTCTTTTCTTTTATAAACGACATTTGTTGATGAATGCCGATAATAAAAAGTTCAGGAGTCTATTTTATGAACCAAGAACACCACTCGGGAACGGTCATCTCATGTACTGGGGTAAACTGACATCGAGGATAATGCTTACATTCTCATGTTTAGTAGAAATGTGAGAATCAGCAGATTGTAAATGTTTTAAATACACGCCAAAGTAAACAATACTGCTGGAGGTCATATTTTATTAGATTTAAACAAATTGAATAAAAGAAACTATATGCAATATATCGATGAAGGTTTTCGGTAACCCAGGTTTTGAGCAGGCCACCAAAATATAACTGAAACTGAAAAAAAAGAGCGACTATATGGCATATCCCTTTTTTAAAGTGGCGCCATCTGCTTTATCCCACAGGTATTAGGGCGTTTCAGTGTATAAACAGGTCAAAAATATACCAGCATAATTTCATAAAAATTCAGTAATATACGTCTAACTTTTAAATCTGCCGCCTTCTTTGATTCATTATATTGCGCAGATATCAGTATCAAACGAAACTGTTATGATAAACAGTGCAGCAAATATAACAGAGTTCAAGAATGTAATACCATCAATAATATCTTTTTTTATTCCTTTACGTTACCAGTGGAACATAGGTCTTCAAGCTAAGAGACATGAAGTTTCTGTGGCAGTGGGGTTTATTTTTACGGGATGGGGTTGCTGGCCTCATGCCCAACCTTCCCTCTTTACCAGTCTTGTTACTGGCTTAGCAAAGTAAAGGAGTGCGACGGCCGGGGATCGAACCCCGAACCACCAGTGTGGTCGGCGAGCATTCTGCTGCTGTACCACCAACTCACATCCATCAATGATATGTTCACCAGAAAAATAATTTTTAATGTAAAATTTCATTTAAAAGACATAAAAGTATAGCTTGTCATTAAATCACTATAGCAACGAACTGAGAGGTTAAAATTGGCAGGAATATGCAATAAAGCCACTCCTGAAAAACGCACGAAAAATACCCAGCGGAGAATCGCTTTACGGTAAATTCACTAATTTAACCGTACAATAGCAATTGTAGATAATTATTTTTGTGTGCGTACATTTAGTCTGTCAAAACACATAGCATACATAGCGAGATATAATGGTTGTTCAATGTGTGTTTTATCTAAAAGAGTCAAAGAAGAACATTATCCTGTTTGGTTATAGAAATGCCACAATGGATCAATAAGGAGTATTACAAGTGAACCATACATTCAACACTGGCCAAGGCATATGTAAGATATGTCCTTCTTTCTGTTCTTCCAATGACCGTGTACCGAAAAGTTTACGTCTAAAGGGAATAGATGCTTTAAACAGTGCCATCGCCAGGCATCTCCTCGACACGGGTCATGAGGTGGACGTCGAAAAGTCGTTCAAAATTATCACTAGGCAAAAGAGCTCAATTCCCCTTAAGTTTGCTGAAGTCATTTCCATCAAGCGCCTGAAACCTGATTTATGCCTTCAGAAAGAAGCGGTTATCAGTCTTTCTTTGCCCTGGTTAATGGAAATTTTTTTATCTCTCTTTCATCCGAATGCGAAATGCTGAAAAGTTTCCATTGTGTATGATTATTATTGTTCGGAATAGTGTTTAATAGTGCATACATATATGTATATATTATTAGTGTATGCGTATATTGATCGATTGACTTTTGTTTAAAATGAACTCTGTGCAAGCATGTTAAAATTGTTTTTTGTAGATACATTTAATAATGTCTTTGCCCTGTAAGCAGCTGACGAGAAGGCAACGAAATAAAAGATGGTACCACTTTATTATTCTGCTAAAACTGTAGTTCTTGCTTTGTTCAAATTCATTAAGGGGAATAAATGTATGGAAAACACTGATTTATGCACATAGAGGAAACTTCTCCATCTTGTCCTTCTACCACCTTGGTTACAGTTCAAAGCTTGATTGTTATCAGTATTTCATTATTAACACTGTTTTGTACATTTTTGTGTGACATTTATTAACATCATTTCCAAAACTAACTTTTTGTTCACTCTCCTCCTCATACTCTCCCATTAACATCCAATTGTTTTTTCTGAACATTTTTCATATTACGCAACTTTAGTTTAAACTTACTAAGCTTTACCTCCCTCACCTCGTTGCATTTTCATTATTCATCACTGTCTTGAAATATTTTAATGATGTATATACTACTCAAAACTAATTTTTATTCTTGAGATATTTTTGACAAACTGAATGAACACACACATACATAAAAATAATTATATATCATGGCGACTGTACAGCTAAGTGAATGAACTCTCCGAAAAAGAGATTCTTCGCTGAACTATTTGAAAATGAAAAGAAAAAAAAAAAGGTTGTCATAGAACTAACCTTTAAAGTCGATGCATAGACGGCCAGGATAAAGCATATCTTCTTGAAACCAGGTTAAAGTTACAGGACCCAGAGTCTCAGTAGTATCCACTGATTCATTGACAGTTGAACACACAGATGTATTATCAGGCGGTAATTCAGTTGACAGTGAGTTTACTTCAGTAGCTGATTCATCACTGACAGAGAAATCTCGAGCGTGTTGTGCTCCAGCTTCTTTGAAAAGATTTGCCAACTGATCAGAATGATTTTGAACAGCAACAACAGATCGACGACGTATATTTTCATTGTAAAAGGCAGCTGAAGAATAACTAGTACCGTGTGGATTTGGAATGAGTCTACGGTGTCTTCGACTGTCATCCTCCCAACCATCTAGTCGGTAATAATCTTTCCTGTTAAAATAAGATTATTTCAATATAGTAGCTTTATTAATAAAATTTCACTGAAGTGTTATTAACAAATATTCGTGTTTGCTCACAAAGTGGCACCAGTTAGAGAACGACTGGAAAACTAGGGAGTACTGGACAGCTGTTCACATCCTAGTTTGAGACTGGTGGTTGCTCTACATAATATCATGAATCAACAAAAGCTGGAATTCATGGGTCGTTGGGTCGGGTTCCAATGGCTCGATGGTCTACGAACTTGCCTTGCAACCGGAAGGTCCTGGGGTTCAAACCCCGTTGATTGCGTACTGTTGAAGAGTCTTGAACAAGAACAAAACAGTTGTTTTACAATGGTTCCCTAACTGATGTCAGCTCATGACTACACCCTTAGCCAATATTCTTGTGCATAGAAATCAACTTACACCATTAAAAAAGGAATAAATTAATTGAAAAAAACAACAACTGTCAAAATCTGTAATTTGGTCGTTTCATTTGTCAGAAAGTTCAAGGGAATTTATGAATACCAACTAAACAGTAAAACAGTGACACACACAATACATCATCAATGACATTCATGCACTTATACACCAGAAGAAAGACATTATTGACTGGTTCGACAAAAACGTTACGACTACAAAATATTGAAAACTGAAAAGAACAAGAGAATTCTTCTAGAAATAATGGAAGATATCAGGAAAACACTGATTGACATAACGATTGATTCTATACACATATTCAAATTGACAGTTAATAATCAAGCAACGCCACACAGAATTAGGTCTTACATTTTGAATTCATATTGTCACAACAACACAAAAGTGTAGTCTTTCACTAAATAATAGTAAACGACATAATACCAAAAATAAGTTGAACGACAATATATGAATCTTAAAGACTTCGATAGTGACGATGATGTTTCGTGTCCTAGAATAATTGGAAGTGTTAGTGTGCAGGAATTTGATTCCTCTTGAGCATGCCCATGAACTGACTTCAGCAGTGACCAGCTAGGTCTACCAAGTTCGGTTTCACGGTAAGTACTCACAATAACCTTGGTTGGCGGTTGCCCTCTTTATATCGCGAACTGTCAGACTGATTAGTCAACAAATTCGCCTTGTGGCTTGAAGGTCCTGAGTTTGATTTCCAGAGGTTGGGTCATGGACATGCACTACTGACGAGTCCTAAGCTAAGACGAAGCAGATATCCAGTGCTCCCTGGATTTCAACGGTTCTTTAGCTGATTTGTCAGTTCGTGATCAAAACTTGATATCATTAATAGTCTGCCAGCTCAAAACTATTTCAGTCTCACCATCAAAAGAAGAAAAAAAAACACTTTGTGGAGTAGTTTCATAGCTTTTTAAGCTTGGATTTAGCTCCATTTTCGATCTTTATTGATTGATTCTATTCCTTCGCGTTCCGAGTGGAACATAGGACTTCAAGTTACAGCTCTGAAGTTTCGGTGACAGCGGTGTTGTTTTTACGGGATGCGGTTGCTAGCCTAATGCCCAACCTTCCCTCCTTTAAAGCTCTTATCACTGGCTCAGCGAAGTAAAGGAGTGCGTCGACCGGGGTTCGAACCCCAGACCACATGTGTGATTGGCGAGTATTCAACCGCTAAGCCAGTGACGCACGTTTTTGATCTTAGTCACAAGAGAGTTAGGCGTATAATTAAATGCACTGGATATTTAACTTTTTAAAAAAAATGTTAACACAACCTGTAAGAGAGATAATTAACCTGACAATAAACATGTTCAAACTTGAATATAATTCATATTATCAGTGGAAAAGAATTTAACAATAAGATAAAGCAACAAAAACTAAAATGAAACCTTTTCTGCTTCAAATAATCATTATTAGCTAGGGAGTGACTAATTCACTCATTATTTTGGTGAAAGGTAAAATTGGTAATTACGGATGTATATGTATTGTTGGAGTTGAAGACATGAAAAGGTTGACTGTTTTTGATCATAGATGTCTACGATCTCTTTCTCACGTTAGGTGGTATAATAAGGTAAGTAATGTTGATGTTAGGCGTAGAGTGTTGGGCAATAAAGTTACATAGATTGAGATGGTTAGGTCACGTGCTGCACATGCCTAACCATCGCCTCCCCCGACGGACGGGCATTACTAGCTGATATAGGTGCAGGCTGGAAAAGAGTAAGTGGTGACTAAACAAAAACAGGGCATCAATCCATGAAATCCTTGACAGTTAAACTGAGTCAGGTGGGGAGATGCAGACTTCCGGGTTGGGGCCGGCCCTCGGGACTCTAAGAATCAATGGCTGGAGACAATAGGTGACATGGCTCAAAATCGTTTTCAATGGCTTACGCAGATGTATTCAGTCTCTGTTATCTTTTATTTTCCTTTCTAACTTTACACATTCTGTTTCACTCTTATACTTGTCAAAACTCTATTGATTCTCTTCACTCATTTTCTTGTCTACCTTTGTGTGCTATTTGGAACGTGGCAACTCGAACTGTTGAACTCCGGTGCCAAGCTCCATGTTGGATCCAGACAGATGTATTGTTGGATAGTTGGAAGGAATCGGAAGGAATCCTTGAACCCAGGTTTCAGGTTTATCCATGTGTCCGCAATCTTCAAGGAAGTTATGTCCCTCCTGAGATTCAAACCTGGGTCGCCCAGTGCTACAGTCAAAGACGTTACTACTGAGCTATTCGGGTTAGCGATTAACCTCCTGTACAACTGTAATGGACACTTTGATTGGGTGCTAGACAGTAACTAATACCATGTATTTAGTGCTTCATTTGATACAGACCGATAAAATTCGGTCAAGTTTACAATGTGGTCATCATGCTAGGTGGCTCACCATCATCAGTAGAAGGGGAAGCAATATGAAAATGATAGACATTCAGCTATATATATTATTTTCAGTTATTAGTTGATGCAATGGTAAAAATCTCTTTGTTTTATAGTGTGCTGCATGTCTATTTCTGATTCTTTGAGTCAGCTAAACCTTTTTTAGGAACCACAGCATTACAAGATGTTAAAAAGAGTCACAATCCAACTGAGTCATCTCACTATACATTTAATGTATTTGTGTAGAACAGCAGTAATAAGCATATTCAAAGCGTACAAAGAAACAATGCGAATTCTGAGAGTTTGAAGCCTCAGCATTTTATCACTAGGCTATTTCGATGAAACAGATAACGTCAGTGGCTCAGTAAGTGAGTTGTAATCAGTATCCACATAATTCTGTGTCTGAGTGTCAAATTGCTCACATAGGTGCTGATAAGAAATTAGCAGTCTTTTTTTATCAGGATGAAGGTGCTCAACCTAAAATAGCTCAGATTTCATACCAGTGACTGTATTACTAGATGATATATGATCTCGGATTCCTTAGTAGATATCACCGTCCCTGAAGTCAAAAACACGTCTGATTATTGAGTGCTCAAAAACATGACACCTAGGCTTAGACCATTCTGTAAATTGACACTAAAATCATTTTAAAGAGTCAGTTTATAGGAGTTAGGTTTGTCTCAAGTTTGATCAGTTAGAGAACCATTGAAATCCAAGGAGAACTGGAAAGCTGTTTCGTCCTGGTTCCGAACTCCTCATCAGTACGTACCACACGATTCCCTGCAGGATCTTCAGGTTACAAGGTGACCTCATTGACCAGTCAGACATTCAGGCCGGAATTCTAACTTTTGTGAATTCGCGATATATAGCTCAACAACCAGCCAGTATCATCATTGAGCATTTATCCGCACACGCGACTTGGTGGACTTCAGTGGTCACGACTTCTCATTAGATCTTCAGGCAATTCCAGTTTGTGGTCGGTCACTAGTGAGCACCTAACATCAATGAAAATTGCAATACGACGTTGGGTATTGTAGTCTGGTGACTATAACTATATGCATCGCTGGAAGAATTCTGTTAGCCACTTAGGAATAGATAAGTTGAAATCTACTTGAAAATACTGTGACAAAGTAATCACAAAGGAACTCCTTGTCTATAGTGAAGGTTAGATCACAGATACATAATAATAATAATAATAATAATTTGCTTTATTCCAAAACAGTACTTGTGATACAGAATGGAATTCTCAGCATTTTTACTACAGTATTGCATCCAGTTAGCACATTATCAATAAATAGAATTCTACATAGATTAAGGAAATTTCAGTTCACTATGACAACAACATATTGGCATGTCGGTAGCAAAGCAAAAGTTGAACAGCGTTTGAAGGTGTTAGAAAAGTAGGTGCTATCATATTTACTGGCGTAAGCAGAAGAAAGAAACAAAGCAGTACATAACAGAAAAAAGAGGGAGAGAAAAGGAAAAGAAAGAAAGAAAACTTTGTACCTATAAATTATATGAGTTGGAAAGACGAGATCAAGTTATTCTACTGACAATTTAATAAGTTATAGGTATCACGCCTAGTGCTTTCTTTATCACACAGAACACGTGCTAAGTAGGGTATGACTGAGTTTATGTACCTGCTAGTGCAAGCATATAGTTTTTTATATAAGCTTCTGGTTTTACCTGATGAGATAAAAGGGGAGAGTTGTGAGTGAAGAGGGTGATGTGAGTTAGATAAAATGGATTTAGCCCATTTTCACATGATTCCATGTGCCTGTCAACCAGAATATTAACAAGCTGGTTAAGTGGCACGTCGCTTACCCTGCTGACAACCTTTAACATCCTGCGTAATAAGGTATAGTCTTTATTCAGTAGCCCGTGAAAAACTAAGGGGGAACAATAGAGAATAATAGGCAGAATGCGAGAATTAACGAATTGCAGGAGTAAGGGTTGGGTCATACCAGAATGTCTTAACTTCTTGATGTAGAAGGTAAGTTGGAATATTTTCTTAGAAATCATCAAGATATGAGACGACCAGGAAAGATCAGCAGATAGAATGACGCCAAGATATTTGATTTCCGACTTGGTTTCTATTTCAGTGCCATCTATGTTGCACACCTCGTGAGAGCCAACCAGTTTCTTAAGGTCGGATTTATGCCTAAAGGTGAAATTGATTATTTCGCATTTGGGGGAGTTTAAGGTAAGACCGTTTTCCTTGGACCACTGGCTGATTTCTGACAGAAAGCCATTTAGTTTAGAGCAGTCACTTTGACATTTGACAGGCAAAGATACAGTCAGGTCGTCAGCATATTTGACAAAATTAATGTCATTTGAAGATGGTAAGTCATGTAGAAAGAAAGAAAAGAGAAGTGGGGAGAGTACAGCACCTTGGGGGACACCAGCTTCAGTGAGCACAGCAGAGGAGGATTTACATGGAAATAGTATAATCCACTGTGTATTAGGTATGTCTCATTATTCACTGTTTGATTGTTCTCTCAGGCATGCAACCTTTTTGTGTTTCTCTTTTTCAGTAGCTTTTCCACTGACTTACAAATTATCACTGGTCCTCTAAAGATGCGACTCACCATACTACTTATATCTATCTATTAAGTAGCACAGAGGATACGTGTAACAAATATTTTGCAGTGGTTTACTACTGGTGATATAATTTTTAAAAGTTAGAACAGTACGGTAGTGCAAACGACAATTTGGACGCTTATAAATTTTGGTAGACAAAGAGCAAAGAATATTCCTTTTTTTGATAATTTCCTCTTGCAGATCTGCAATCGTATTAAATATGTGTTGATTTTCAGTAATAAACGTCCTGTTGCCTGGCCCTTGTCTTCTGTTGTTACAAAACTAAGTAGTTTACCTTTAGAGCCGGAAGAGGAAATTATAGAAAAGAATATTGTTTGCTCAAATTTTATATTAGTTTGTTTATTAGATATATCACACAGTGAAAAAACAGTATTATTTACTGGATGACGTTTCGAACAAAATTTACTGTTCATAATCATATCAATTGTGATCACACGACTTTGACACTTGAGTTTTATAATTTTCTTTATTTTCTCTTATTTGCCGTCATTGGAGTAGTAGAATTTTCCAGATATCTGGGACAGGTGATGAATCATTCCTATTACATGTATTTGCAGTTGATTCGATAAACAAAGCTTCTGTTATCAATCTCTCCCTATACCCTGTGACATTAGATTTTAAAACTGTCATCCTATCCCATCATCCTATTGTATGGTTGTGTGTAACTGCATGCAGTGAGTGCTATAGCTGAACTATTCTCTAGATTTCTTATCTTATTCGGGTCAACCAATCTAGATTTTGCTAAGTGTTTTATGTTCAGCTAGTCTGACTGCCCCTGTTCTACTAGTTTGACCTATGTATTTGACCTGACAATCATTGCAGGGTATTAGATAAACTAAATTGTTTTGTTTTAAAGGCTCTACAGGATTGATCCTTTAACCGACAAAGCTTGTTTCTAATTGAGTTTGTGGGTTTGAATGCCACTTTTATTCCTGCCTTGTTAAGAATTCTGCGTAAGGCTTCCGAGGTTCCTTCCTTGTATGGAATTACTACTGATGATTTAGATTCCTTATTGTTGGTGTCGTCATTAATATTATTATTATCACTATTATTATTATCATTATTATTGTTATTACCACTATCGCTACTATCATTATTTATTTTATTTTTTCATTTCCTTACATATTTCCTGACTAATTTATCCGGGTAATTATTAAGTTTCAAGGCTTCTTTTATGTGTATCAGTTCCTGTTTTAGATTTTCTTTGGTACTACTTAGTTTTTGTGCTCTGTCATGTAAACATTTCACCAATCCTATTTTTACTGACATAGGATGGGACGATCGGAAGTCCAAATATCTGTTTGAGTGTGTGGGTTTCCTGTAAACACTAGTGTTTAACTTCCCATCGTCTTTCCTTTTTACGTTGCAATCTAACATTGGGAGCTCCCCTTCCTGAATTTCCAATTCATAAGTGAATTGAATTGCTTCAACCTTCGAGTTGATGTGTTCGAAAAACCTATCTATATCTTGTGTTCTAAGTACAGTTCTACTACCCCTACGACGACAAATAGGAGAAAACAAAGAAAACTATAAAACTCAAGTTTCAAAGTCGTGTGATTACAATTGATGTGATTATGAACAGTAATAAATTTTGCTCAAAACGTCATCCAGTAAATAATTATACTGTTTCACTGTGTGATATATCTAATAAACAAACTAATATGGAATTACTTACTACCACAGTGCCCAAGTTTTACACATATATTAATATGCTCAAATTTTCTTTTGTCTTCTAAATGTCTGAATGAATATTTTCACTTATCAATTCCTTCGTGTTTGGAAAAATGTCCAGTGAAGGTTAGCCAGTGCCTACCAGGTTAAGGGATGACTAATACTTTTAATCGATAATGTTAACTTACTTCAAAGGATGAATACTAGGCAAGGTGGAAGATGTTGAAGGCAGTGATGATGATGATGAACAGTTGAATGATTTGACTTGCACCAAGTAGAGAGAATAAACAAAGTTAATCGATTAACTTTATTATTCAAATAATTCGCCAGTTGTACATCACGTACACGTGTTGACTCAATAATATTCTTATATGATTGTTCTTCTTCACGACAATCAGCCATGATATGCGCTGTGATTTCTTCAAATTTAGTATGTTGTTGAATATTGGACACATGTAACTGGTTCAAGAGGATATCACCTTCAGCGGCTACACGATATAAATGATCACGAATAGAATGTGAGATAAGACGTCCTTCATTGACTAATTCAATAAATCCTAATCCAGCATATTTTTGTAAAGATGTTTGCCATTCCTTAAAAAGGAAAGGAGGTGGGAGGAAAAAAAGTAAGAGTAAGTTATCAGTATTTACAATGGAAGCAGATATTTTGAACAACAGTAATGTGAATTGACCACAAAACACAGATTAGTCTAGTGAAGGGAGGTGTGGACTGGCTGTCTGGTTGGGGTCCTCGGGATGGTAAGAACCAATGACGTCGGTGGCACAGCGGTTAGGACTCTCGCCGACCATGCATATGGTTCGGGGTTCGATCCCCTGCCGACGCACACCTGATATCAATGGTCGGCCTGCAAAATATGGGCTACCGATATCACATGCTGAAAATTCAATACTTGTACCAAAAGTGCTGTATGGAATCAAGCTATAATGAAAAAAAAAGATATGGCTCAAAATCGTTCTCATTGATAGCGCAGACACATGTACTCTTTGTGATTTATCATATCCAATAAAATTCTATTGTTCTTCCATATTACTATTCTTTTTGCCTAACATTTCTGTTTATAATCTCTTTTTTGAATCTTTCTTTACTATCTTCTCTTGCTTTGTGTGCTACATGGGGGGGGGGGGGAGTGTGTCAACTCGCACAGGTGCACATCTGTGAAAAGTTCTACGTTAAAACCAGTCAGTCAGACACATAACGGGACTAATCAGAGTTGGACTTGTGGATTAAAAATTCCTGAACTGCACAATATTAGACAAGTATGAAGTTATAATTCCACACAGATTAACATCAAAGAAATAACTTTTGAAATTAAATCAAAGATTCCGAGATGAAAATATCCTTGAAACGCAGGAGTATGACAGGATAATTGTACTTGGAAGTATTAAACACTAGGAACTAATATAGAAATCTATGGAACACATTTTTTGAGTAGTTAAGGTGTTATATTAGCAAAAAAGATCACCTTAAATCATGAATGTTATTCAACGAACTTTTACTTATGTGCACCAAAGACGTACAGTTCCAGTTCAACAACACTCTGTACCGCCAAATTGACGGAGTCGCCATGGGAAGCCCCCTGGGTCAGATTCTGGCAGATATTTTTATGGGTAGTCTGGAACAAACAAGGTTGAAATCCGCAATCAGTCAGACCGACTTCTATACCAGGTATGTCGATGACACTTTCGTTATTTGTAATTCTTTTAATGATGCATCTCAAGTACTAAAAGTCTTGAACAGCGCCCATCCTAATATTAAGTTTACAATGGAGTATGAAAAAGAGGAGAAGTTCCATTTTCTTGACCTGGGTATCCAACGAGATATAGACGGCAAAATCATAAGATATATACACAGAAAAGAGAGCTGGAGGGTGGTTTATCTTAACTTCAAAAAGCTTCTGCCCTATAAGTTACAAAAAGGATTGGTGAGAGCATTATTTGATTGTGTAAGGAAGCTGTGTTCAGAAAAAAAGATTGAGGAAGAGCTATCCATTGTGGAGAAATGCCTACACGACAACGGTTACCCACAAAAGTTCATCGACAAGTATGGGAGACGTCATGTTGAAAAAGTGAAAAGTAGCACAGTAGAGAAAAAGCCTATCTTTCTGCAGCTTGCATTCAAAGGTGATGATACTGCTAGTAGAATAAGATGCAGACTGAACGCTGCCCTGAAAAGAACATATCCAGCCGCCAAGCTTGTATGTGTTTATCAAACAACTAGTTGTTTGAGACAATCAAAAGTGGACAAATACCCACCTCATGTTACCTCCAACTGTGTCTACCAATTTACATGTACGTGCCAAAGTACATACATCGGAAGAACAGAGAGAAGGGTTATTGTCCGCATTTCTGAACACATACCAAAGAACCTGAGACTGAAAGGTCCACAAGCATTAAACAGTGCAATTGCGCGTCATCTATTGGACACTGGTCATATTGTAGACAACTTGAAGTCATTCAAAATAATCAACAAGCAAAAGAAACCTAGCTTGCTACGCTTTGTTGAAGCAATTGCTATCAAACGACTTAAACCAAATCTATGTACGCAGAAAGAGACAGTGGTGAATCTTGCACTACCCTGGTGATAACAAAATATACAACTTTTATGAGTCACCCTTTTTCTTGTTTAGAAAACTCTACTCTCTCATCTAAACATGACTCACCCTATCTTGTTCTTTTCTCTTCTTTTTTTCTATTGGCTATTAGATAAAACATTTTCTTTAGTTACGTAATCTACTTTTTTGTTATGCTCTTTCTAGCTAAACCTTGTTTCTATACACACACATATATATATATAATTATATATACGCAACTCTGTTTTTGTTTCCAAGCCTATTTGTCTAATTATTCTATAAATAGTCAGTGTTTGTAACTCTTAATTAGTTAAATCATTCCGAACTAATGTTACTTTTACTTCCTACCAATTACTCCTTGTGATCATGGAAAAGTATGTTCAAATCTTTAATGTAATTCATATTTTTTTCGTTCAGGTTGCATCCAGTTGAGAAGAATCCCCGAAATAATAAAAGATGAGCTCATATTATCCTGGTACAATTGTTGTTCTTGCTTAGTTCAAGTTTATTAATGGGAAGAATTGCATGAAGTTTTTGAACTTTGAAAACTTGTCAACCGTGTGCGTGGTTCAGACTTGATTCTTTGCTGATGAACTCATAAACCCGACTTAGTCGGTAGTAAGTCTGCTAGAGAGAATAGGCTGAGCGGAAGGCTGGCGACCACAAAGACTTCAAAGCCCAAGCTTGAAGCCCTCTGTATTCCACTCGGAACTGAATTAAATAATACTTCAAAAGGGAGGTTTGACAGTTAAATATATACAAACATATCTGTCAGTTGGTAACCACAAGCTAACCGATTTAACTTAAGCTTTCTCAGTGTGGATCACAGTCTGTCGGTCAAGTGTACACCGTAAACCTGCGCATAAAAAAGACACAATGCACATTAAGAGACAAAATTAAACAATTAAACAACAACCACACACACACATTCACAAAACTCACTTGTGAACACAATAACATGACTAATTCAATAACAGAAGAATTATCCTGAAGGAATGGTTGAACACTAGGAAATAATTCTTGTCCATGTGTACCAATCAATGTTCGCGTGAAATAATCTGTAAATTCACTGAATAAAGCTTTTAAAATTATTCCAGTTGATCCAAGACAAATGTCAAGGGAATCAGTTAATGAAGTTAACTTTTTATTCTGTTGTGTCATTTCATCTAGTGGTATATCAACTAATTCATATTCTTCACTGACAATTGAACTGCAATCTAGAAATAAGAAAGTATAATAACACCAAGAGAATTCGTTACCAAGATAGACAGACAGACTGTACAGTAATATATAAATGTGGTATATCATTTGAGTGATGATACTTCACTCCGAGTTTGATTGTAATTTGTTTGACACTGGTTAGTTATTTAATCAGAACTCCATTAGTTACCCAGCGTCGGGTTATGAGCGATACTTAGTGCATGTATGTTCATGTGTGTGTGGGGGGGGAGGGTTTGATGTTGCTACCCATTTACACAGGCCGAAGTAAATGTAGCAATACATTCGAACCCAGAAACTATGGGCTAAAAGTCAAGCGCTCAGAGGGGGGATTGATACTGCCAGTGATAAGTGGAAGCAAAAGTCTAAGTAGCTTCAAGTTGATATGTTACATTAAGTGATCAAAAAGTGTTAAATTAAAATCTAAATACACTAAACTTGAAATTCAGATAGGAATTAACTGTTCCATTAGATGGCCTGGAACGTACTGTCACCCAGCGGTCTCCTCAGAGTATGTCTATTCCATCTCCATTTCCTTCGGTAGATTTGATGGGTGATAGGTTCTTGGTTGGTGTTCCCGGTCTGCCACAGTTCCTCGTCTCTTATTTTTCCCGGAGGCAACTTGATCTTCAATACCGATCCAGTGGATGCAGCAGCAGGCTGTTGGAAATGGTTTTTGTGACACACCAAGTGTCTGAACTGACTTGGAATTAATTCTGAAGATAGTGAACTTGTTCTTCATTCTAAGTGCATAAGATTTACACATTGATTTTGAGGATGATGAATTTCTGTTTGGTTGGCTTTGATATCTGTAGATGAAACGATGCTTCCTAGATAAGTGAAAAATCTGACTTCCTTAAAATTTCCCCCATTAATAAGGATTGGTGCTTGTTGTTGTTGTTGGTAATCGAATATATTGATCACCAGTATCTTCTTTATGTTAACTTGAATACCTACCTGTCTTTACTACCTACCTCTTCTATCAACTTGTTGGTTTTTCCCTGTAGATCTTCGAGTTTTTGTGATATTACACAGATATCCTGAGAGATGCCCAAATATTCCAGAGTCTTTTTATCGCTCCAAACAGTCTGTTGCGTAATCTAGTCCATCACAATCAGGAAGAACATCTGTGATAACAGTTGGTCAGACATACTGTCCCCATTACTTTGTATAATAGTATGCACATCAATTAAACAAGCTATACAGGTACGAAATAGCTGTAATAAAGTCTAATTTTATGTTCTGTATACAATCCAACTTGATCTGAGAAGACTTTAGAGTTAAGATAAACGTTTTCCGGATACACGATTCTGTTTTAGTGGTCTCAGTTCCGTAGCTGCGTCCGTCAAACATAGACCCTGAATGATATGTAGGCTAAAATTAAATGTACCAGTGTGAAGTTTCTATTCATAATATGTCAGATAGCTGTGCGCGAGCATGGAATTCGCGATTCCTTTCATTTCTTCTTTAGTCTACTATTAATACTCTCTCTCTAAGTATTTTGGAGAAAACAATACTGATTTACATCAATACGTAGAATGACTTACAACCTAGAGGGTTTCGTCTC
Source organism: Trichobilharzia szidati (assembly GCA_944472155.2). Classification (NCBI taxonomy): domain Eukaryota; kingdom Metazoa; phylum Platyhelminthes; class Trematoda; order Strigeidida; family Schistosomatidae; genus Trichobilharzia; species Trichobilharzia szidati. The sequence continues at coordinate 102,736,855 of OX235274.1, read as the reverse complement.
CCTAATAAGCATAACCTAACGAAAACACAATCAACACCTCCCCTTGAGACATTTACTCGCTATGATCAATTCGCCTCAACACAAAGTTGTTCAGTGGCTTGTAGAGAAGTTGAAACCTATACGTCAACGACTAGTTGTGTATATAGTGAAAGATTCATCATTCCGTTTTACACTGAAAGTCTGAATCACATGAATATTTCCAATAAGTTCATTGTATCATTTGATACAACAACCTCCTTGTTCACAAGGTTCTCAATTAATGACATTGTTGATTATTATTTGTCAGAATTCTGAACTTCTCCTCCTGTCAGTGCCCGAATTTAAACGTCTACTACTACTACTACTAATGTCTACCACGAGTGTGTAATTCTAGTTTTGAAAAAAACTCTTTACCGTAAAATAGATAGTGTAACTATGGACAGTCCAGTAACCCTTATATTAGCAGATATTTTCATGTCTAATACAGAGAGGGCAAAGGACGAAATAACTTATTTTGGATAGTGCTATTAGAAGACGTTGATTATCTGAAAAATGTGGAGTGATGTATTGGCTTAATACATTTTGAACAGCCTGATCATACATTTACTTGTCAAATCAATATATATATGCATATGAAAAATAAAGGCCAATTAAAATAAACAAATTGATAAGAGATTTAAGAATGAGAATAGTTTACCTTTGGTAATTATACTCAGATAAGGATTATCAAACAAGGCAGGTTAAGAGTAATAATAAGTTGTTTTTTACACACAGGCGGGAGTGGAGGGGGGTTAATTTTACAGATAACTATCGCCTCTGTGTATTTCAGTAACAGCCCCTGAATATTTTTTTATAGATAATCTTGACAGCTGTTTTGATATTGGTCTTGTGATTCATTTAAATTTTATTGTTTGGCTAAAGACGATGCTGTATTAAGGTTAAATTAATTGATTGACCCTGATAAGTTAAGTAGTTTAGAAAATAGTTCGGTCATTGCAATGCATTCACTTGCATGTAATCACACAATAAGGAGTGTAGGGGGGGGGGGGCAGGGTGAAAATATTAAAGAGTAATATAATTAGACATTTGTAAAAATTATATTTGTAAAATCTCAACGAAATTGAAATAAGTAATTCCAAAGGTTCGTTCGGCACAGCTGGTCCGAACTTCATCAGGGAAATTAATCGAAATTAATATATATTATGAATTTGAATAAAACAACAACAACGTTTTGTGCGCATACAAATATTGAATTTACTATGGAACATGAAAATGATGGAAAGTTCCTTGACATAGGCCATACAACGCCTAGAAGATGGTAGTCTCCAGAAGTCAATTTACTGAAAGCCGACATGGAATCGACAATGCTTACATCTTAATAGTTTTTGTCCATATAGCTATAAACAAGCACTAGTCAAAACTCTGTTCTACAGATTCAGGAGAATATTATTATTATTGTTTCCTTTAATTCCTACAGGAACATAGGGCTTCAGCCGTGCATCTCCATTGCGTTCGGTTCTCTGCTAGAGTCTTCACCTGGCTCCAAGTCTGCCCACACGCTTTCATCTCCTCTTCACATCACCTCCTCCAAGTCACCCTTGCACTGACGACCAACTCGCCGCTTCCCTTTCGGGTTCCACTCGAGCGATGGCTTGTCTAGTGATGTCACTTGATGGTTTCCTCAGAGTATGGCCAATCCATCTCCATTTCTTCCTGCCTATTTGTTTCACAATCGGTTCCTGCTAGGTTGGTTCGCTCATTGCCAGAGATCTCTGTTGCTGATCTTTTCTGGCCATCTGATCTTGAGTATTGAGCGAAGACAACTGTTAATGAAGGTCTGTAGTTTGTTTGAGATGCTCTTTATGACGCGCAGTGCAAGTCTCTGATCCGTATAGATAGCACTGACTGACTTCACATCGGAGTTGAAAATCCGGATCTTATTTTTGATGCTGAGTGCTGTTGACCTCCACACAGACTTGAGAGTAGTGAAAGCTTGTCTTGCTTTCCCGATTCTTGCTTTGATATCCTCATCAGTTCTGTCCGCCTGTAGTTGAAACGATGCTTCCCAGGTAGGTAAAAGAGGTTGTTTCTTTCAGGTTCCTTCCATGTATGCTGATTGTTGTCTGTTGTTGTTGTTGTTGTCTGTTGGTGTTGCCCAGGAATCTTCATCACCTCTGTTTTCTCTATGTTCACCTGAAGTCCTATCAGGAGAATATGCTCTGCAGAAAAATTAGAAGGAGAATTTCTGATTCTCGGGAAGATGTTAAAAAACAACGATTACCCTCAGAGATACATTACCAAGTATGGAAGATGTGAAGGCTCAAATGTCAAACAAATCACAGTGGGGAAAAAAAGCCTATCTTCATTCAACTCGATTTTAAAGGTGATAAATATTGCAGGAATAGTCAACCGAAGATTGAATGCGTCACTAACCAGAAACTTATCCTGCAGCTAAGTTGGTGCCGGTTTATATATATATATATATATATATATATACAGAACGTCAGTATATGTCATAAAGATGGTGAAAACTACGAATGGATGATTTGTTAACATTCTTGACTTTCTAAATGTCACAAAATTAATATAAAATTCCTGATATATATATAATCTGTTTACCTGCATCATTTCCACTGAGGCTAACAACGCCTTCAGAACTAGCATTATTATTATTATTATTGTTGGCATCAGTATGAACAGTTGTATCCGCTTGACGGCAGCTTTCACGTTTTACTCCGTTGGCATAATTGACATTAGTATTTGAATGCGCACGACCTATCTGACCACTATCACCACTAGCCCCACTGTATGGCAACCATATTGGATTGGGATCAAGAAAATCACGATATTTGGAGACCATCATTACAGAGAGGAAGTAAACTGTTGCTAAAGCTAAAGATTCAGGTGATTTTGATGTTTCCTTGATTAAATATTCAAAACAAAAAAAACAATAACATGGATTTAGAAGAAAAAATCGAGTGTCATAAACTTTCATTCAAATTATCCAGAAGAAAAATTCATTGTGTGAAATAAATATGACCGCGAAATTAAAGTTTTATCAGAGGTTTAAACACAAGCTGACATGAATTAGAGAATCATTGGAAAACCGTGACGAAGTACTGTACATATGTTTCGTCCAAGCTCCAGACTCTTCACAGTACGCACCCAGCAGCTGACGGTTATAAGGCGAGCTCTCTGAGTTTTCAGACATTGGGATCTGATCCAAATAGCCATGAATTCCTTCACCTAATTCGCGATTTATATATCGCAACCACCAATGAATGTCATCGGCAAGTAATCGTTGCCTTCCTGACCTGGTGGACCCAGCTAGTCACGGTTTTCACTAGGACTCCAGGCAACAGATTCATTCTCAAGTGTTGGTTTGCAGAGATTTGATTGGTTACAGGTCTGATCATGAGCTGACCTAGGTTAGAGAATCATTGAAAAACCCGGAAGTACAGAACAGCTTTTTTCGTCATAGTTCGATTGTCTTCAGAAGTGTTATTACCGAAAAGCCAGGAGCATCTACTGGCATCCATCCACCAGTAGAAAGGCATATCCTACTGACCTCAGACAAAATGAGATACTCTATAATTGTGTGATGGATCTAACGCCGATGTTAGCCACTGGATAAATATAACTGACAAAAGTGAACCACACAAGTGATTACTAAAAAAGATAAATTACTCTACTTTAAAAAAATCTACTGAAAACTTATCTGTCTACAATCAAATTGTCTGATTACTTTCAGTCCTTGAGAAAGTGCTTTTGAAAATAATAACACCAAAATGAGGTTCACAAAACAAAAATCTAGTTACCGACAGTAAAAATAGGCTTGAATTGTCAGTTAGTTTGTGAATAAGAGTATAAAAGTGTATAATGAAGTCTGCCAATAATACTATAACGACAAAAAGCAAGACACGGACGCCAGGGTATATTTTCAAGTGATCAAACCGCTATTTTTATATATACGTATATATATGGTGTGTTGGCTGAAATATCTTTGATTGAGTGAGCGTTTATTAATAACCAGTGAATTAACTGATACGACCCGGTTAAGCCCTGTGGTGCGGATATGCGCTGAGTAGGGGGCAGATTCAATTTAGCCAATAAAAGAAAACACTGCATAAACAAACACCTTGTTCATTTGATTGCAAAGAGAAACATGAGGCCTGAGCCTAAACAAGGTTTCGCCGGTCAACTGTCAATTAATGCAGGTGCATCCAGATGGCAAACGAGTCCCGAATAGGACGAAATATACATCCTGGATTCCACTGGTAGTCACCATCCACCAATTAACTTCTAATTACATGCCCAGACATCGTCGAAACATCTGCACAAGAAGCCGACATGTCAAACTGAGACCGAGCACTTCGGTCCAATCAATCGACGGGAAAATCTAAAATTGAATTAAATAATTAATATGATCCGTTGCACAAGAGGTAGCTCTTGTGGCCCAAGTGGTCTAGTGGATAACACTTTGGCGTTTGAAACTATGGGCACTGGGTTCGAGCCTTGGTGGGAACATTATCACTCACTGGGGAATGCAGGTACATCCAGATGACGGGTCCCAAATAGGACGAAATGCGCATCCTGGATTCCACTGCTAGTCACCGTCCACCAATCAATATCAAAACAATTTACACTCGAATGTCACCTTAGATATACAAAGCTTAATATGATCTGATTTAAACTCTGTGTGTGGTTTATATTTAAGGTAAAATGTAAGGCTGCGTATATTAACTTTATCAAACAACAAAATGTGTAGTTAAATAGTACAAATATTATAGATATGGTAAGTAGTCATATTAAATCGAATGCTACGATTATTTTACTTTCAAACAACAAGTTCACTTTCATTCTTGTTTAAATTTTCTTAGCGCACGCATGGCATTGGGATTAAAACATTGACTTATTCTTATAACACGACATATTCGTTGCCATAGTGTGTTCATCACTAAACAAAATTTAGTTTAATCTAGTACTTTACAATGAATATGAGGACAAGTATTTTATGGGTTGGAAAAGTAGGCAAGGATCGATTAGATTAGTTGAGCGAAATCCAGATTACAGTATGACCTAATAAGTTAAGAAATCTATAAATAGAAAAAAACTTCTCTATAGAATTACATGCTGTTTACATACACACCATTATACAATTAGATGGAACGAATTGATAGTCTTAAAACGTTATGTAATGGGATGGATGGAAAGATTAATAACTGACGCTTTATAGTTATTGAATCGATAAAGAATAACGTGCAGCAATAGAAATGATTCAACACCCGCCCTAGACATGTAGGAAATGAAAATGCACGAAAGGGGGACAAGAAAAATAAAAATGCTGTGCCAGCGAGAGAATGTTCGTCAACCACGCGGCCCAAAGTGGTCCAGAGCTCGATTCTCCACCGATATACTTCGAAACTTCACCTAACCAACCGGATTGCAAACCCGTTAACGAGAGAATGATGGGGTCATGAGGCTAGCAACCCGGAACCCGGTACAAAAAAACAACAACATGCCGTCAGTCCTGAAGGCCTATGTTTCACTCGGAACGCAAGGATTGGGAGAATAACAACAACAACACTGTAATGAATCTAATGAAGACAAAAAACATTTAATATGGAATAACATTACACTAAACAATATCCAAGTTTTACACACAATATTAGTGTGTATTTTGCCAACAAACGTTTACACACAACACACTACGACTAGAAATTAATCACTTCTTCTGACACTTAATACTACCAACATATTTAAATAATAATAATAATAATAATAATAATAAGATTAACATAGTAGTCGTAGTAATACATTTAATTGGTTTCTATATAATGTGTAAACATTGAATTAGATTGGCGCTTTATTAACTTTAACGATCGATGACAGTAAATATAAATCGAAAAGCACATATATATATACATATATGAAATCAATCGTGTGTAAGTATGTGGTTGAAAATTTTCCTCAAGCAAAAAATATTATTCCTTAATAAATTTCCAAAAGCAAGATTATTATTATTATTATGGTTCCCTTGGGTTCCTAGTGGAACATAAGGCTTCAACTGCACGTCTCCACTTGCTTCTGTCTTCTGCTGTACTTTTCACCTGCATCCATGTTAGTCCATACTGTTTCAACTCCTCTTCACACGATCTCCTCCATGTCACCCTTGGACGTCCCACTCACCGCTTCCCTTTCGGGTTCCACTCGAGCACTGGCCTGACGCGCGATGTCACCCAGTGGCCTCCTCAGCGAGTGTCCAATCCATCTCCACTTCCTCCTGCATATTTGTTGGGCGATTGGTTCCTGTTTCGTTTGTTCCCATAGCTTCTTGTTGGTGATTCTTTCCGGCCATCTAATCTTCAGTATGGAGCGAAGACAGTTGTTGATAAAGGTCTGCAACAGGCTGTTGGAAATATTCTTTGTGACCCGCCAAGTTTCTGATCCGTATAGCGAAATTGACTTGACGTTTGTATTGAAAATCCGAATTTTGTTGTTGATGCTGAGTGACGAAGATTTCCAGATTGGTTTCAGGTTGATGAATGTGTTTCTCGCCTTCCCGATTCTCGCTCGATTTGACATCCTCGTCTGTTCCTCCTGTAGTTGAGACAATGCTCCCTAGATAAGTGAATGAAGTAACCTCTTTCAAATCCCTCCCGTTGATGGTGATTGGCGCTGGATGTTGCTGCTGCTGTTGTTGTTGTTGGTTGGTTATTTTGATAACCTCCGTCTTGTCTATGTTCACCTGGAGTTCTGTTTGCTGCTTCTTCGACTAGTTTGTCGGTTTTCGCTTGTAAGTCTTCGATTTTGTGTGACATCAAACATAAATCATCCACGCGCGAAATCCAGGTCTTCTAGGTTCTTCACGTCGGTCCAGGATATCCCTGTCTTCTCGTTTCCCACTGTCTGACGACGCATAATCCAGTCCACCACAATTAGGAATATCATTGGTGATAATAAGCACCCTTGTCTGATTCCTGTGTTTACTCCAAACGCCTCGCTGTGTTTTCCGTTGTGGATCACTTGACATGTGCCGTTGTCGTACAGCTGTTGAATAAGGTTGATGAATATTTGGGGTACGCTGTAGTACTCGAGTAGTTTCCAAATTACTTCGCGGTCAACGCTGCCTGTCGACGGCCTTCTCAAAGTCTATAAAGTTGAGGTAGACGTTTGATTGCCGTTCCATGCTTTCTTCGATGATGATGCATAGAGTTGCGATTTGGTCAGAACATGATTTGCCTTTCCTGAATCCAGCTTGTTCTGGTCGGAGTTCTGTATCCAGTGCGTCCTTTATTCTCTCCAGGAAGAAGATAATAAAAACATGAAATCTCACACACACACACAAAACTACAGTACAAACGTAATAACCATCATGAAGTCGTATAATTTGAACGAATATATTAGAACGAGAGAGAAATAATGTTTACTGTGTATAGTTTATTGAACTGTACGCGTCTCAGTGGTAGAAATCTCGCCAATCATAATATATACATGGTCTGGGTTCGATTCCCTGGCTGACGCACTACTAGACCACCAGTTCCTTAACCGGTAATAAGTTCGGTAAAGATAATAAGTTGGCCGTGTGGCTGGTAACCCTACCACACACACCGGTAACAACACAACACCACTGCTAATGCTTGAAGTCTGTTGTTTCACTGCGAATGCAGAGGAATGAAGAAGAGAACAGTTTATTGTATGAATGACAATACATGAACTTAGAGCATCAGGTCATTGACTTCTGTGTACATAGTTACACATATATGACTAGTGGTCAGTTACGTCACAGCTAACAATCAAATTAACGACATTAAACTGGATGGTGTTAATCTGTTGATTACTATTCAGTTCAATTTTGTAAGACATTATTTATTGCATTACGAATATTAATTAAATTACAGAAATCAAAGTATGTTATTGAGGTGACAGTGTTCATACAAATGAACAAAAATGAGAGAAACGATGTATTTTAGACGTCTCGCATTGAAAACTGAGATTTTGTTGAAGTATAGAATGTAACAGGCTGTTTTAATCTTCCCATGAGGATGCAAATTTCAACCTAGAATTTCGTCACGAACGAGTATTAATTAGAGAATCTTCAAAATTCAAGAACCTATCGGCATCTACCTGTTACGTCCTAGTTCAGTAATAGTCAGCAGTGTGCATCTAATACCCCAAGAAGTATTGAAATTACAACCTACAAGTTATGAGGCCAGTCCGTCAACCATTCAGACACTGGGTAGTATATATATAGCGGTACGACTACTCATTAGGACTTCAGGCCATCAATTCTATAGCCAGTAATGAAACAGAGATCGATATTCAGATTTTAGGCTCCAGATGAGGAGTTCTAAGCAAGGACGAAACAGGTATTCAGTGCTCCTTGATTTCCAATGATTCTCTAACCGATTTCAGTTCATTATAGCAAATAATTTATATTGAAGAGGTCAACAGCGAATAAATTGATTGCCAGTTAACGATTCAAGCATTTATATGATTCAAACGTGGTTTTAAACAACATAAATGAATTTACAATGACGACAAAATGCAAATAGTCAACAAATTAGGGAAGGTATTACCGGTAAACTTGAATTCTGTATATACTCTGTTGCATTTCAAAATCTAAGAGTCCTATGATGTAGCGCCGAAGGATGAGGCGAGCGTAATTGTGTTAGGTTGACATCTGTAAGTGCCTCACTACTCCCTGGGTCCGATCTGACAGATAATTCAAATCATTGATCTAAGACGTTATCAGATATGGTTAAGAATCGTAATGAATGATGAATATGCCACAATATTTTTAATTTTTTTCGTTTCTGAGAGTAACAAGAAGTAATGAACCATCATCCTTTGATGAACGCTTTTGAGAAGTATCTTTACCTGATTTTTGAATAGTGTCCTTTATTTGCTCTATCCGTGTTTTTCTTATACTTTTGGTGCTTATATTGTAACAGGTTTGTGTTTTAATGAATATATAAGGTAATAAGAGCTCTATGTGTATACACTAATAACCGTCGTATATATTGAAGACGTGTATTACAATATGTGAACAATAAAAAAATACCAACTGGTCTTCGACATACTATTCGATCGAGTTCAATTATTTGATATTTTTCTAGCTAGACAAAAGTTCGAGAGTAGTTAAACGACGATTTTCGATAAAAGAAGAGTTGTTATACACAATAGTACAAATCTAATCCTAACAGTTCACCAAAAGGTGTTATAAACGAGAGAAAGAGAGCTTTGTTAGCGAAGATATTTCAGCATACATGGATGTCTACTGAAGTTGCAAATAGTTGTCAGTCTTTAACACAAAGTATTCTGGTCAAAGTGAGACTGACAGTTACTAATTGCGGCAAAGTTAAACTATCATAGGCAAAACCACAGTGACCTTGAACAACCAATCAGAATTCAGATGCAAAAAGTCGCGTAATCGTTGGAAAATACATTAAAAATATTACAAACGCGATGTTACACTGTATAGTTATAGCTTATGTGTTGTAAGAATGTCTCCCAGTCACTACACAGATGATCTATAGAGAAATCGTACCATGCACGATATATCCATTCATCCAGATGACTGCAGATCGTGGTACTTTGAGATCCATTGATATTGTTGACACTATTCTTCGACCTACTCCTGACTCTAACCATAATCCCAACTTTAATCCTGAACTCTAGACCCTAACCCTTAATCTTAAAAGCCATAACCCTACCTAAAAGTATAGATTTGTACAAAAAGTATCCAGTAAGTAAGTAGAATACTGTATCTGCAATTTGCAAGTTCAAAAAGGCAAACATGATTTGATTAGGAGTGACATTTCATAGCAGTCCAGGTATCTAATCGGTTCTTGAATGTCAACTTTTGAAAGACCTTGACTTTGGGGCTATGATACTTAAACTTCGCCCTAATTGCAGCCGTCTGATTTCATCACTAACCAATATCAGTTAGAGAGATCATTTAAAACCAGAGAGCGTTAGACAGGTGTTTCGTCCCAGCTACGGGCTCTTCACAGTTCACACCCACTCAGCTACAAGGGATCAAACCTGGGACCTTCAAGCTATGAGACCAGACTCGTTGATTATTCAGCCACTTAGACCAGAAATCAATGACCCGTGAATATTTAACTCAGTCAATTTGTAATAAAGCGCTACTCTCAACCGATGCCTTCAATGAGCATCTACTTCACCTAGACATGGCGAACCCAAATGGTCACAACTTCTCACTAAGGCCACCAGATTTTTAAAAAAATAGTTTCCATAGTTCATTCAATACGGAATACAAGAATCTGATTACCTGACGATTAAAACACAACCTTGGTACATTATGAACAACAAGAGATGCGCTACACAAAATCACATACTTTGTACGAGGGCCAGAATGTTGTCCAGAGGCCTAGACCGAACAGGTGGTTCTCTTAAATGGCCACCCTCGAGCCCTTAACTTGATGTTGAATCGAGAAGACAGTGAGACAGTGTCATGAGCTACATTCCCATGGTTACTGAGGTCCGAATCAGGTTCCATACACCATTCGATCCCGTCAGAATCAGGGTTTTGCAGCTACCCTAGGGGTAACACCTGCATGTCATCGGTTCGGTTGTAAACTCTGGATGTTCCTGTTCACCCCTTCACTTTTGTGAAGAAGACACCTACCACCACGTGAAGATAGTAAAAATCGAACTTATCTGGCAGAGGCTGTGAACGCGTGACCACCTATACACAACCCAAACTTCTACTCAGTCTCAATTTGATTTTTAGGTAGAAATAGAAAATCTGAGAACAGTAAACTCCAAAAAACAACAACAGTAAAGTACTCACTCCATATCTATTGATCAGATAGTGTATTCTCAACAGATCAGAATTTTGCATAAGTACTTGAAAATCTTCAATTGGAGAGATCACAGTATTTTGAAAAAGTTCATTCTAGGGAAAGAAAAACAAAAAAACAACAACAAGGGAAATGTTTATCGAATTTTGATCACACAAAAAAAAGAGAAAGATACGAAGTTACTGAGGACGGAAAGGTGATCAATCACTTACAGAAACACATCTATGTGATAATATTATTATTATTGTCATGGAAATTGCTATATAGTAAACCTATGTGTGGTGTTTTAACTCAATTTCCAATAATACATATGCTTAAAAAGAAATAAGTAGTATTCGTTTTTAAGTTAGTTTTGATTTTGATCCCGTTGAGTGATTATATATATTTGACCGAAATGTTCGACAACTGGCTTCAACTACAGACGCTTCGATAACGTCTTAAGATAAATGTGAAGTGAAGAGTAGTGGAATCTAGGATGAGCACCCCGTACTAGGTACAACTCATCATCTGGATGTACCTGCAATCCTCAGTGAGTGATGCTGCCCCTACTGAGACTCAAGCTCAGTATCCAATCTTTGTCCACTAGACCACAAATAACAACTGCTGTTAGTGAGTGGCCCAAGTAGTCTAGTCGATAACATTTTAGCGTTTGAAACAATGGGAATCCAATCACTCACTGAGGATTGTAGGCACATCAAGTTAACAAGTCTTCAAATATGACGAAATGCGAATCAAGAATTTCACTGCTAATCACCATATCCACCACTAGTCAACTTTAAGGAATATATATTTCCTGAACTGGTTGTTCTGCTATGAAAGAAAAACACGTCAAATTCAATGATAAATAGAAGACACAAAAAAGGAACCACCAAAATTAGAACCATCCACATTTTTTTTCAATGGCCATAATTGTTGAATACGAGTAGCAAATGCAATTCGGATAATATCTACAAATTCTCAGTTCTTTTTCACTTAACAAAGCGAATTAACTATTAGAAAAAATATTTTGAACAACAATACTAGTTTATTTGAAACTATGATGCAGTAAAAGTGAAACAGTACGTCGGTGGTTCAATGGCAGAACCCTCGCCAACCATGCCGCACGTGGTCTGGGTCCAGTTCTTCGTCGATTCACTGCTAAACCTCGCCTAGTCGATGGTGAACACGGTAAGAAGGAAGGAAGGAATGGTTGAGGATGGGGCTAGCAACCTCACCACGTGAAAAATTAACACCACTGTTACAGAAACTTTAAAGATCAAGCTTGAAACTCTGTGTTCTCCTTGGAACGCAAAGGAATGAAAAAGTGCAAAATATTTAACAGACCGAAAGATGAAGTATGCAACACTACTTATTCGTCTCTAGTTGGTTATCAGTATGCTTTACAAATGCGAAGTTTGTATACATTCAACTGATTTCCAAGTGAGATTTTGTTATCAAATGACGTCAGTCAATAAAATCACATCAAAACTAGTGGACGCGGGGTAGATAGCTGCTACAGCTTACTTTCGAGTATTTCAACAGTGTGCACCCACTATCTGAGGAGAATCAAGTCTAGGACAGATCAGTGATTATTCAGTGGACGTATTGGGATCTAGTACATTGATAACATCCGAATTGTATAGACTCACAGTATATAATCGCAAACATCCAGTGGTATTTATAACTACTCCCAACTCATAGCTTGAGGATATCATATGTAAAGAATAGTGTGTACTATGCAGCAATTCTATATATCCTGCTTTACCACCATTAAGCAAGTCCTCTAAAATTAGAAGATATATGACGATTACAAATTCTTTTGCCTAAAACTACCTTCTTTGCACACCTAATAATGGTAAGTGACATTGACACTAACGAAAAGGTGTCATGTAAGGTAGAGATTACTCAATCGATACGGCGACAGAGATTCATGAAATAACAAGGAGTTATGTTTGTGTCAAAATTATGAAAATATAAAACACTTCTACTAACAATATATGTGTAAAACTTTGTCACTGTGGTAGTATGTAATTCCATATTAGTTTGTTAATTAGATATATCACACAGTGAAACAGTATTAGTATTTACTGGATTACAGGTTTCGAACCCAGTTTATTATTGTGCATGATCATTTCATCAATTATAATCACAAAACTTCGAAACTTTCATTTTATAGTTTTCTTCATTCCTCACTATTCATCGTACGGGTAGTAGAATTTTCCAGGTGTCCGGCTGGACAGGTGTTGAATCATTTCTACCGCACGTAGCATTTTCAGTTGATTTTATAAATAAAGCTTCCGTTATCAGTATCTCTCCTCCACCCTGCTACATTAGATTTTAGAACTGTCATCTTACCCCATCCAGCCTATTGTATGGTTGTGTGTAATCGCATGTGGTGAGTGCTACAGCTGAACTATTCTCCAGATTTCTTATGTTATTGGGGCCAATTAATCTCAATTTTGCCAGGTTTTTATGCTGATTATCAGATAGTCGGGGCGTAATAGGATTAGCAACAAGGAACTCTGGAGACAAACCAACCAATTACTTATCGCCTAGCAAATCTGCAGCAGATGCCGAAGATCGACTAGACATACGCCGCAGGGACCACTGAGTGACATCGCGCGCGCCAGGTCATCACTCAAGTGGAACCCAAACGTGAAAGGACGAATTGAGTACAAGTAGAAGGGTGGGTGACATAGAGGAGATAAGAGCTTATGGACAATCGTGGAACCGGCTGAAGACAATTGCAGAAAACAAAATAAAGTGGAGATGTGCTATTGAAGGCCTATAGTTCTCTTCGAAACTTAAACGGAATAATTACAACAATTATAATAAAAAGTCAATATAATCGGAACTTACTCCATAATTTTTTGGATAATTGAAATATGGTTTAATTCCATACAACAGCTGTTGAAATGTTCCACTTAAATGCCGAATCTTCGCATCATATGCTTGTTTCATATCACCAATACGAAAGAGATCAAGCGATGAGGCTAAATAATCTGGAAATTTCCATGGTTGTACTACACATCCTAGTCGATGAATGGCATAATACTCTAAATCGACGACAAGATGAAATCTTGACAGATTTAATACTTTCCGTGTTAAATTCTCCAGGGAATCTTCTAGGACATTATTATTATTTTGACTGTTGGAATTATTTGGCATAGGTGGTAGTGATAAATGTTTAGAATGAAATTCTTTAGATGTAATATCTATACCATTTGATGAATTGTTATCATGTTTAATTTTATCTACACGTAGGTCATTATTATTCGATGTTTGTGTAGATCCACTGATTATCTGTATCGATTGAATATTATGACTGCCATCATCTGATTGGATAAATAATACTTCATTCACTTCAACACTGTCATCAACAACAGCATCACTGCAGACAGTATGATGGCTAATAATATCATTACCCGAGGCTAATTGTTTCATAGTTTGTACAAGGTATGCTGAAGGCAGAAGGACATTAAGTCGAGATTCTAAGCAATTACGAACTGCAGTTGTTAAGTCTGTATCAAAGAAAGGAGAAAGAAGGATACATGAGAATAGCAAGAAATCTATCAGAAGGTAATACACGATAAATCCTTTTTTTAAAAAAAGAGTGATCAAATAACTAAGTTAGCACGCATTAGTGGTTCACGGGGGTAAAATGACTGCCAACCACGCACTTGGACCAGGGTTCAGTCCCCGACCGATGCACTCTTAAACCTCGCTTAGCCGGTAATGAGGAAAGGTTGGATGTGAAGTGAGCAACATCACCTCGTAAAAACAACACACGTGCTACTGAAACTTCAAAGTTGAGAACGTTTAAGGCCGGATGTTCCACTCGGAACGTAAAGGAATAAAAAACGCACTTATTGGAAAAAATTCTGAATCCCCACGCATGCCTAGCCATCGCCTTCCTCGACGGGCAATGTTAGCTGATATTGGGTTAGGTTGGAGAAGAGCCAGTGGTGGTCAAACCAAAACATGACTTCATCAGTCAATGAAATCCACAACAGTTAGTTTAAGCCACGTAGGAAGATGTAGACTGGCTTCCTGGTTGGGATCCTCGGGACGGTAAACTCCAATAACTGGAGACAATTGGTGATATGGCTCAAAATCGTTCTCAATGGCTGGCGCAGATGCATCCACTCCTTGTGATTTATAATACCCAATAAAGCTATATTGTTCTCCACCATATTACTATTCTTTTTGCCTCATATCTCTGTTTACTGTCTCTATTTTGCGTTTCTTTTTACTTTCTTCTCTTGCTTTGTGTGCTACATGGAGTGTGGCGACTCGAACTGCTGTACATTGGTGCAAAGTTCTATGTTGAAACCAGTCAGTTATTCAGTCACTCTCTACTTTTCAATAATCCCAGTAGGTGGTACAGATTAGTAACGCGAAACTAAAAATGGCCTTACAGCTTATAATAATATTTAAATACGCACCAAAAACCCTATTGAGGATCGAAACCAAGACTTTCATGTTACCAGGTGAGCTCCACTGACCATCTAGCTACTGAGACGGAATCCACTGTAAGGTCATGAGTGCGTAGTATTACTGAAGGGTTCCAAACTAGGATGGAACAGCTGTCCAGCACACCGTGTTCTTGAATGCTTGTCTCTAACCGGTATCAATCCAACATGTAACTTGAGACAAACTAAATCCACGCAAATCAACACCTGATAATATTTTACTATATACAAGTGAATTTCATATAATATATATTTATTTAAAAACCATAATATCAGCACAAACTTACATAATCTTAACAGCTGACGTACTATAGACCCTGGCGTAAGATTTCTTTCAGATTCTAGTAGTTTTAAATTGTAATTTCCGTTCATAATACAAAAATCTGCTAAATAAGTGAGGCGTAACAGATATCCAATGGCATCACTCAATTCCATTCCACGAACAGATTCTAGGCTGCCGATTTCACTCTAATGTAAACAAAATAATTTAAAGGGAAAAGCGATAATACAGTGCAAGGTGAGGAACAGTCAGTCAAGTAATATTGAACACACATACATACACACACAAAGGATAAGATATACTTATATAATTAAAGAAGGATTTTAGAACATGCACAAGAAAAATTTAGTCCTTCGTTGGTACAGACTGAATTCTATCAGTCAAGTTAGCATTGTAGCTGCCATGCTAGGTAGCTCGCAATCACTGTTGCTTTAAATATTCAATTAGTGTCCATGGGTTGTGGAATGTACTCACTCACATTTTTAAATGGCAGTCGAAGGAGACATATAAGTTAAGGGATTGGTTTATGCTACAGATCGAACAGTATTACGTCATGTGACGTACTATGGATTACTACTTTACTTGAAGATCCTAGACGCAGAGAAAATATTGCGCAATGAGTTATTATTATCAACATCATTAACTGTTAGGTGATGTGATCTCCATGACGTCTCATCGATGAATACATAATAATACTACTACTGTGGTGAGAGCTGGCTGCTAGCCAAAGTTGGTAGACAGTAATTGACGTCAATGTTTATGTCTCCAATATTGGTGGTGAGAAAATGAGAACAAAGGCTTTGCTTAGGCGGATACAGTTAGCATATGGATGATCTGACACAGCCACAAAGAGATGCAAGCTTAACTTTCTGTGAGAAACAACCAATCAAAAGACTGTATTTTCTACTAACAATAATCTACAATAATGTACATTAAAATCTATAAATATGTGTTGATTTTCTTTAATAAACGATCTGTTGCCTGGCCCTTGTCTTCTGTTGTTACACTACTACTACTAATAATAATACTTGAAGAATACCAAACGACCGAACACATTCATTGAAAGGTGTGCGAATGAAGAAAAACAGACAGTATAAAGACGGAAAATTCTAATACTGTTAGTGTTTAATTCAGTTTGAACTTTCCCGTTGAGGGATTGGACTGAAGTGTTCGGCCTCTGTTGATATGTCAGCGGCTCCTTGTGTGAATGCTTCGACCATACGTCTGGGGATCCAATCTGAAGTAATTTGGTGAATGGTGAATAGCACTGGAATGACTCTCGTGACCTAAGTAGTCTAGTGGATAACGATTTGGCGGCGTTTGAAACGCGATGAGTACTGGGTTCAAGCCTCTTTGGGAACATTATCATTCACTAGAGAATACAGGGACATTCAGATGACGAGTCGTAAGTAGGACGAAATCCTCATCCTGGACTGCACTGCTAGTCACCATCCACCAAATTACTGTTAGTAATGTTGAACTTCTATTTCTGAAAGAAAGCATTTACTTCTAAATAAGATAAGAAGTTACAATGCTAAGCTTTGAAAAATTCACTGTAATGATAATGTGAATATTGTAGAGGGTGTGTATGTTGAAGGATTGTATTATCATTATTATTATTTCAAAAATGAATGGAGACACAAGTAAGTGTAATAAGAAAACAAAAATACAACTCAAGTACTCTTCATGTTAGATACTTATTTTCTAAATAGAAAATATAATTCATGTCAATTTGTTCTCATGATTTACTATTCACAGTTAGAAAAAAACAATTTATTGATTAATGAAATGAAAAATTTCTGTGTAATGAATGCTTTTTGTTGTACTTCCCAAAGTAAACTGGAGTATTTTATATGGTGTTAGATGTTCGACATTTTAAGAGTTTATTCACACGAATGCCCGCTCACTACAGATTTTATGTCTATCAGTACTCATTTACAGGATATAAGGATATATATATATATGTTGTTTATTGAGAAAGAAAGAATCAAACCTGAGTAACAGGAGGCTTAAGTTAAAAGCTTTACCGTTATACTAAATCAGTTATAACTACTTTATCTATGTATGACAAGAGTTCCTATGATGCAGTGTTAGTAGAATTACCTAAGACGCATTATTGTTGAGTAGAACCTCGGATGGAGGATAAGTCTTTACCTCAACTCTATTGACTTTGCTAAAGGCTTTCAGTAGCATAAACCTTGAAGAAATTTAGAAAATGCTTCAAAAATACGGGAATGCCCCAAACATTTATAAACCCCACTCAACAGCCATATACAGATACCACTAACCACGTGATTCACAACGGAAAGCTCAGTGAAGCATTTGAACTGAAGATACGACTGGGATAAAGCTGCCTACTATCACTGATGATGAAATTGTGGTGGACTGGATTAAGCAACAGACCACAGGGGGAGAGAGAAGATGGGCATAAGTGTGGTACACACATACACAAATTCAAAGATCTACAGACGAAAATCGACAAGTTGGCAGAGGAAGCAGAGGAGTCAGGAATTCGGGTAGACATAAAGTAGACGGAGGCGATGATATCTAACGGACAGCAACAAGCGTCAATCACTATCAATGCGAGTCACCTCTTCCACTTATCTAGACAGAGTCGTTTTGATTTTCATCAATAGCCGCCTTCGCTGGCTGGATAGTCAAGATCAGATGTCTGGTCGGAAAGGATTAACAACAACAAGGAACTCTTGGAGTAAACCAACGAAGAAACTATCAATCGAAAAAATATGTAGAAGGAAATGGAGACGGGTTTCATTTACGCTGATTGAAATCACGCACTAAACAGTCAAAGTGAGCGTCCCTTCGAGGATAACATGAAGGAGATCGTGCAGAGAACAGAGTGAAAGGAAGATGTGCTGCTGAAGCCATGTGTTCCACTCAGAATGGACGCAATAATAAAAAATAATAACACTCAACAATATTTCATCATTTTGGTGAAAGGTTCTAAAGTGGATCGTCATCACACTGTATAAATAAACAAACAAATAAACTTACATTCTAATTTGTTAGCAAGGAATCAATAACAGATTCTCTTAAGACCTAATGAATGATGATCGGTAAGAATCGGTATAATCTTAACACTGCAACACGCGTTTCTTTCATGTATAAAGAAAGACACTTAGCTTTAGAAGTATTACTATTTAATATCATTCTCTCGGGTTGCAAGAGGAACATATGACTTTAACACCAAATCTCCATTTCATCCTGTTTTCTGCTGTCATTTTTACCTGGCTCCATGACTGTCATTAAGCTCTCATCTCCAAATAACACGATTTCCATGTCACCCACCTACCCGCAGTAAATTCGAGATCCACTTGAGAGATGGACTGTCACGCAATGTCGCTCAATGATTTCCTCAGAGTATGTCCATTATATCTCCATTACGTCTTGCAGATTTGCTGGGTGACGGGTTGTTGGTTGGTTCGTTCTCAGAGTTCCTTGTTATTATAATATTCTATTCGGCTATCTGATCGTCAGCATGGAACCATATAATGCAGGTGTTCATAAAAAGTCTGCAGAAGCTTATTGGAAATGCTTTCAGTGATGCACACGCCAAGTCGGTGAACCACATGGTAGTACTGGCACATTATGAGCGGTTAAAACTTTCTGGTTTTGTTTTTTTGGTCAAAGAATGTGTTAAAATCTCAAATCTAATTTCCACTAACAAAACAAAGCAGAATTGTATAAAATTCGGGACATTAGGAAGAATTAAACAATAAAGGTTGGTCAGCCAATTTTTTCTGTAACATGGCTAAATATACTGAACACTGAATATTTTTGTCTCCCCAATCAACTGATGATAGAAAAGGCTGCTATTCGTACATATTTTACTGCAACAGACACAAAATATTCGTTACGAATAATAATAAAAAAGCATGGAGAAGTCTCAGGATTTCATCATGAGCTGACAACGGAACGGAGAACTATTGGAAAACCATCAGGGAGTACTGAAAGATGTCTCCTGCTAGTCTAGGATCCTTCATCGGTACGCACTCACCACAAGGGGGTCGAACTCAGGACATTCCGGTCACAAGACAAGCTCCTAGCTCATCAAGCTACTGGGACCCGATCCAATGGCACATGAGTTCCAACTTCTGCCAATTCAAGGGTTCGAATCCCAGTGGGTGCGTTATGCCAAGAGTCCTAAACTAGGAGGAAACAGCTGTCCAGTAGTCCCAGGTTTCTCAATGGCTCTCTAACCGATGTCAGCTCATGAAGAAGTCCTAAAACCAATCAAATCCATGTCAACCAACACAAAGCAATTAAAAAAAAGTGAAACACATAATAATGACATTTATTACTAATGGGGAAAATTATTCTTACTGTAGAGCTTGACGCGGCAGCAAGCAACGGCAACAGACCTCCACACGCTCCAATAATCATATCACATAGATAAGAAATAATTTGTAAAAGATTTGTAACAAAAGCCGATTCCGTTTTCATATCAATGATAATAACATTATTGGCATTCATTCGGTTGCCATCATGGACTTTATTACTGTTGCTATGATCGATATTATTTTTATTATATTATTATTACTATTATGAGGGAGATTTTCTGTTATCGATGCACTGTCATTATTATTATCATCACCACCACTACCATCATTATTGATTTGCTTTGAAATAGTCGACACCTGTTTGCTGTTCGAAGACATTGATGATGTCGAGGAGACTGATGACAGTGTGGACGATGATGCTGTTGGTGATGGTGATTTAGTCGTAGACTTCAATTGAGCAGGCAATGGTGTTGATGAAAGTAAAGATTCTTTACGTTTTTTAGTCGTTTGTTTATGTTTTAATACATTATCGTATAATTCAGATGGAGAAGAATGAACTGAAACTCTTCTTTGAATATTTTGTTGACTGAAATAATAAAAACAGAGAGTAAATGAAACATTTTCAATTGAATACAGAGAAATTTCTCATAAAATGGACTCACACAAAAAAACTTGGAGGATCTGGATTTCGCCGATGATATATGTCTGATTTCCCACAAACTGGAAGATATGCAAGCGAAAAGCAACAAGTTGGCAGAAGAAGCATCCAGAGAAGACAGGACTTCAGGTGAACATAGAGAAAACAGAGGTGATGAAGATTCCTGGGCAACACCAACAGCAACCACAACAACAACAGACAACAATCAGCATAAATGGAAGGAACCTGAAAGAAACAACCTCTTTTACCCACCGACCTGGGAAGCATCGTTTCAACTACAGGTGGACGGAACTGACGAGGATATCAAAGTAAGAATCGGAAAAGCAAGACAAGCTTTCACTACTCTCAAGTCTGTGTGGAGGTCAACAGCACTCAGCGTCAAAAATAAGATCCGGATTTTCAACTCCAATGTGAAGTCAGTGCTGCTACTATACGGATCAGAGACTTGCACTGCGCGTCATAAAGAGCATCTCAAACAAACTACAGACCTTCATTAACAGCTGTCTTCGCTCAATACTCAAGATCAGATGGCCGGTCAGAAAAGATCAGCAACAGAGATCTCTGGCAATGAGCGAACCAACCCAGCAGGAACCGATTGTGAAACAAATAGGCAGGAAGAAATGGAGATGGATTGGCTGGCCATACTCTGAGGAAACCATCAAGTGACATCACTAGACAAGCCATGCTCGAGTGGAACCCGACAGAATGGGAAGCGGCGAGTTGGTCGTCAGTGCAAGGGTGACTTGGAGGAGGTCATGTGAAGAGGAGATAGGTGAAGACTCTAGCAGAGAACCGAACGCAATGGAGACGCACGGCTGAAGCCCTATGTTCCTCTAGGAATTAAAGGAAATAATAATAATACAGAGAAATTTCTCATTTAGACAATTAGAATACAAAAAAGGAATATTCTTTTTGACAACTTCCTCATCAAGTTCCACAGGTATATATGTTCATTGATGATGAGATGATCGATATGAATATTCTTCACTCAATCTTTTTGTTTTCATCATTTTGACTTTGAATTCAAGGACGATATATGTTTGGTGGCACAAAAACTCGAAGATCTACAGTCGAAAACCAACGAGTTTGCAAAAGAAGCAGCAAGGACAGAAACCTCAAGTGAACACAAGCACCAATCCCTATCATTTACCTAGGCAGAATCACTTCAACTACCGGAGGCAAGGATCAAGGTAACAAAGCCAGGACTGGAAAGGCAAGAGAGGCCTTCCCTACCCTGAAATGAGTCTGGAAATCCCCTGCATCAGGCGTAAGAAACGGCATTCGGATTTCCGACACTAATGTGTAGCCGATTCTTCTATATAATTCATAGAATTGGCATGTCATGAAAAGCATGCCGAACAAACTTCAGAGTTGTATCAACAGCTGTCTTCGCTAGCTCGATTCTGAGGATCAGATGACCAGAAAGAATAAGTAACAAGCAACTGCGCTAGCTGGCGAACCAAACAAGAACCTACTGCCCAACAAACATGTTGAAGAAAAAGGGAAATAGACAAAGCGCATGCTGAAGAGACCGCTGAGTGATATCCACGCACAACGTCATCGCTCAGGTGGAACCCAAATGGGAAACAACAAGTTTTGTATGTGGGTTGGAGATGACAGCTTATGGACAATCGTTGAACCAGATAACTGAGTTGATCTGAGATGTACGTGGCTGAAGCACCACTTTCTACTTCGAGCACTTGGGAATAATAGTACATTTTCGACTCAGCACATAGAGTGGAAGTGAACAGAAATGAAATAAAATACAACGCTGAACTAAATCAAAGAATACATAAATGGGGACAAGTAATAATGTTCAGGAGATGGAAATTGATAAGAACTATAATATATGTGTTCCATATATATGCAAGAGTTTCATTCATCGTGTTAATGACCTAACCAGATATTTGACATCTTCCACATGAATCGTAGAACACCACTTAGAGATACTTCATGGAATTGTGCCATGTTTCTGTTCTGAAAGTAGTTTCCAAATAAATAGTGGAACTTATTATTGATGGTAAGTGATAACAGGTTACTGACTCATAAAACAAGGTCAATAAATATCTGACTGACTGAGTTCCAACATGAAAATTTGTACAGACAGACATGTACCAATTCAAGTTGCTACACTTCATGTGCAACACAAAAGTAGACAAAATAGGTGGGGGAAAGGGATTTAATACTACTATAACAGACAGAAATGTGAAGGAGAAAGAATAGTAAAATGGAAAAAAATGACGGGAGATCAAAAAGACTGAACGGATTTCCAACCACTGAGAACGATATTATACCATATCTCCAATAGTCTCCAGTCATTAGTTCTCAGCACCCGAGGACCCCAATCAGGCAGTCTACACCTCCCTATGTGGTTCAAACCAACAGTCAAAGATTTCATGAATTGATGACAGGTTTTCGGATCGTAGTATGAACAATGGACTTCTAGTGAATTCACTTTAACAACATCTTAAATAAACATTTACCTTATTACCCAGTTAACCAAAACAACCGACCTTAGTCATATTACCAATATTATTGTGGGTGCATAGAATACGCTGATTATCATTACAAACTAGTCGGCACTCGAAAGTCATCTTTAAAATATGTTGCAAAATAATAACACTGGATAAGGTATTTCAGGTTTTTAGGCAGTTGCCGAAATCGGAAGTAAATGGAGTGAAACTTGTATCTGTGATCAGTTAGTTAAAGAGGTCAGTTGTCTAATAAGCCAATGAACCAAATTGACACTGAAGAAAATAATTCATGT
Organism: Trichobilharzia szidati; assembly: GCA_944472155.2. NCBI lineage: Eukaryota > Metazoa > Platyhelminthes > Trematoda > Strigeidida > Schistosomatidae > Trichobilharzia > Trichobilharzia szidati. The sequence continues at coordinate 102,713,593 of OX235274.1, read as the reverse complement.
TTACGTATCTAACCACTATGTCATCAATGTATGTGACAGACATCATACCATAACTGACATTTATTAGTACTACAATAGGAAAGCAAAACCAAAGAATTGAGTGTGTTGCTACTGAAATAACTTTAAATACATATTCTTCTTATTATTATTGTTCCCTTAGGTTTCAAGTGGAACATAGGGCTTCCATAATACATCTCCACTTTCTTCTATTTGCTGCCATCCTCTTCAGCTGAGTCCACGATTGCCCATAATCTCTCATAATAATCGCCTCCTCCAACTCACACGATCTTCTCCATGTTACCGTAGGACGACCCACTCGTCGCTTCTCATTTGGATTCCACTCGAGAGATGGCCTGCATTGCGCGCGGTGTCATTCGATGGTCTTCGCAGAGTGTACCCAATCCATCCCCATTTTCTCCTACATATTTCGACAACACAATAAGAAGACGTAGTGTTGTCGAAATCCTACATATTTATTGAATGACAGGTTCTTCGTCAGTTTGTTCCCGAATTTTCTTGTCGCTAATTCTTTCTGGCTGGTCATTTGATCTTCAGTATGGAGCCAGCGAAGGCAGCTATTGATAAAAGTCTGTAACTCGTAAGAAATCCTATTCGTGACACGCAGTGCAAGTTTCAGACCTGTATAGCAGAACTGACTGACTTCACATTTGTGTTGAAAATCCGAATCTTGTTCTTTATGCTGAGTCAACGCAGAAGATTTCCAAACCGATTTCAGATTGATAAAGGTGTATCTTGCCTCTCCGATTGCGGCTTTGACATTTTCATCCGTTCTGACTGCCTGTGGTAAGTGAAAGAAGTAATGTCTTTCAAATTTCTTCTGTTGATGGTGACTAGTGCTAGTTGGTGTTGCTTTTGGTTGGTTGATTATCTTCATCATCTCCGTCTTCTCTATGATCACCTGCAGTTCTGTCTTCGTCGCGAGCCTCTTCAGCCAATTTGTTGCTTTTCGCCTGCAAGTCTTCGAGTTTGTGTGACACCATCTGAGAAATCCAGATCTGCTAGTCTTCTTTCCGGTCGTCCAGCGTATTCCTGTCTCCTCGCTCTCCACGCACAGTCTGACGCATAATCCAGTCCACCACAATCAAGAATATCATCGGTGATAATAGGCCTCATGTTTTGTTTTACTCCTGTATTCACTTAAAAACGCCTCGTTGAGTTCTCCGTTGTGGTCACTGCACGCCGTAGTGTTGAAGTAGTTTCCAAATTACTTCTCGCTCAACATTATCTGTCGAAGGCCTTCTCGAATTCGATGAAGATGAGGTAGAGGTTTGACTGATATTCCATGATGTGTTCGATGACGATGTGTAGAGTTGTAATCTGATCAGCACATGATTTTTCTTTCCTGTATCCAGCTTGTTCCTGTGGGAGGAGTTCTGCTTCCAGTGCATCTCTCCAGGATGACGGGACTTAGTATTTTACTTGGCGTGGATAACAGCATTATTCCACGCCAGTTCTTGCAGACAGAAGCCTAAGTCGTCCTTCTTCGGCAGTTTGACGAGGGAACCTTTCTTCCAATCAGTAGGCACCTTTCCTTCTTTCCAAACTTTTTGCAATAATGGTGTCAGCATACGCGTATTCTTAGCTCACCGTTTATACTGAATACAATTACAAGCGTGAATAATACGGTCATCAACAGAACTAAAAAATTATCAATTCATGGAGTGAAGAAACTACCAGCATGTACAGATATGTTATGAACCACATTACTCCTCTTTCAGTTACAGTGAGTAGTCTCCATTTTTGCAAATCCTACTGAAGTACATAATTTAGATCATAAGTAAGTGCATATAACTGGTCAATTCTGAGCATTCTGTTGCTTCAGAAGTTAGTAATTAGTATTTTATGATTTTATTTCGATTGATAATGATTAGCAGCGAAATCCAGGATGTACATTTCTTCCAATCTTAAACTCGTCAGCCAGACGCAACTGCATCCCCCTAGCAAGTGATGGTGTACCTAGTGGATAACGCTTTGGCAGCGTTTGAAACGAAAGGTGCAGGTGTGGTGAGAGCTGTCTACTAGCCAAATCGGTAGACAGTAATTTATGTCAATGTTTACGTTCTCAAGATTTGTCGTGAGAAAATATGAACAAAGACTGATTCAAAACCGACCACAGCAGACTTTGCGTAGGCGGATACAGTTAACATATAGATGATCTGACATTCAAGAAACAGTCACAAATAGATGAAAGATTAACTTTAAGTGAGAAACAACCAATCAGAAGACTGTGTTTGTTTGCTTCAATAATCTATAATAATGTACATGAAAATATATAAATATGCTTTGGTTTCCTTAATAAACGATCTGTTGCCTGGCCCTTGTCTTCTGTTGTTACACAAGTATCAAGTTTTAGTAGGAACATTACCAACATTCACTGAAGAATGCAGGTAGGTACATCTAGCTAACGAGTACCACACACGACGAAATGCGCATCCTGGATTCCACTGCCAATTACTATCCACCGAATTACTTCATACATAAGGAAACAGTTCATGAATCTTTCATTTTCTAGTCAGCTATGTACATATGCATATACACAAGACTTACACAACAATATTTTCCAGTGAACACAATAAATCATCCAACAGTAAATGATGAACATATGACCAAGAGAAATTAGCTAATTGAAATTTCACTGAATTTTTATTCCGCTTTGATTTCTCATTCATAACGTTTGTAACTGTTTTACTCTCCGCAATATTTTTTACATCATGATCAGCATTAGTAGCAGTATGAGGACTGGATGTTGATGGTTGCGGAGGTGAAGGTACAGGCAGTGGTGAAGACGACCTCTGTTCCACCGGTGATTTGGACACTGGTAATGAAGATAGTTCAATATTCTCATAAGATAGTGTTGAATCAGATAAAGTACGATCTAAGTTGACATCTATAGAACAAAAAGTAATAATAATAATAATATTGAATTACTGACAAAATTATTAATTTCTAATGATTTCTAATCAAATCAGTTTAAGCATATGATATAGATACATTTTTTTAAAGCAATCAGTTCAGCTAGTAGAAATAATATAATCTTGGAATACTATTCATACATCGTACTTATCTCTAAATCAGTTCAAAATCGTAGAGATCACATCAAAATCAATATGGAATGAAATTTATTCAGAAAACAACTCATTCAATCCCATGGTCTAAAAGTAGTTTAATCACTGAACAGTGTAGAATCTATCCTTTCACATACAAATTAATCGAACCTGGTTTACGATAAGACATAGTTATAGTTCAAGAATTTATAATTTTTTATTACTTTACTCCTTTACGTTCCCAATGGAACATAAGGTTTCAAGCTAGAGATTTGAAGTTTCGGTAACAGTGATTTTATTTCTCCGGGTTGGGGTCGCTAGTCTCACACCCGACCTCCCGTCCAATCAAAGTATACAATTTATTTATTAGCCTAGGAATCCTACGCAGTCAGTGACAATGTCTACTTGGAAATGCATCATGAGCAGTTGAAATTCCTGTCAAGAGGACTCAGAAAGAGAAGAAATGCTTTTTCTTATCCCTCTTCATTCCAGCTGGAACATAGGCCTTTGAAGTTTCAGGAGCACTGATATTTTTTTCTACGAAGTGTGGTTGTCAAGCTCGTGAGCAAACTTCTCTCTTTCCAGCGGTAGGGTGAGCTTAAGAAGGTTACAACTGACAATCATTCCACCAGTGAAACACCGACGCACACTAACAGTGTACTGTTTTTATTTCATTTTATGAATGAGTACTAACACTAAAAAGTACTAAATCTTGGTAATTATTAGGCATACTTAATTCGCGGAAACTCTTTATTTGTTGTGAAATACAGTTGTCATTTCATACAGTTAATCATAGCTGAATACAGAAGTCTTTGTTGCTTATGTAATTTCAGAAAGAACTGTACAGGGATTTAAAGTAAGTTAATTTGAAATTTTAAGGTAATTAGTTTATGAGTAGTAGATCAGATCAGCTTTCAGGGCGTTCACTGAGACAGATGAAACCACTACTGAATTCTTTACTCAGCTTTTAATTTTGTGCATTAGAAGTTCATTAGGTTAAACATTTAAGATTTAAACATTAAATCACATATTTACAGGTCCGGGGTCATGAGCTGGTATCAATTATAAATCCACCGAGAAGCCAGCGAATACTGGACAGCTATGTCACCCTAGTTTTGGACTCTTCATCTATACACACACAGCGGGTTTCTAACCAAGGACCTACCAGTTACAAACAGAGCTCGTAGACCATTTAGATAGTGGGATCTAATCCAGTGGCCCATGAATTCCAACTTCTTCAGAAACCATCGGCGGGTAACTGTCCTCTTTCTTAACTTGGGAGACCCCATTGATCCTGACTCCTCAGTAGAACTCCAAGTAACTCCCTGTATAGAGCGAGTCGCTAGTTGCAATCAGAATAATTTTCGAGTGTTACTTTGCAGGGATTTGATTGGTTATAAGCTTGAACACGAGCTGACATTGGTTAGAGGATTACTGGAAGAAAAACCAGGGAGTGTTGGATAGTTATTTCGCCCTAGTTCGAGACTCTTCCAAAGTATGCACCCACTGAGGTTCGAACCCAGGACGTTCTGATTACAAGGCGAGCTCGCAGACCATTCAGCCATATATGATAGCCACTATTTAAAACATTATTATTTAAATTAAAACCCGATGAACAGCTCTAAATTTGGCAGAATGCCAGGTTAGGAATCTAGAAGTCATCGCTTAAAACTCATTTTTGAATTCTATATCAACCACCAGATGAAATGAGAAAAAATAAAAGTATCATTTAAAAAGAAAGCTATATATTCTCACCTGAATCATGTACTGATTGTGTATCCTTGTTGCTATTATCATCATTATTACTACTGTTCCCAGTATTTGAAGGATGTTCAGATGTTGAATCAGTAGGTGAGACATAAGCAGTTGTCATTTGATGAGATGCATATTCTGTTAGATCAACACCTACTGAATTATTTCTTGCAATTGAGTCTTTATTTGAGAAAAGTACAGAGCTACTTTTATGCGCTAAATTTGATTTCTTCTCAAAATCTGGATCTTTTGATTTGACAGACTTCACAGGGAAATAAAGAAAGAAAGATATTCAATAAAAATAAAATAGGCAACAGTCAGATTGAGTAATAGAGCAAGATTAGTTGACTAGTATGTGGTTTAATGGCTGATTGTCAACCATTGGATTACTGATCTAAAGACTAACTCATTGTATACTTCAAGATTGATATGCGTAAACATATAATCGTTAGGTAAGAAAGTGGTTCTAGACGTTTAAGAACTGACTACTAAAGGCTTCTTATTAGTATTGAAGACGATAGTCAATGAGTTCATAAGCGGATACTCTTCCTATGGGTTCACCAGTCTCCCCAATAGTCGCCGACCTTTTCATGAATAAATTCGAAAATAACATCTTTTCAAGAATACTCACTCCTAAAATATGGTTAAGATATGTAGATGATACTTTTGTAGTACTAAAACGAGATCTACACAATTCATTCCTGGAGAAAAAAGAACTGTGTATCTCCCAGAATCCAGTTCACTTCGGAAGCAGAATCAGACGTCGGTGAACTACCATTTCTAGACTGCCTAGTTAAGAGAAAGAAAAACGGACATTTTGGTATATCCATATTCAGGAAGAAAACCCACTCAAATAAATATTCAGACTTGAAGTCATCACACCCCATCAGCGCAAAGATTTCACTTGTTTCAAGTCTTCTTAGACGAGCACACTCTCTGATAACCGACGAGAAAGAAAAAGAAGAAGAAATATCAAACATTAATGAAACAACTACCCATGGAACTTCATCAACAAAATCAACACAGACATTAAGTATGGCCGAAAACGCATTCCGAAAGCATGGACATCAACAGTCATCACTCCATATAGAGCAGAGACATCAGACGATATCAGAAGAGTACTCAGTCAGCTCGACACTAGGTTTCTTCAAAACATCAGACACACTGAAAAGCAACCTTGTCCATATAAAAGACCAAATCCCTAAAGATTCTCTATCTAATTGTGTCTATAAAATAAAATGCTTGGAATGTGATGCGATATACATCGGAAAAACATCTCGAGAAATCAAAATCAGAAGGAATGAACACCGTAGAGCATCTCTTCGACCACCGAGAAATCCGGTTGAACTATAAAAAAGACTTGAAAAATCATCAGCCATAGGTCTACAGGCTATAGAATCACGCCACAAAATTGATTTTGGCAATGTCGAAATAATCCAGAAAGACTTCAGAAATCACAAAGAACGTCTAATATCAGAAGCACTTCATATCAAGTGGAATCCGAATTGCCTGAATAGGAATGATTGACTAAAACAGAATCTGACCTAGTTACAACACCTCCCTCCCCCATCAAGTGACAAAATCAACACGAATGTGATAAGCAAGTTCACTATGTAAACACACACTACTTTTATAATTTTACACACTGATCAAATCCAACAACCCACACTTGATTTTGTTATCTTTACCAATTGACCAACTTGACAACGAAAAATGACCCCAGACAGACGAACGATGATCAAGTTAGTAAACTTTATTTTGATATCATAACAGATGTACTATTACCTTTGTTATTTGGTTTAGTGATCTTCATTGCTATTTGACTTTCAATATGTCCCTTTAACTTGACCTAAGTCTATTTTCTCACCTCCTAACTCTTTGTTATATATATGCTGAGATTTTGTAAATTCCGGTTTAATAATACTTTGATAAAGCAATTAGGATTAAACAGCGAAACGTAAGTAAAAACAATATCGTTTTGTTTTTCATTCATTGGGAAATACAAAAAACCTTTATTATAATGGATACTCTTCCTCTCTCTCGCCCTCTGTCTCTTGAAATTCTTATAAAACTATAGTATAGAAATACAAATGAAAACGACTTTACGCAATCCAAATTCTCAGGAACTGGTTTACGATTATATGATAAAGTATAGAAGTTTCTAAATATATAATTACACTAGTCATTTGTTTCCTATTCGTGAGTTACGAAATGATCCCAAGGGAACTAGTTCGTACAAACTTTTAGTTTGAGGAAAAAAAAGTGAAGCATCTGAATGAGTTGTTCATTCTAAAGGTTTGCCACGTAACCTGAAGGTCCTGTGATAAAATAGATGAGCATTGCCGAAGGGATCATGGCTAGATATATTCTTTGGGAATTGTACCGCTTTTTAGCTAGAAAGAATTGGAACTAAACACTGCTAGCAGCCTAATTAAAACTTGGGCTACCAAAAACTTCCATCTCCCTATTGCATAATATTTTCTCTCGTTCGGTTTGTTTTAGTTGATCAATATATGACTTCTGATGCTTGTGATATGCAAGTTCCTACTAAACATGAGGAAAGGTCTGATTATGGGTGGCAACGTGTTCCAATACAACATGAGATAACTGTTCTTCAGTTATGTCCTTGAATCTCAAAATGTACTTCTGAACATCTTACAATTGACTTTCAACTAGATATCGTGGATTTCTTGAAGGAGACAAAGCAGATATATCATAATGGAATGGCTTGCGCTTAATCAGCTCAGAGAACATTGTGTCACAGAATATACTGCCAATTAATATTTTACAGGTTTCCAGGCCGTAGGTGTTACGAACTTCCTGGAATAATTTCAGCGCCGAGTCAGATTGATTCATTATAAATTATTTAAATTAATCCCAGCGTGTTAAGAAAATCAAGACAAGATTTTTCTGATAAATCTGCTGAAGAAGCTGAGGCTTACACAGCGAAACGTTCAGAAAAATCCTGTTTTGATTTTCTTAACACGCTGGGATTAATTTGAATAATTTATAATGAATTAATATTTTACTTGAAGATTTGTACGAAGAGAAATTATCACACAATAAACTCCTCTGAAAATTCTATACATTTTATAAATACTTTCCAGAATAAAGATGTTATTATTATTATCAATAGTATGGCTTAAATAAATCAGTAACCAGCGTTCACGGTCCACCTGAAAATCGAATGCTAGGAGGTTGTTGCATAAACTTCAAATATATATTAGCCAAAATGTATCTCGCCAATCATAGTACATTTCTTTCAACAATTACAATATTCTGTGATGTAAGACTAATTATTATCAAATATTATCGGTAAATTCAAGCAATATGGTCAGCCTTAACTTGTTGAGTTTCAACATAGAACTTAGCACAGAAATGCACCCACCAGTTCAAGTCGCTACATTCCATGTAGCGCACAAAGGTAAACGAAGAGAAAACAAAAATTCAAAAGTACTAATATAATAAGCAGAAATGTGAGGGAGAAAAAATAGTAACATGAGAGATTAAAAAGAGTGAGAACGGTTTTAAGCCATATCTCCAGTAGCATCCAGCCACCAGTGCTTAGCATACCGAGGGCACCAAACCAGGCAGTCTGTACCTTCTTACATGGCTGGCTAAAACCAAATGTCAAAGAATTCAAAGACTGATACCAGGTTTTAGCCAACCTTACCAGTTACCAACTGGATTTATTGAATCGGGAATGCCGAATTAGTACAACTTTATCACTCAATGGATTAATTTTTGAGAATTAAAACATGAAAAACAGGATAACGTTCATTTATAAATCCAATTAAGATGGCATATACTGATGCTCCTGTGTGAAGTTGTAGCCAGCGGAATCAACTAGGTGAGATGTAAGAATAATATGTAATCTAATAATACTCTTATCACATCGGCAGTTCAGCGGTAGGATACTCGACAACCACCCACATGGTCCGGAGTTCGATTCCCAGTTGACCCTCACTCCTAAACCTCGTTTAGACATTAGTAAACCCAATGAAGAGGGAAGGTTGGGCCCAGGGATAGGAACTCCACCCCCCTGTAAGAAAAGTAGAACACCATTGCTAATCAAACTGCAAAGCTCAAGGTTGAGACCCTATATTCCAAACGGAACGCAAAGGAAAAGAGAACAAATATTAGGAAACAAGTATCTGGAAGTCCTTGGTGAACATAGACAAGACGGAGGTTATGAAAATAACCAACCAACAACAAAAACAACAGCAGCAACATCCAGTACCAATCACCTCAACGGGAGGGATTTGAAAGAGGTTACTTCATTCACTTATCTAGGGAGCATTGTCTCAACTACAGGAGGAACGGACGAGGATGTCAAATCGAGAATCGGGAAGGCGAGAAACACATTCATCAACCTGAAACCAATCTGGAAATCTTCGTCACTCACCATCAACAACAAAATTCGGATTTTCAATACAAACTTCAAGTCAGTTCTTCTATACGGATCAGAAACTTGGCCAGCGGGTCACAAAGAATATTTCCAACAGCCTGTTGCAGGTAGACCTTTATCAACAACTGTCTTCGCTGGCTCTATACTGAAGATCAGATGGCCGGAAAGAATCACAAACAAGAAACTATGGGAACAAACAAAACAAAAACCAATCGCTCAACAAATATGCAGGAGAAAGTGGAGATGGATTGGACACTCGCTGAGGAGGCCGCTGGGTGACATCGCGCGTCAGGCCAGTGCTCTAGTGGAACCCGAAAGGTAAGCGGCGAGTGGGACGTCCAAGGGTGACATGGAGGAGATCGTGTGAAGAGGAGTTGAAACAGTATGGATTAACATGGATGCAAGTGAAAAGTACAGCAGAAGACAGAAGCAAGTGGAGACGTGTAGTTGAAGCCCTATGTTCCACTAGGAACCCAAGGGAACAATAATAATATTAATATAAAAGGAGAAATTATGATTACAGAGAGGGAGTAAATAACATAGAGATGAGAAATATTGACTCACCTGTTGCTTCTCCTTATAATAAGAAAATCTTTCTTCACAAATATGTAAATGAATTAAAGCCAAAGTGTCAACAAATACTTGCCAACTACCATATTCATAGCATATACCATGTATTAATAGAACACGTATTAATCGTAAAATTTTCACAAGAAATTTTGCATTCATTTTATTATTTGGATATAATGGTGCTAAACGAAGTAACCAATCTTGCCATATAGACAGTTGAAGTATTATTCTTTATACATACACATATATGTGAAATTCAAAGTAAAGAAAAAGAATAAAGGATATATGCAATGAAGCTGTCTATTTTCTTTAAAAAAATTATTATTAATTATAAAAATAGACAAGGATTTTTAATCGTAATTGTATAAGCGCGACCACCAACCAACCAATATCATCAGCGGGAACTTCATACTCACTCCCAACTAGATGGACCTCACACTGGTCACGACTTCTCACTAGAACTCCAGGAAACTCCGTCCTGTAACAAATCACTAGTGGCACATCAGATTAATTTTCAAGAGTTGATTTGTTTTTCGAGTTACAGCACGGATTGATATCAGTTAGAGAACAATTGAAAACCAGTAGTGGAGTACTGGACAACTGTTTCATCCTAGTTTGGGACTCATAGGCAGTACGCACCCAGTACTCCCTGGTTTTGAATGGTTCTCTAACTGATATCAATCCGTGGTCTGACTTAAAAAACAAATCAACTCTTGAATAGTTATTGTATTAACTAGGAAGCTATTATACTCACAAATATGCAGAAGGAAACGTGAAAAACTTACTTGGACGTACAACACTGAGGTGTCCTATTGAAGCCCTATATTCCCCACTGGTAACCATGACCCAGTGGAACCACCCTAATCCTAACGATAGTAACAAACACAAAAACTGAATCTTTGACGAAAATATGACTCTGAGAAGATGTTAATGTATCCGGCATAACCTTATACTATTCACATATTACATTGGGATAATTGTGTTAGAATTTCAAACAATTTGTACTCCTATGAATTTGAACAGCCTAACAGCAAACAGGATACACTTAATCAAGGATGAAGCACGGCACAATGAAACGTAATTGTAAAACACTTTTATTCTGAGTCCACTTAAACATAGACAAAATTTACCAATCGATAAGAAGGAAATCTCAAACACAAAGGGTCAAACTTTAGGTCGAGGAAACAATCAGTACCAATACAAGTAGTGTCTAGAGGGTGTGAAAACACACTAAAACAATCAATCACACTCAAGGTCACCAGAAGAGATGACTGGTAAACTCGTGGAGAAATCTCAAAGCTCACTTCAACAAGTTGAAGTATGCGCTGAAGATGTTGCCTAGTAGGGCAGGGCAATGAAAGCTTCGCAAACAAACCATCCAGCTCAGAGAAGACAACTACATCAAAATCATTCACCTGAGCTACAAATCTTCTCCAGTATATCCAATGCAGCTATTCATTTATTTATCTCGTAAATCGCCGGCTATGCATTTGAGAATAACTAATACACCACGATTTGAAAATCATTCAATCTACTTCAACTTAGACAACCAGTTAGTCTGCAACTGTGTTCAGGATGGTATATCATACACAATATACGAGAATTTCAATGTATATTCCGTCATGAACCAATATCATTTAGAGAGATCATTGAAAATGAGCTGGGAGCACTGAACAAGTTGTTTCGTCCTAGTTTGGGACTCTTCAACAGTGCACATCCACAACCCCCACCACGGATCGAATCCGGGATCTTCAGATTACGAGATTAAGGTCATGGACCATTCTGTCAGTCACTTAGGCTGGAATTCAATAATCCGTGATTTATAACTTTGGTGTGGTTAGAGCTACATCACGAATTGGCAAAGTTAAGATTCACGGGTCATTTGAATCCTGACCGATCGAATGATCGAATGAACAATGAGCTTTGTGTGGTAACCTGAAGGTCCAAAGTTCGATCCCTGATGAGCGGTAGTGGGTGCGTACTTATGAAGATTTCCAAAATAGGACGAAACCAACTAATGTTGGTTCGTGAGAAAAGATACATTGAAATTAATCCACATCCCTACAAAAACCCATAATTGAAATACACGAGATTAATGAGAATAAAATTGTTAACATACGACTGAACAATGTAAAAAGCTTCATTTCCACAGTTATTTGAATGAACCCCAAGGAGTGTGTACGCACTAGCATCATCAGTACTCGACATTGTTTCATTATTATGTATTCATGGAAATTCATGAGAAATTTCCCCTATCATTTTTTTCTGATAAAAATCCGTATGAAGCAGGAGAACGTAGGTGTGTAGACCCAGTGTATTCTGCTGATTACCTTCAACAGGCCAGCATCAGTATCAAGTGAGGTGTGATGATTAGTCATCTACCCACCTTAATGATCATGTTGCAAACTTCATTGGTAGAATTCGAGTATCAACACCAACGACTGACATCTATTACACCCTAGTAACCAGTCAGTGTATCTATTACAATCCTAAAGGAGGTCAATCGTCAGCCCGGAAAAGCCTTCGACTGCAGCACTGGGTAAGGTGGGTCAGAAACTCTCAGGGGATATCGATTGCTTCAAGATGGCTAATATGCCTTGTTAATGATGAGTGTGCCACAACAAGCACGAAAGTCGAAACCCCAAGAAGCAATCTACCGACTATCTCTAAATACGTAATATCAAGTCAAGACGTAAGCGCACTAGCTAAAATAGCATGGTTGTAAAGAACAAAACAACAAAACAACAACAAAGAAAAACAACTCACTTTTTATTGGATGGATTCTGTGCACAGAATGCAAATAAATGCTGAATGAAAGTATCTTTAATCGATAAAATATCACTTGTCTGTTCTGACTGAGAAATCAATTGTGCTATAACTTTAAGTAAAGCTAAAGTTCGATGCAAAAGAAAAAAAACAGCGCAAAAGGTATGTAAATAAGAAAACATGCCGCATAATAAACTTTATTTTTTTAATAAATAAATAAATAAAAATGAATGTTTACATTACATTATCACATAGAAATTATGAATTAACATAGAACATACTATTATTATCATTATAAGTATTGACTGTATGCACGTCACGTGACATCGTCTGTTTACTTCTAATCATTTTCCTTGGCTCCTTTTATACTAGGAAGCCCAGGTTACTATTATTACAACACCTACCTAGTACATTATGGGTGCCAAGAGACCGGCTACACAAAATACCATAGTTTGTGCCAGGGCTGGGAATACTACCCGGACGCCTAGACCGAAGAAGAAGGTGGTGGTCTTCAGACACCACTCCCCAACGAAACTTTGACCTGAAGTCTGATCCAGCTACTTTCCCTGTAGTTGTCAGTGTCCAAAACAGGTTGACATGCTGGTCGACCTATCAGGATTTTGGAGCCCATTATACACGCAGCATAGTTCTGGAATCAGGGTTTTCCAGCTCCCCCAGGTACAGCTTCATGTCCCGCAGTCCGGTTCTGTAAGCCTTTTTGCTTTTGTGAGGAACACCTCCGCCATTGTATGACGGTAATAAGTGGTACTTACCTTGCGATGTCTATGAGCACGAGGCCACAAGAGAGCATTTCGAGAGGAAGGCCAAAAATTACCCACCTCCCTAGCCGTTGCAGGTCATTTATGTGGGCTGGTTGTTAAGTACACTACTACAGTAACATGTTCACTCCTCAGTGTGAACCGTACACTTCTTAAAAATGTGTTCGAAATAAAAGCATTGCATAAATTTGTTTCAAGGTGATAATACAATATGAATAAAAGTGGGTACTGGAAAGTAGCATTTCTCATTAAAAAAAAAAATTCGAAAAATTTCCCATCAGTTTGGAATAAATATGATTTATTTAGTATGTAGGTGTGACTTATCAGTCTAGGAGTTCAACTTCCAACCACTGAGTCACAGGTTTGAACATCACTTCACCTACTGAGGTTTGGTCAGTCACGTCACATGAAATATGTGTGATTTACTGCCAATTGCACTGAAATGCAAGTAGTTGTTGAGTAACATTTTGCTAATATTTGCCTGTATTAATGGGTACAATTCATCACGAAGTAAGGAATACTGGGTATCTGTTTCCTTCAAATATAGGACTCTACATCAGTGTACAGACAGAACTCCACTAGGGATCAAATCCAAGAATTTCAAGTTACGAAGACTACACGTCACCACTTAACTACTGAGCTGAATTTCAATGACAAGTCACGGCCAGAGAAATTCATAAAGTCGGACGTGAGAAGAAGTAATTGCCAGTGGACTTTGGATGACAGTGGTGCTGTATACTGCGAATTGACATTAAATAGAAATCGAAAGCTATTCAATTCCAGACCAGTAGCTGAATGTTAATGTTCACACCTCGTAGCAAGACAGTCTAGTTTCGATCCCCGGTATAGTTATGGAAGCATATTGTTGAAGAGTTTTAAACTTCCCAGTACTACATATTTCTCGTATAGATTTGTAATGAAATATACCTTAAGATCGAATGTTGCCTTCTACAGCGAATAGCTCTGTTACAAATGAAATTTAGCCAATTTAGCCAAGTTTAACACAAACATATCTTTTCTGAACGTTCAACTAACAAGACGTGAACAAGATGAAAACATCCATTTACAGAAAGCCAGTATGGAACAGACAATTCATTAGACTTTCATAGTTAGGTGACTCTATATACAAAACGAAACCTGATCCGTTCATTGAACCACAGAGTCCACAGCATTTGTAGCCCCAACTCCATGGGAGAGGAGTTGAACACTCTGAAAAGAATCTTCCTTGAAAATCGCTACACAGAACTTTCCATCACAAAATCCATGAAGCCTACACCACTAAAACCACCTACACTTTCTGTCCCTCAAAATACCTCTTTACTTGAATCTACAAATCAACGGAGATTCATCAGCACAAACACTGTAGGACCACCTGTCCTGCTCACTGAAGGAAACCTTCTTCGCGGCTGAACTCCGAATAATATTCTTTAAAAAACCAGTGATCCACATGAACGTGAAAGATAAGTTAATACTACTGGCCTCATGAGTGTGGGTGTGTGTATTGATTCACCTACTTCTGTGGAGCTAGGTATGTAGGTTGTATCGGTATTCGCTATCCAGAAGTATCATCGAATACTTACTTTTATGGTTTGAAAAAGAAGAAAAAGATCGCCTTGCTAGAGCTCTCTCCTGGAACACCTGATCGAATCTGAACATCAAGCTAACCCATAAATCAACTTCGAAGTCATCTACAGAAAACGTGGGAATCTTGTTAAAGGAGTATGAATTAAACTACTTCAAACCGAAAGAGCAATGGCAATTTATGTTAAATCCCAAGCTCTGCATACAAAAGAAGTTTGTTGGATCATTAAATCTACAATGGACCTGATCTGTCCTGACACTGGATAAGTAATTTTTGCTTTTAAATGTATTATTTTCTTCTCTCGTCCCCCAATTAAATTTCTGCTCCTTATTACCACTGCTGTTAATTTGATTCTCGGTCAATTTTAGTTGAAGTCTACACAATGCCGTCACTCAACTTATTTTATTTTTTATTTATTTTAGTTTCTACCCAATTAACGCTTCTTATATTACGTAATTTGTCATCTAAAATTTACAGTTCCAACGACACATCTTTAGAAATATTCCTTTTGTTGCTAAGATAATTTACCATATATATGTGATTGCACAACTTGAGAATGATATCGCTGAAAAGAGTTACTCTTCGCTGAACGTCTATCCTTCTAAGTATTAGCCAACTTTCATCCGGTAAGTGTTACAACATGACAATTACATCGAAAGACTTAATGTGGCATATCAGTTTCAAGTTTGACCACAGATTGATATCATTCAGAGGACGATTGGAAAATCACGGGGGTACTGAACAGTTGTTTCGTCCTAGTTTGTGACTCATCGTCAGGACGCACCCCACCAGCGTTCGAACCCAGAACCTTCCGGTTACAAGTTCGTAGACCATTCAGCCAGTGGGAGCCGACCCAGTTGGCTACATCAGTGTGACTGCTTTTTGAAAGCTGCTAACAGAAAGAAATGCATTGTAATGCTGAGCCAATGTACTTCTTGGAGCTGATACATCTTGATCTTTCTGTTACTCAACAACCATATAGAGAGAGAGAACAAATCAGTATGATGGAACAATATAACTTAAATGTGTATAATATACAGTAATCATCAGATTAAGTTCAATTTATACGAAAATACTAAACTAAACACCGTTAAATAAGACAACAATTTGTGCTTCTCTCTTCAGAATTACTACCCTGAGCTATTGATGCAAATGCATTATTGAAATTAAAACAATAGACTGTCAGATTGTACATTGAAATATAAAGAGATTGTCAGGCTAAAACAAGGTCATATATATAACCTTATTTTACCATATATATATAACATTTGCTTAATATCTGATACAGTCGACATGAGCAACCAATGACAACTGTAACAGGGTCAATGAAGGCCATGATGATAATGCAATTTCTTTTTGTATTGCATATATCTAACTTATCGGTTTTCATGAGGTTGTCAAAGTCACGATTTAAAAAGCGAGACCTCCACTACTCTGAGACCAGTGTGGAAACCAACTGTGCTCAGAATACAGAAAAAGAACTGAAGTTTGAATACTAACGTCAAGACAGCTTTTTACCGAGTACAGAGACTAGCACTGTGTGCCACGCAACGCTCTTAAAACAGTCTGCTACCTACGTTTATCAACATTTGCCTTCCCTCCACATTGAAGATTAGACAGTCAGAAATGACACGCAACAAAAACTTTTGACAACGAATCAACCAAGAACCTGTCGTCTAACAAGTATGCTGAAGAAAATGAAGAAGGATCGCACACTGTAAGAAAACCAATGAGTAGCACCATGTACTAGGCCGTCTCTGAGTGGAACCTGAATGGGGAATGAGGAGTTGAGTGTTCGAAGGTGACATAGAGGAGATTGTGTGAAGAAGAGAGGAGAGCTTATGGACAATCATGGAGCCAGTTAGGGAGGACTGTAGAGAATACGGTGAAATGAAGAAGCCTTATGTTCCCCTCGGATAATATAGTAACTATCGATTTTCGCTCATTTGTCATAAACGGCATACTGCAGTACGCTATTATTCCGTTGAGAATCAGGCAATATCATATGGAAATCACCAATCGATATACTTTTGCTATCCTAATGCGGATAAGAAATACATGTATGAAAACAAACAATAAGGAGAAAAAATTATAATAGGAATCTCACCAGGATTTTTTATCATTGATATTGATTTCTCGCTAATAATAATCGGATGGACACGAATTTTCGGAGAAATAGATTCAGTCAACACCTATAGTTGATAAAAAAAATTGTTTAAAAAATCAAAATGTAGACGCTGATGGGCCTTAACAAAATAAATAAGAGAGAAATTTTATAGTAAGGCGGAACTTTTAAAAATTGCGTAGATTTTAAAATGTATGTTGACAGTGTAGTTAGTGGAGATTAATTCACATAAATAACTGATGTGTAATAATTGTTAGACTTGTATTATGAATACTTTATATAACTGTGGTATAACCATCATGACTTTACACTTGTGATTTATTGCATAGTGCAGCTGTTCCTCGAGCTCCAGTGGTACTCACAGGAGGTTCGAATTCAATAAACTCACTTCATTTCAAAATGAGTTGATATATATATATATATATCACTTCATTTCGTGCTCGAGAACCATCCCACTATGGCTAAGTAAAGGTGTAGTTAAAACTACTAACAGCTCGATATTGGACCATCTGGTGCAAACCGGCCACAAAGCCAGCGTAGAAGAATCCTTCTCTATAATATACCGGGTGCCTAACAAATTACCAAAATCGTAGAAGCACCGCATGATCCAAACAATAGAGGCTATTGCAATTCACGTAAAACAACCAGTGCTCTGTGTTCAAAAGAAACAAATCCAGCCCCTACTACTGTGCTGGCCCTCAGTAGAGACCATAAACTCATGAATTTGTACTATTACCTTTCCTAATTTTTCTGACATTCAGTTTATTTTATGTTGATGCTGTTCAGCTGTAATCTATCAATATTATTGATTTGATGTTATTTAAACAACATTAATGTTGTTCATAAGACTAATTCATTCATTCACTATAATGTATATATAATTGTAGAGCATGATGATGAGTTTATCGAAAAGAGTACTCTTTGTTCAGTATCAATTCTTTTGAGAATATATATAAATATCCTTAAATATTCCCATTATTAATATTAATATCTATAACAGGTTCTATTTTGACTCATTTGATTGGCAGCTGTCCTTAAGTGGACAGAAGAAGTGCCTTGAAAGTTATCTATCGCATTCCATCGAACCTTTCGAACGGAATTCAAAACCGCCTTTTACACATAGCCGAAGCTATGTGAATTAATTCGAGAGAACAATCCAAGTCTTTGCATACAAAACAAGTTTGTTCTACCTTTGTCTCTCCCTTGTATGTCTAGGTAAGGTCTAATTAAAACCCTCCCACCCTTCTTATTTTCCATTTCCTTCGTACTTTTATCATATTCAATTAAACCCTGATTATCTGTCCACTCCACCTTTAGTATTACGTAACTTTTAAGATTTGACCTAATTTATTTATTGAATTGTTTACGTATACACATACTTTTGTATTTTGTTTTCATTATAATCATCGTTATTATTGGCGTTCAAAGCATTTATCACATTATTATTATGATTATTATTATTGGATCCACAAACTTAACGTCATTGGTTAAGACTTTTATATATAAATCTACGTAAATTAGAGTGAAGCCTGAAGATCGAATTGAAAACAGTATTGTTCTAATATATATTCCCAGGTGACTGGGTGTGAACCCAAGTGGCTGAATGAACAACTAGCTGAAGCTGCCACGTTCTATTCCTAGTGAGGTCGTAGTTGTGCACTGACAAAGAGTCCCGAAATAGGACGAAACAGCTGTCCAGTGCTCCCTGGTTTTCAATGATCTGTCTAACTGATTTTGGTTTGTAACGAAGTCTACATTGAAATTTATTTATATATCATCAGTTACAACCCGAATTCAACACCATTAGCAGAGATTTCAGTCATTATTAGAGAAAAATGGCCCCCCCAAAAAACAGCGAAATCAACCACACAAATCATCAAAGTCCCATCATAGTTTGTACCAGTGACAAGAATGATGCAGTGTGAAAGATAAGATAATAATTATCTATCAAATAATTGCAGAAAGAGAGACAATTACTTGTCTCCACACACACACACACACACAAACTCACTTACTTCGAATAAGGCATTATACGTTAACAAAGTAAACTGAGAAGATACTGAATTCAAACGATCCTCCAGTAGAGAGAATAAGCTGAAACGTTCAACTGTATTTCCATACACCCTGGAAGTAAACAAAACACAAAACAGCTAGGTTATACATAACAGTAATAATGATAATTACAGAAAACAATTTAAACGAATACATACTTTTATTAATTTCGCCACAGACTCTTCACAATTACACAGTAAAATAATTAATCAAAGATATCTCATACCAATTTTTGAGAGTTAGCTCATAGGGATTTGATTGATTTCAAGTTGGATCACGGATTGAGGACAGTTAGAGAACCACGAAAAATCAGACAGTACTGGATACCTGTTTCGTCCTAGTTTCGGACCCGACAACCGTACGTACACACCACTCCCAACCAGGCATCGAAATCGGGACCTTCAGTATACAAGGCCAGGCTCGTTGATCATTATTCATCCACTTGAGCCTGAATTTCAATGACTCGTGAATTCGCAATTTTAGAGCGACTACTAGCCAATGTTCTAGTGAGAAGTGACTAGTTGGATCTACTAGGTTGTGTTTGACGACTGATACTCGCCGATGACATTTGCTGGTAGTCGCGCTAAAATTGCGAATTCATAGAAGTAAGAATTCACGGATCATTGAATTCCGACCCAAATGGCTGAATGGTTAGCAAGATTGGCCTTGTAATCTGAAAGTCCCGGGTTTGATCCCTGGTAGGTCGTGGGTGTCAACTGCTGAAGGGTTACAAACTACGACAAAACATCTGACTTTCAGTGGTACTCCAACTGATATCAGTCGATGTGATAAAACTTGAAACAAATCAAATCCCTACAAACTAACTAATGAAAATTAATCATTAATAAGGAGTACTCTTCAGAAATGACGAAGCAGTCTCAATGGAATCTACTGCTGGAAAAAAAAAGTAGCATTGAAATAGTGAATCCGAATATCTACGAAAAGTAAGTTGGAGTTGGTTAGAACAGATATGTATTCACTAGGCTATGAGATAAATACATATTGTATGTGAGGACTGATGATACTACACTCAGCTGCGTGGGATGAAATAAGTGAAGTGGGACTAGGACCCAAGATCCCTTGGCTGAATGAAAGTCGGTATGTATAAAGTCAATGAAAAACACTCACCATCTACTAAAAGTAAACTATATATATATATATATATATCTTCATTTGTAATACGTCTCTTTGTGGTTGTGTGTACATTGACAGTGTATAGTTTTTAACGATTTGAGTTTGTTTTGAAGGTCATTCTGACGCGGGGAGCCTTGGTGCGTGATTCTTGAGGACAGAGCTCTTGATCCCACCTTGTTGGGAATATTCTCCCTGATTCTAAGTACTTGTTTTGCATTTAGAAACCCACATTGTCTAAATAGCCTACATAGCACTGTTGAGGTAGTTTTGAATTCGATGTCATTATTGTTTAATAGAACCGCCAAAATGTTGAAGAATAATCGTCTTTTTTTTCTTGCTTTTCGAACGTTTCCTCATAGCGTGTGTCTCAACGAAGTCTTTTATAGGCTATACAATAGAACGTAGAGATCAGTTTCTTGCGTTGTGAAATTACATCGACTGAGATGGTTAGGACATGTGTTACGTATGCCTAGTCATCGCCTTCCTCGACGGGCAATGTTAGCTGATATAGGGTCAGGCTGGAAAAGAGTTAGCGGTGGTCAAACGAAAACATGGCTTCACCAGTCAATGAAATCCACAACAGTTAGTCTAAGCCATGTAGGAAGGTGTAGACTTCCTGGTTGGGGTCCTCGGGATGGTGAAAACCAATGGTTGGAAACAATTGGTGACATGGCTCAAAATCGTTCTCAGTGGCGCAGATGCATCCACTCCTTGTGACTTATGATTTCCAATGAAACTGTTTTGTTCTTCGTTATTACTATTCCTTTGTCTCACACCTCTGTTTACTGTCTATATTATGCATTTCTTCTACTTTCTTCTCTTGCTTTGTGTGCTACATGAAGTGTGGCGACTTGAACTGCCGCACATATGTGCAAAGTTCTATGTCGAAAACAGACAGACAGACAGTTTCTTGCGTTCACACGATAATCGAATAAATTTGGTCGCTACAATCTAATCAACGAGAAAAGCGTCAGCCTTTCAGTGCTAAAACACTCGCCAACCATGCCTAGCATAATCCAGGTCTCTATTCCCGGCCGAGCCACTACTAAACCTCGACTAGCCGGTAGTAAAACCTGTACACAGATAAGGTTATTTTTTAATTTTTATTTTGATTACAGCTTGATGCCACACCGTATTTTCAGTACAAGTATGGAATTATCAGCATGGATATCGGTAGCCCAAATTTTGCAGGCCGACCATAGATATCGGGTATGCGTCGGCAGGGGATCGAACCCCGGACCATGTGCATGGTCGGAGAGAGTCCTAACCACTGTGCCACCGACGCACGTAGGACTACGAACCCCACCCTGTAAAAAATAAAACAGTAACACCACTTCTACTGAAGCTGCCAAGCTCTAAGCTTAAAGTCCTCTGTTTCACTTGCAACACAAAAGAAGAAAACTCAATTAAAATAATGAATTATCAACGAAAAAGCAAAAAACAAAGAAAATAAATAATAATGTGTTCAACTCACAAATTTTTTCCATAAATAAGATAAAGTCCAAATAATTTGATACTATAAATTCGTACATGTTCATCTTCAGAAGTGAGTAGTTTGAATACACAATGTATGCCATTTGTACGAATAAATACTGGACCGCATGTAGATGGATATTCAATTAAAGCACTAACCAATAAGTATAATATATCGTGTATATTTTCTGGCTATTATTATCATCATTATTTGTTGTTGTTATTGTTGTTGTTGTTCACAATGTCATCATAATATAAAGAAAAAGAAAGTAAAAATAATACTACTTGGTTACAGTGCACAAAACACATATTAAATATCTAAATATATTCTTTAAGATATGGAAGAAATAATGTACACACATAAAGAATTAGAAGTTCAAATTAGAATGATAATGATGCCTAGTTCCATAATGCAAAAAAAAACCAACAATCAGTGAACTTTGAATTCAATTCAACATATCATCCAAGGTTCGAGCCTAGGACCTTCCGGTTACAGGGCGAGCTCGTAGACCATCACGCCACTGGGATCCAGTCCTAGTGGTCGCGCTATATCCTGAATTGACAGAAGTTGGAATTCATGGGTTGGCGATTGGATCGGGTCCCAGGGGCTTAATGGTCTACGAGCTCGCTTTGTAACTGGAAGGTTCCCGTTTCGAACTCCTGCAGATGAAGAGTCCCAAACTGGGATAAGACAGCTGTCTAATACTCCCTGCTAGTTTTCCAATCGTTCTTTGACCGATGTCAGCTCATGACGAAATCCCTGTAAACCAACATTTGAATATCATTTCAACATATTTATTGGTATACTTTGATTGGACACCAGAGACAAAGTAGTGTCATGCGTGTAGTCCTTCGTTTGGTGAAGATAGAAGTGTAATAGTCAAGTATACAATGTGACCACCAAGCCAGGTGGCTCACCATCACAGTGCACTCTAACTGTTAGAATTTAGTCTAGACTAGACGCATGACATTACTTTCTATCCAGTGTCCAAATCAAAGTATCTATCACAATCCTACAGGAGGTCAGTCGTGAGTCTGAATAACTCAGTGGTAACGTCTGACTGCGGTAATGAGTGACTCGGAGTTTCGAATCTCAGAAGAGGCATGAGTTTCTTTAAGATTCCAGATATGATTTAATGACACTGTTATTTGCTTGTACTGTTATGATAACTATTACACCAAACTGTTAGGTTCTACTACACTGTTTTGAATGTTTGCTTGTTTATTACATAGGAAAGAAGCTCTGACTCATTGCTCTAGTTAAGCGCTTGACTTCCAACCAATGGGTTAGTCACGGGTTTGAAAGCCACTTCATCTATGGAGGTTAGGACAGCCATATAGTATTGTAACAACAGAAGACAAGGGCCAGGCAACAGATCGCTTATTTAGATATAGATTTTCAAGTACATTATTATAGATTATTGTAAGCAAACAAACACAGTCTTCTGATTGGTGGTTTCTCTCTGAAGGTTAATCTTTCATCTCTTTGTGGCCGTTTATTGAAGTTCAAATGATCTATCTGCATATTATATCCGTCTACGCAAAGTCTGCTGTGATTGGTTGTTGAATCAGTCTTTGTTGTTAATTTTCTCACGACCAATATTGGGGACGTAAACATTGACATAAATTACTGTCTACCAATTTGGCTAGCAGTCAGCTCTCACCACAGTATCACTAATCGGCACGCAATAAATGTGATATTCATTGTCAACTGCATGTAATCGCAAGTTGTTGCTGGGTAAAATTTTATTTTTCATTTCAAAAAGTAAATTTCTTTTATTTTGAAAGTGCTGGTTTAAAAGGGATCTTGATTTAGTCACTACTAGTTAGTGACTCTGACCACAAGATGAAGTTGCCTGAAGTTCTAATGAGAAGTCGTGCCCAATGTGTGGAGTCCACCAAGTTGGGTGTGACGACAAGTACTCGCCGATGACATTGTCTAACGGCTGAGCAATATATGTCGTGAACTGGTAGAAGTTACCATTCACAGGACTCCACAACAGTGGCTGAATGGTCAACGAACTCGCCTTGTAATCTGGAAGTCCTGGGTTCGATCCCTGATCGAGTCATGGATATCTACCACCGAACAGTCAGTCCTAAACTAGGGCGAAACAGCTGTCAAGTACTCCCTGGTTTTCAACGGTTCTCTAACTAAAGTTAGTTCCCTATCAAACTTGAAACTATTATTCTTTTGTCCTCGGTTCGAACTCGTAATGACTCAGTTATTAAAGGTCGAGTCCTCAGAGCACACATTGAACCAAAGTTCCACATCATCAACACACAAATAAACTCAAAGGTGGGGACAGAAACATTTGAATGAAGTTACGTTTGATCACTAATAACAGATGCTTATTGTTTGTAATACTAATATCAAAACAGCATAAATCACTTTGATTCTTTACAAAATTTCTCATAAAGTAAGTAAGATTAAATTAGTATGCTTACTTACCTCGTGTATTGTAGTTAAAAAGTTTAAAATTGCTTGCATTTCACTGTCTGTAATTCCACTACCACGTGAAAATAGGCGTTTTAAATAAATTAATACATTTGTACGCAATTTAACGATCTCATCAACTGAGCCTAACAGTTCATGATCTATATATATACAGTTCAGAGAAAACAAAAAGAAAATATAAAAAATCAATACACTTTATATATATATATACATTGAGGCGGGGAAAAATAAACAAAACATCTCAAATATTAAGTACAGCTTCGTTTCACCTGCAGGTGGTACACGGATGAAAATGTAAAAGGCAGGATTGTAAAGACAAGATAATACACCTTCGATACTTTGTAATCGGCATGGAAATCTACTGCATCCAGCATTAAGAACAAAATTCGGACTTTCAACACTTATAATATAGTCAGTTCTTCTATATGATTCAGAAACTTGGCGTGTCATCAGAAGGATATCGAACTGGTTTCAGACATTTATCTACACTACACTTCGCTGACTCAGGACTAGATGGCCAGTCAGGGAAGGAATAGCAACAAGGAACTCTGCCAGGCCGCGAACAATCCAAGAACCGATCACCCAACAAATATGCTGCAGGAAGACAAGAATGAACGGATACACTCTGAAGAGACCTTTGAGTGGCATCACTGCACGCCAAGCCATAGAGTAGAACCAGAATGGTAAACAGAGAGTTGGGCGTCCAAAGGTGACATGGGAGGAGATCAGGCGAAGAGGAAATGAAAGCTTATCGACAATTGTGGAGCCAGTTGAAGAAGGCTGCAGAGAACAGGATGAAATGGAGATGTTCTATTGAATCCCGGTGTATCACTCGGAACTACAGGGAATAATAGCAATATAATGCTACAATATTGCAACATTACTTGACTAAATGAATAGTAAATTAGTATGACCAGATGGACAGTGTCTGTTTACAACTGTGATAATTAACTAGGTAACTTACTAAGCTCATAAATAACATCTCTTCTTAGATCTTAACTGAATACATGATATGACACGAAAAATCTTGAATAAATAGCTCAATTTGTAAATTAGACACACTAGATATGGCACAAGCACTTGAAATTGTCATGCTTCATATCACCATATCAAGAAAGAAACGGAACGAAATGAAATGAGAAAAACACAATTTGTATGAATAATTGCAAAGGAAAAGCGAAACAAAACTAAGGGAAGAATTGATGATGAAAGGAATGATCCACCTAAAATTTCAGTGGGTATATGGCATTAAATACAACTGCCCTACTACGACAACAACAACTGATTCTATATATTATCACTTATAACCCATGACCGATGATTTTAATAACCCTATAGACACCAATGTGGAGGCCTAAACTTCTTTACACGGTTTCTGTGGGTAAGTTAAATAAGACTTCATGGATCGGTGCCAATTTTAATTCTGATACCTTTCTCTTCTTTTCATTTATTACCGATCACGTACGTAGTCTGGGTTCGATCCCTGACCGACATACTCCTAAACCTCGACTAGCCGCTAATAAGTCCGGTAAAAAGGGAAAGGTCGGGAACGAGGGTAGAAACCTCCCAAAATAACCACTACTACTGAAACTTCAGGACTCAAGCTTGAAACCCGAGAGCATCACAGACAATTAACATTTAACAGGATTTCTTGCTATCTATTATACAGAGAAGCTCGCTGTTCGCCGACATAACTATACCTTAAAAATCCCCATTGGGTCATATGAAAAAGAAAAGACGTTCAGCGAAGAGACTCTTTTCGGCGAATTCATTCACATAGCTGTACAATCGCATTTATATATAATTATTTTTTTGTGTGTGTGTACATGTGTACGGCCGACATCCACCTGCTCGTGTGGAGCCAGGTATATCGGCCGTACCCAGCGTTCGCTTTCCAAACGTATCACCGAACACTTACCAGCATGGTTTTAAAAAAGGAGAAAAACGATGCCCCCGCAGCTCTATCTTAGAACATCTGATAGATTCCGGACACCAAGCTACACACCCCAAACAAACTTCAAAGTCGTCTACAGAATACGAAGTAGTCTTCCTAAAAGTGTACGAATCAGACTTCTTCAAACTGCAGAAGCAATGGCGATTCACTTGCTAAGTCCTGAACTCTGCATACAGAAGAAGTTCGTTCAATCACTACACTTGCAATGGACGTAATCTATCTTAATACCCGACAAGTAAATTCTATTTCTTTCTTTCTGTCTCTTCATTAGTATTATTTTGTCTTTTCAAATGTAATATTTTACATTTTCAACCTTCCTGTTCTCTACCCCCACCCGATTTAATTTCTACACCTCATTACCACTGTTACTGACTTGACCAACGCTCAATTTCTAGTCATTTATGTTACGTCATCCAATTTATTTGCTCAATTTTAGTCCTAATTTAAGTGGCATTATTCTCTACCGGACCTCTACTTAGTCTCCACCTGTAATTACCTCTGTTGCTATCCTGACCTAAGTTGAAACATTTTAGTCAATTATATTACGTCATCTAACTTACTAACTCAATCTTACTTTAGTTGCTGTTTAATTAATCTTGTTTCTATATTAGATCATTCTTGTATTACCTGATTAATTATCTAAACTTGACAAACCTCATGTACACACACACAAAATAATTATATATAAATGCGATTGTACAGCTATGTGAATGAATTCGCCGAAAAGAGTCTCTTCGCTGAACGTCTTCTCTTTATCATATAACTATATCTATCTTTTTAATTATTGTTTGGTTTTGAAAAAACTAGAAGGTCCGATTGGTAAATTTAAGCATATTTTTTACAGAAAACGTAAGGTGATCGATCAGTGGGGATATGTGTCTCTTCACCAACTGAATTAGCTAGGACACATGTTATACACTTTTTAGTTAATCCACTTAATTTCCCCACTGAAGAATGCCATCCTTTCTTTAGGACGGAAGGAGTCATTGGAAGTGTGTGGGCGGTTATTGCTGCCCGGATGGCCACGCCATGGAAGTTGATTTTTTTTCCTGTTGTAACTGAAACAGAAAGAGCATTAATGTTTCGTGACTGCGGAGCCCAAAAGACAACTGTTTGAGGCAGCCTGTTCGAATTGGTTTTTGGAGTTGCGTGTGTATTAAGATCTTACCACACATTACGGACCGCGCAAGGTAAGTAGGGATGTACAATTTTCACGGTCCATCTTTTCTAACCTACCGCCTCGCTGTCTAGAACGAGGAGACAGCATAGCTGGTTTGTTGGTCGTCTGAAGGAAACGCCTTAGTGCTGTTGCATCTTTATCCCCCAGTACTACAACTTCGCCCACAGACCCCCTACATAGAGTAAACCACGCACACTGGTTTTAGTCTAATCGCTCTCCAAACAATCTTTCTGATATGGTGGGACCTGCAGGTACATTTGTTCCAACCAGTGTAGCTTGCTGGATCATTGCGAAATGCAAGTCCAACTATCACGCTAAGGTGACAGATATCGGTCAGGTTTGTATAGGACATATACAGACAGAAGATGGCTAGATTATAATAAATAGGTAGATCAAAAAGTAGGTTTTTCCATGAATGAATGAAAGAAAATAAACAGGAGAATTGAATTTAAATTTAGAAGACTCAGTATACTTTCCTATTTTCTAAATTTAACAAAGAAATCATGCAGTAATAATTGCCTTCAAAGAAAGAACACTAGAAATATCGTTCATTACGAAGACATAAATACAACTCTCAGCCATCCTATAATCACAATGTAGCCTCTGAACACATTGCATGCAACACAGGTATAGCAGACGTTGAACATGCATTGACAGACATACTTACTCAATGAATCAAATGAATTTGACAGGACAAACTATAACTAAGAAATACAGTATAAAAGAAGGCCAATGTCGTCTGAACATCTGATCATATAGCAGAAGGTATTATTAAGTACAAGTCATCATGAACAGTTGTCTCATTAGTCTATTGGAAACATTATTGCGAGTGAAAGCGATCAGCCTTAGCGGATTAACAGATAATTGTTCTTGATAAAGTAATACACTGAACAAACATTACGCCTGATTGTTCACTAAAGAAAACACGGGTGTCTCTCTCACTTTGTTCCCACAAACGACCTGGTGCGGCCTAGAGTGGACAGACTTCTGTCTTACTCTCGAAATCTCATGTGACCACGCATTAATAGCCTCCTCAAAGTAAGCCCTATTCGGACTGGTAAACATGCAGGTCTACATAGGAGAGCTGGAAAACTATGATTCCATACCTGTGGGCTCCAGAATGCGATAGAATCGAATGGTGTGTGAACCCAGTTCGGTTACTGGAAACCCTGGGAATGCAGTTCCTGATGCTTCTCTGCAGCCTTGTGAATCAGACTTCGAATCAAAGGTTCGGCGTGGTTCCTTAAGCCAAACACATGCTTCGGTCTGGGCGTCTTGTCAGTATCTCAGCCGTCGTAAAAACTGTAAGATTTTTTATGGCGGGCCTCTTGATGCTCATGAGGTACCATGTTTGCGTCTTAATAATAACAGAGAAAACCTCTATAACCTTTACATCATTATTCTATTTTTAGTGTTGGCGAAATTAACCACAATGCAACTGTGGAGGTGGGGTGGGGGCAGTAATTATACTACTGCTTAGCAATACAATGTAATCAAAATAACTACAATCAATAAGTGAGCATTTGCAACTAGTAATACCATAAGGTTAAATGAAAATCTTTGTCGGAGAAAGGTTGAAAACTAGCCAACTACTAGTTGGGAGCTCTTGCAGAGGAATCAAAGGATCTAAGTGCCAACAAGATGATCACCAGCTGTGATTAATGCGACGAAATGAGAGAAGGTTGGACATGGCATTAGTACCTCCATTTCTTAAAACCGAACACCACTGCTAACGAACAAACTGCAAAGTTTGAAGCCGTATTTTCCACTCGGAAATCAAGCGAATGAAAAACTCATACAATAACAAGGTGTAATTTTTCATCACACTTCACAAAATAGTGTTCAGTACTTGGACCAATTTTTAGAATAAGGCAGGGATACTCAAATGAATATACCCAACACCGTATAAAAACAGACTTTGTGGTAAAAACAAGAAACAGATGGGTTATGAATGTAACCAATGAAGTATTTTACTGTTGTCCTTGATTTTTTCAGTTAAGCAGATAATCGGGTCAAAACGTTGATGGATTTATTATTATTATTTCCTTTAATTCCTAGAGGAACATAGGGCTTCAACCGTGCGTCTCCATTGCGTTCGATTCTCTGTCAGAGTCTTCACCTGGCTCCAAGTCTGCCCACAAGCTTTCATCTCCTCTTCACATGACCTCCTACAAGTCACCTTTGCACCGACGACCAACTCGCCGCTTCCCTTTCGGGTTCCACTCGAGCAATGGCTTCTCTAGTGATGTCACTTGATAGTTTCCTCAGAGTATGGTCAATCCATCTCCATTTCTTCCTGCCTATTTGTTTCACAATCGGTTCCTGCTGTATTGGTTCGCTCATTGCCAGAGATCTCTGTTGCTGATCTTTTCTGGCCGGCCATCTGATCTTGAGTATTGAGCGAAGACAACTAGCTGTTGATGAAGGTCTGTAGTTTGTTTGAGATGCTCTTTATGACGCGCTGGCCAAGTCTCTGATCCATATAGTAGCACTGACTTCACATTGGAGTTGAAAATCCTGAGTGCTGAGTGCTGTTGACCTCCACACAGGCTTGAGAGTAGTGAAAGCTTGTCTTGCTTTTCCGATTCTTGCTTTGATATCCTCGTCAGTTCCGTCCGCCTGTAGTTGAAACGATGCTTTCCAGGTAGGTAGAAGAGGTTGTTTCTTTCAGGTTTCTCCCATTTATGCTGGCGATTGTTGTCTGTTGTTGTTGCTGTTGGTGGTGTTGCCCAGGAATCTTCATTACCTCTGTTTTCTCTGTGTTCACCTGGAGTCCTATCTTTGATGCTTCTTCTGGCTAACTTGTTGCTTTTCGCTTGCATATCTTCCAGTTTGTGGGAAATCAGACACATATCATCGGCGAAGTCCAGATCCTCCAAGTTTTTTGTGTGAGTCCATTTTATGCCTGTTTCCTCATTGCCTGCTGTTTGTTGCATTATCCAGTCTACTGCAATCAGGGAAATCATTGGCGATAGTAGGCAGCCTTGTCTTACTCCTGTCCTCACTTCGAAGGATTCCGTAAGTTTCCCGTTGTGGATTACTTGGCATGAAGCATTGTCGTGCAGCTGTTGGATGAGATGTATAATTGTCGGTGGCACACCGTAGTAGCGAAGTAGTTGCCAAAGAACCTCTTGATGGATGGATGTAGAAAAACAAATTGTACACAAATCTACTGATACAGAGTTACCATATTTGAGGCTTTGAGTTTGAAAAAAAGAAACCAACAACTGAAGTACACAACGAACTTATAACACTGTGGTTGACTACACAGAGGATCCCATTATTAGGGATTACTGAATAGTCTTTAACTAGGACAGAGAATTCTTGCGTGTTTCATGACTAAAGGAAAATCCATCTGACTAATTTTGATCTTAAAAGTGAATAAGTAGTTAAAATACATTAGTTCCCAAAACTATTACTTTTTATAATCTCCTATTACAATTAATCATAACCTTGGCTTGAAATGTCGGATTGCTAGTGCTTCATCTATGCTCTGATGTCTTGATCTTGCTGCCTTTGGGAGGTTTGATGGCATCTTGAATAGAAATTTGGGAGATTTTTCAAACAGAGCTGAATGTCGTGAGTTCACCAGATGTCCCATTACCCAGCTATAAACACACCTACATTCTCAAGTATTGCTAGCCAGGCTGGATAGTACTCCCGAACGCGCTTTACGAGCGGACGCATGGTTCGACATGATACTCAGCTCCGCAGGAGCAAGTGAACTGGTACATGCATGCTGATGTGGCTCAATGCGACAGCTTATCTTTCACGCACTAGCCGTATAGTTTCTTAACAAAACATTTTACTTGTAAGCTGGCAGAGAAGTATGTTTTACTGAGAGATTTTGAAAGCTGTTTTCGGAGAATTCCTGCCTTAGTATCACCTTTAAATTTGGAACTCAACAGCAGAATCTCTTATGCATAGGGTGGGGCTGGAGGTCAACCTGTCTCGGAGATTGTATCTCATCAGCTTTTCCATCACCAGTCTAAAAATCTCCCCCCAGCCACTTCGCAATTGAGTGGTATGGAAAATTTATCATATCTAGTATCGGCGCCGGAACGGGACTTCTTGTTTATGTACCTTACGTTTGCCGTACATGCGCGGTATTGTAAAATCAGATGGACAAAGTTTTTCATATAGTTCTATACGAATAAATGATTAATCCTTCTTTAATTTTCTTTAATATCTTTGTCAGTTGCAGCCCCGTTTGTTCAGTAGGATCTTTCTCAGACGACTGCTTTAGGAATTTTTTTTTCATCAGACAGGATCAGTGATAGTTTATCTGGACAGTCCGATTTGTTTAATAGAACAACTCCAAAATTTTTATCCAGACATGTGTCATCAACAAGTTCCCATTTCTCTTTAATTTTCCCTATTATTCAATGTGGATATTCCGTAGTTTACAGAATAGCAAAAAGACTAATCATAACTTGGTGCAGTATATCTAAATATCGACAGTTTCTTACAGCTCTTAGTATCTGACGTCTATACATTGTCTTTTGTAGATAGTATAACAAATTACATGAAATAAAGCCATGTTTTAAGAATTACACATACATTTATTTAACAAATACACAAATTTTACCTGGTGTATTCAGTTCATATCCACTTCGTGCACGAGGACTAGCTAATGCTAAATAATATTTCAGTGTATTTAAACAATGGATTACAGTCCCTGTTCGACCAATATACCCGGAGATAACTGCTTCCATGAAATCAGTAGCTAAAAATTGATACAATTGTTCTTGAACCTATAGTAATTTAAGAAAAGAAAAAAAAAGAAAACTGTATTTATTCAGAAAGCATGAAAATGTTAATTTCATATGATTCCTACTTAATATATATGTATAGATATTTTTTCAAGAGTTGATTGGTAAGGATTTTATTCGTTTTTCGAGTTAAATCACGGATTGATATCAGTTAGAGAACCATTGAAAACCAGAAAGTATTGGACAGCTGTTTCGTCCTAGTTTAGGACTCATCAACAGTACGCATCCACTACCAGGGTTTGAACCCAATACCTTCCGGTTACAAGGCGAGCTCGTAGACTATTCCAGCCACTGGGACACGACTCAATGACCACCGCATGAATCCTAACTTCTAGCAATTCGTGGTTTTCAGCGCGACCACCAACCAGTTTCATCGGCGGGAACTCCATCCTCACTCCCGACCATACATATATATATATATATGTATGATTATGCTAGTGTCTGCAAGTGTCACTATACTACAGATTGACAAAAGCTAGAAACCATAGGGTATACGATTTCAATGGACTCAGTAGGTAGGGGGGGGAGGAGGAAATGTGTTTATCTCGACATCTCACAGTTCCCTCATGTGATACAATTTAAAGTCATGATTTCGCACTGTTGAAAATTCTCAAGTTAAATAAAAACTTATTACAGTGTTTATTCCCATCCTCAGTAGAAGTGGAACTGTTAACCAGTAATTTACAAGATATCTTTAAAATTTGATATTATGAATTATAAGTCAATCAGAACGAAGAATATTCTTTCAGTAATTTCTCTTCAGGTTCTTACAATTATAAAATATAATACTTGTTGTCGTTACAAAAAAGGCCAGTTATGCGGCAGATACATTTTCAACGTAGAATAACAGACTAGTTATGGGGTGTCAAAATCAATAGTCGTATTTGTGTGACAAACGTGCTAGGCTGAATTCGATTACAAAATATTGTAAAACGGGAGACAATGGTGGTGATTAATCATAATAGATTTGTAGAGTGTGGGGTAGGAAAATTGGCAAGTCAGTTCAAGGTTATAAAAGGTGTCAGGTGAGTGGCTAGTACAAAGTGGTCTGTGTTAAACAGGAGATAGTATGAATGCAATGAGAGGTTCATAATGAAATAACGAATATGTGAAATGAAGCAGGTGAAAGCATATATTGAGAAAAGAGATAATACCACTAATAATAAGTCCGGATAGTATAAACGAAAACGAAAAATTCGATAGTATTGAGAGAATGTTTGCATGAAGGGCATAAATTATGACGAATAATAAAAATAATTATAATATTAATAATAATTGTAATAATGAGCAAATGAAAAAAACCAAGAGGGTTAAGGGGAAGGAGCACTCTTGGTGAGAAGAAGAATCATCAATCCAAGTTTGGCCACGGTAGGAGCAGCGTCTGGACGTGTTCTTTTTGGATGCAAAGTTCCGGTTTAGTCGATCTTATTGCAACAGCTTCAGCTATGTGTAGGAGACGTAAGCGAACTGTATGTGATAACGACTTCGGAATTCGGTATATAACCCTGAAGGCTGTGTTGACATCGATATGATGTTCAGTATCGACCAAGTGTGACATGATCGAGCTTTTTATACACTTAATTTCCCCCCCCCCTGCTGAACCAGGCTGGTAAACGTTCTCGAACCCGTGGACGAACCTGTCTAATCGTGTGCCCTATATAACTTGAACCACAGGAACAGTTGAAATGGCATATGCATGAAGAAGAGCTAAGGTTAGGTAAGACATCTTTGAGTTGCTGGGTAGACATTGGACGGCTACTGAAGGATAGACACAGACGTGCAGAGTGCATTGGTCAAGTTAAATAAAAACTGTTATTACGGTGGTTATTCCCACCCTCAGTAGAAGTGGAACTGTTAACCAGTAATTTACAAGATATCTTTAAAACAACAAAAAGCAAATAATTCAGCGAAGAGGCTCTTTTCGGCGAATGCATTTTTTTCTTTAGCTAGTTGTATACAATCTCACTTACATAATGGGGTTTTTTTTTCTCACGAAAGAGCGTAGTAGCATAAAAAGAGATGAGTTGTCACATAATCATAGTTGTTAATATTAATCAATACATAAGGAGAGCTGAATAAGGGTGTTAGAGTTACGTTATAAGTTGAATAACTTGATAAATGAGTTATGATCAGGATGCACATAGAAACGAAGGAAAATGTGAAAGATACGAAGAAATAGAAAAAGAAATAGAGTCAAAAACACCTATCAACAAAATCGAATAAAGCAAGAACAATAGTGATTTGTGCAGAATAATATGCTACCATCGTTTATTTTGTTGGTTTCTCATCAGTTGCTTGCAGCTTAAATAAATCATTTTGTTTATGTACATACTTGCAAATTTTACAATAAAATCGAGTTAGTTTTATTTACTATTTTATTAGTTCTATGGAGGCAAACGTCAGGCGGCTACAATGTAGATAACAGTAGGACAAAACATTTTTTTATTTTGAATGGTTGTTAGTAGTAAAGCCCATAGTGCACATAGATACTTATAATTCTAGAACTCATATATCTGTACACATTTATAACTGTTTGATGGTTCTGTGTAGGTAGATAAAAAGATATTTCAAAAGAAAACATCTAACCGCCATTTGTAAAGTATAAAACTACTAGTATTTCTTCAAGTATGATCACGGATCGGTGTGAGTCGGGGAACCATTAAAAAAAACAAGCAGGCATTACTGGATAGCTGTTTCGCCCTAATTTGAGACTCTTCACCATCACGCATCCACTATCACCCGACCGAAAGCTGCTACCTTGACGTGGTGGTCGGGCTTGAACACTGCAATGACCCAACAAGCTATACTGGCTGGAACTTATGTTCCTGCAGGTCCTACCATGCCAGAAAGGTTGTTTGGATAGCAGTTAGACTAAAAGCAGTTACCCAATCCAATCCTATGATTTCAAATAAATCACAAAATTTCATGCCGGATCGGCCGGGGCCCGGATTAACAACGACCGCGCTTTCTGCTGCCGTGTCACAGGGCAGAAGTGATAAATACGCTACTGAGACACACCAAATAAAAAAGAACAAACAAAAACAGGCCGTGTGTGACCGGCCTCAAGCAGTTGTCCCCTGGGCTCTGCGGTCACGCAACCAACTTCCACGGTGTGGGCAGCCGGGAAGTACCAATCGCCCTCACAATCCGAAGTGCACACGAAACCCCTCTAATCCTCGCTCATCTTTGTCTTCATCTTCATCTCTATTATCTTGCCTTCCTTCTACCAATGCAACTCCTCTACTTGATGGCTCTTCACTTCCCCTTCACTCTGTGTGCACTGATAACGATGGAAGCCAAAAAGCCACCACCGATTGTCTCCTAAAACCACGCCACCAATTTTATATAGGAGCATTTAATGTTAGGACACTCTGCCAAATAGGACAACAAGCATCTCTAGCCAAGACTCTGGCATCCCGAGCCATTGATGTATGTTGTGTTTCAGAAACACGCATACAAGACCCAAGTGTGGTTATTCACCTAACCCCACCTGGCCAACAGGATGAATCTGCAAAATTCACCTTGAGGGTGTCAGGAGATGCGACGGCTAGCTCACGAGGATTAGCTGGTGTTGGGATAGCTTTAAGTACTAGAGCAGAAAAGACATTACTTGACTGGATCCCGGTAGATAGCCGAATGTGCGCTGTCCACCTGAACGGATCAGTGAAAAGGAGAAAGGACTGCACTACTCGCCGATGCCTTTTCGTAATCTCCGCCTACGCCCCCACTGACTGCAGTTCGGATGAAACGAAGGATGAGTTCTACCAAAAGCTGTCTAGTTTGCTGCGAAAGGCTAGACGCTCAGATATAGTCGTTTTAGCTGGTGACTTTAATGCTCAAGTAGGGAAATTGTGTCAATCTGAGAAGAATGTTGGTGGCACATACGGAATTCCGTGCCAGCGAACCGACAACGGTGACCGTCTCCTACAGTTCTGTTCAGATAATCATTTGTATCTTGTAAGCACTAACTTCAAACACAAGGAGAGACACTGTCTGACCTGGCGACCCCCATCATCAAATCAACGCTGGACACAAATAGACCACATAGCAATAAGCTATCGTTGGCGTGGGTCGGTAGGAGATTGTCGCTCCTTCTGGAACACGTGTGTAGATACCGATCACGCACTGGTCCGCGCTCGTGTGTGCTTACGACTGAACGGACGTAGGAAACAGCGAGCGGTAAACCCATCACGTCCCCAGCTCGACCAGGGAACTAAGTCCCTATTTGAGGAAGAACTAGCTAAACACATATCTGAGTTCAACAGCTGCGCTCACCCTGAAGAAGCCTGGAAGAATATTCAGTCAGCCATAGATACAGCTGTAAAAGCTGTGAATAAGGTAATTCCAAAGGTGAGTAAAAACCACTGGATTTCGACTGCCTCATCCGAACTGATAGATGCTAGAAGACTTATTCCGGCGAGCTCCGAATTCAATGAGGAGCGAAAGCTGCACAAGAGGAAACTTACGAAAAGTCTCCGCAAGGACCGTGAACAGTGGTGGTTGACTAAGGCGAAAGAGATGGAAAAAGCATCGGCGATAGGCAACATCAGACAACTATTCAGGCTTATCAGGGAAACAGGTGGTAAAAAACAAATGATAAGCGAAACAATCTCCGAGAAAAATGGCACCATAATTAGCTCCCAGGATAGACGTCTGGAGCGCTGGAAAGAACACTATGAGGAGCAGTTTAATTGGCCCACAGCCACACTTAACCTACCGGACATCCAACACCCCCCTGAATGGGAGATAGACACAGGTCCTCCGTCCTTAACCGAGGTTACTAAAGCTGTCACCAATCTGAAGCTAGGCAAAGCAGCGGGACCTGATTTATTGACTCCAGAGGTATTTAAGTACGGAGGAGACAGTTTACTGTCTGCGTTAACGGAGGTTCTAGGCAGCGTCTGGGAATCAGAGGAAGTCCCATCGGGTTGGTGTAAGTCACTGATCATCCCGATATACAAGAAGGGGGACAAGTCGTCTTGTGATAATCACAGAGGGATTAGCTTGACTAATATAGTATCTAAAATCCTAGGCTCAATAATACTGCGTAGACTAAGTGGTGCTCGGGAGACACAAACACGGGAAAACCAGGCAGGTTTTAGGCCAGGTAGAGGGTGTATTGATCACATCTTCACCCTTCGACAGATTCTAGAACATAGGCATTCCTACCGGCGTCCGACAATCATTATATTTCTTGACCTAAAGGCGGCATTCGATTCTGTCGACCGGGAGGTTCTCTGGCGATGCTTGGCTGTAAAGGGAATGCCAAGAAAATACATTGCACTGATTAAGGCACTCTACTCGTACTCATGCAGCCAGGTGAGGGCTTATGGCGAGTTGTCATCTGAAGTGGTGACGACTAGTGGCGTCCGTCAAGGATGCCCATTATCCCCATTCCTATTCAATTTCATCATAGATGTACTAATGGACTTAACCCTAACTCACTTCAGCGACTCAGGGATTGACTTGCTACCAGGGAAGAATCTCGTTGACTTAGAATATGCGGACGATATAGCCCTTCTAGGCGAGGACTCTGACAAAATGCAGAGTCTACTGAACACCCTGAGCAACAATCTCCGCATGTTTGGCATGCGATTCGCCCCTATAAAATGTAAGATGATGCTGCAGGATTGGACTTCATCGACCCCTAGATTAGAAAAAGGAAGTGAAGTGGTAGAACACGTTCACCGCTTCACTTACTTGGGAAGTACCATCAGCCCCAACGGGTTGATCTCCGACGAAATTTCAGCACGAATACAGAGGGCTAGGTTCACATTCGCCAGTTTTCGCCGTCTCTGGCGTAGACGCGATATCCGACTATCAACCAAAGGGAGTGTGTACTGCTCAACAGTCCGCTCCGTCCTCCTTTATGGCTGTGAGACCTGGCCATTGAGAGCAGAAGACATGAAAAGATTAGCTGTCTTCGATCATAGGTGTCTGCGTTCTATCTCCCGCGTGAAGTGGTATAATAAGGTGAGCAATATTGATGTTAGGCGTCCAGTGCTAGGTAAGGTGGGGAAGTCAATCGACGAGACTGTGAAATCACATCGACTGAGATGGTTGGGACATGTGCTACGTATGCCTAGTCATCGCCTTCCTAGACGGGCAATGTTAGCTGATATAGGGTCAGGCTGGAAAAGAGCTAGCGGCGGTCAAACCAAAACATGGCACCAATCAATGAAATCCACAACAGTTAATCTAAGCCACGTAGGAAGATGTAGACTTCCTGGTTGGGGCCCTCGGGATGGTAAAAACCAATGGTTGGAAACAATTGGTGACATGGCTCAAAATCGTTCTCAGTGGCGCAGATGCATCCACTCCTTGTGACTTATGATTTCCAATTAAACTTTTGTTCTCCGTTATTACTGTTAATTTGTCTCACACCTCTGTTTACTGTCTATATTATGCATTTCTCCTACTTTCTTCTCTTGCTTTGCGTGCTACATAGATTGTGGCGACTTGAACTGCCGCACATATGTGCAAAGTTCTATGTCGACCGATCCACTATCACCAATTTGTGATACAGAGCGACCACCAGCCAATGCCATCGGCAAATATTTGTCGTGACTTGAAGTTCCCGGGTTCGATTCCCAGTGAGGTCGCGAGTGCAGACTGCTGAACAGTCCCAAACTAGGACGAAACAACTGTTCAGTACTCCGTGCTGGTTTTTAATGGCTCTTTAACAAATAAGTAACAAATAAAACCCCTAGGAAATTACTCTTCGAAATCAGGATTTATGTTCTAATAATCGTTCAATGATATTCCACTTTTAATATGAATATATACAATAATTACTGAAGTATTATAATATCTTAAAAGGTGAGCATTGACTAGTACATTTAACCATCTGACTTTGAATCAATAGATGGTTACAGATTCCAGTTGCAATCCGTCTCATTCATTTGTCATGGTTCTAACAATACAACCAATTAGCATCATTAATCCCAATTTATATATAGGTGTGACTCAATGGGCGTTATATAAGGCTTCCTTCAATAAACAATTATTTAATTATATTACATACTTGTTTTTCGTCTATTCTCATTTCAAATTACACTAAAGGATTGATTATTTATATGCAACTAGGTATTTAAGAGCAGTGAAGAACTATATCATGAGTAGCTTAAAGGTATCCACACTGATATATATATATATTATATATATATATATATATATTTGCGATAACTTATCAGGAAATAAAAAAATACGCAAAATGCAGAAATCTCGTTACCATAGCAACGCGTAAACACATAACGATATGAACTACTTGTCAGATTTCTATAAAAGCATTGCATTGTAGGAAAGAGATTTTTCGTCTTTCTTTTTTTAATGAAATACTTGTTTCAAAAAACTTATTTGTTAAATAAGTTTTCAGAAAAAGAATGTAAATTGTCAATATGAATAAGTTTCCGTTTACAGATTTACCCCGGAGAGGAGTTATAACAGACAACTGTAGAGATGTATTGTACACAATTATGTAATTGAGTTATTATTAGACCAAAAACAGCAGCCTGCTTAAATCACTTGGCTGACTAGTTTTTACATCCATAGAAATGTATCGGTATTTACTCCACTCCATATTGTTTTAATCATCCAATTAGGTCTATGGAACGCAATCCTTACTCCCGCACATTTTCAAATAAGTTTCTACCTATAGCTACGAATGTTGTCTTTTTGTTGTTGAAAGAAATGGAGGAAGAACATTATGGAGTATTAGAACATGCTTCGGATGCAACGATATTGTATTAGATGATATGCTATACTACACCACCTTCACGCACATCCTTCAGAGCTGACTCCAGAATGTCATCGATGGCAAAGTTAAAGAGAAATGGAGAGATTGGGCAACCCTGTCTAACCCCACTGTTGGTTGGGAACAGTGATGATAGTTGGTTGTATGCCCTCACTCTACCTGAGGTGTTTCTCTATAGGGCTTTCAAGATGTTAACAAATTTCTCAGGTACACCCCTCTCTAACAGACAGTTCCAGAGCACAGTTCTGTCCAACGAATCGAAGGCAGCCCTAATATCAAGAAACACAACGATCGTTTGCCTGCAATACGTGTGGCGGTGTTCCAACATCTGACGAAGAGTGAACACATAATCAATGCATCCACGACCTGAACGAAACCCAGCCGCTCTTCGCGAATCAATCCCTCACGTATTTTGCACAGCCTGTGAAGCAAGACAGCAGCCAATAATTTAGACGCGACTGGTAGCAGACTGATACCCTTATGGTTGTCACATGGATTACGTCGATCCTTTTTAAAGATGGGGACGATAATGGCTTCGTTTCATATTGATGGCACACTCTCAGTTTCCCATACCTTCCTGAATAGTCCAGTTAGAGCCACTGAGAGAGGCTCGCCACCATCTTTAAAAAGAGCCGGGGGTAGATTGTCTGGGCCGGGCGCCAATGGTTGGAGACAAATGATGATATGACTCAAAATTGTTCACGGTGG
The DNA here is from genome assembly GCA_944472155.2 of Trichobilharzia szidati. NCBI lineage: Eukaryota > Metazoa > Platyhelminthes > Trematoda > Strigeidida > Schistosomatidae > Trichobilharzia > Trichobilharzia szidati. The sequence continues at coordinate 102,673,065 of OX235274.1, read as the reverse complement.
TGCTGATGCAATCCCATTTTATAATTTCCCATATCCATTATATCCTAGTGTCTTTCTGTGTTACTACTCTTTCTCCTTCACGCTTCTGCTTATTATCGTCCCCTAGAATCACTGTTTTCCTCTCTTTTTCCTCCTGTGAGTGCTAAATGGAGTGTGGCAACTCGAACTACTGCACTTCTGTGCAAATTTCTACGCTGAAACCAGTCAGTCAGTCAGCTGACCAACATTAACATTTGGATACAACCTAACTGCTTTTCCTTGGATGACAGGTAACCTGATGGTTGAAAGTCAACTGTGCTCAGACTAATGATCCATAGCTTTCTATGCACCAAAGCAAATCTTAGTGTCGATTTCTGTATCACAGTTGTTGCATATGACTATTACATAATATACTTGAAATAAAATAATAATTGAATTATGCCACTTCCTACCAGTGGGCCACGGGTTCGAACCCACCCCACGCACCAAGGTTTGGCCAGAAAGAATTAGCAGCAAGAAACGCTGGCTGGCAACAAACCAAGCAAGAGCCGATTGCTCAAAAAATATGTAGGAGAAAATGTAGATGGACCGGGCATACGTTGAGGAGACCGTCAAATGACATCACGCGCAATGCAGGCCATTGCTAGAGTGGAATCCGAATGGGTCGTAAATGGAGGAGATCGTGTGAGGAAGAGATGAGATATTATGGACAATTGTGGGCCCAGCTGAAGAGGATGATAGAAAATAGAAGAAAGTGGAGATGTGTAGTTGAATCCGTATGTTCCACTCGGAACCCAAGGGAACAATAATAATAATAATATATTTATTAGTGGGAATCATAATTTATCTGTAATTGTAGATAATTTACGAAAGAAAAAAAATCCAACTCACATCAACTGTTGCTCGACACCAGAGTTCCGAATTACTTATTAAATAACCATACATTTGTTTCAGTAGTATAATATGAACATTAGAATTCATTATTAGATTATTGTGTATATTCAAAGTGCTGTTATTATTATTATGATTATGACCATGATTATTATCGCCATCATCAACAGTAATATTATTATTTTGAGTTGAACTGATTCTTTTTAATAGATAACGTGTAAACTGGATAATTTCATCCAATAGACTCATTGTTAGGTGTTTTGCCTCAGACTGATTCAGAGCATTAGCAATGATAAGTAGACCTTTAGTTGTAATAAACTGATTTCTCAATGTAATCGATGTACGGACTAGACTGAAAATGAGACGAACTAAAATTGTTCTATAAAATAGAAGAAGAGAGAGAAAACAAAAATAACAAATCGTTCAGTTATATATTAAAGCCCATTATTAATATCGTTATTATTAGTAAAATAAACTTCGTGCACAATATGAGCGCTAAGTGATGAGCTACACAAAGTCTCATAGTTTGTGCGAGTACTGGAATATATATACTATCTAGACGCCCAGACCGAAACAGGAGGTTGTTTTCCCAACCGATAGCTGCTACCTTGACGTAATAGTGGTCAGGCTTGCATACCGCAATGACCCAACAAGCAACACTGCCCCGGAACTATTGTTCCTACAGGTCCTACCATGCCAGGAAGGTTGTTAAGATAGCGATTAGACTAAAAGCAGTTACCGGCATAGTGTAAGGAATTTTTTTACACTATACTGTGGGTCTGTGGGCGAAGTCGTACTGCTGGGGAACAGGGATATAACAGCAGTAGGGTGTTTCCCTCAAGTGATCAGCATGCCAGCCAGCTATGCTGTTTCTCCACTCTGGAAAGAGGGAGTTAGAAAAGGTCCAAATCCGGCTTAACCCACCTACGGTCGTCCGTAACCGGTGGTGAGTTTACTAATACGGAACCAATCCAAAAAAGCAGTTCATACAGGCCGTATGTGACCGGCCTCAAGCAGTTCTCCTCTGGGCTCTGCGGTCACGCAATACTAACCCTCTTTCTGTTTCAGGTACCCGAAGACTCAATCAATTTCCACGGTGTGGGCAGCCGGGAAGTAAAAATGCTAAAAGTAAAAATGCTAGCTGACATAGGATAAGGTTGCGAAGAGAAAGAGTTAGTGGTGGTCAAACCGAAACATCGCTTCATCAGTCAATGAAATCTTTGGCAGTTGGTTTAAGTCACATAGGAAGGTGTAGACCTCCTGGTTGGGGTCTTCGGGACGGTAAACACCAATGGCTGGAGACAATCAGTGATATGGCTCGAAATCGATCTGATTGGTGGCGCAGATGCATCCACTCCTTGTGACTTATAATACCCAATAAAACTATATTGTTCTTCCATATATTACTATTCTTTTTGCCTCATATCTTTGTTTACTGTCTCTATTTTCCATTTCTTTTTACTTTCTTCTCTTGCTTTGTGTGCTATAAGGAGTGTGGTGACTCGAACTGCTGCACATCGGTGCAAAGTTCTATGTTGCAACCAGTCAGTCAGTCAATAGTACGGTTAAGAAATGAAACATTAAGCTAAATTTTTTAGCATTATTTGTACTTTGTGCTAATTACAAAATAAAGTTATCAGCTAGACAAGAATAGACAACAATAGATAACATTCTTGATTTGAATCAATGTGCCGCATGTAAGGATAAAACAATCAATATAAGTTTGATTTCAATTTTTTGGCTTCGTCACAAACCAAACATCAATTATAAAGAGATCATTGAAAACCAATTAGAACTGATGAATTTCCGTCTAAGTGGTTGAATGGTATATGAGTTCGCCTTGTTACCTGAACGTCCTGAGTTACATCCTTCAGGTTATAGATGCGTACTACTGAAGAGTCTCAGATAAGGATGAAACGGCTTACTAGTACACCCTGGTTACCAGTAGTTCTCTAACTGAAGTTCAATCGTGATCGAAATTGAAATCAATGTAAATATTTGACAGTGACAGTGACATATGAAACGAATTGAAGAGTAAAAGTCGCACTCTTTCAAAGTCACTTTCGAAAAATAAAGCATAAATAAATGTTTCTCATACAACTAGTTCCCTTTATTAGTTTAAATACAGAAAGAACGAATATATTGGCGGACAGGATAATACGAGCTAGTTTTATTCCATGGATTCTCTCTCTTCAACTGCCTACACCCTAAATAAATCAATTATATGTTACAAAATGGTGTCTTACAGTAATTTCAAGTTAAAGACAGAAAGCATAGGCAAAGATGATATAAGTAGACAATTATTTAATGTTAAAAGAGTAACTATTCATATGGTAATTAGACAAGGAAGTAGAGTTCATATTTTTTTTTTATTTTGATTTACAGCTTGATTCCACACCGTATTTTCAGTACAAGTGTGGAATTTTCAGCATGGATATCGGTAGCCCAAATTCAGGCCGACCATAGATATCGGGTGTGCGCCGGCAGGGGATCGAACCCCGGACCATGTGCATGGTCGGCGAGAGTCCTAACCACTGTGCCACCGACGCTTGGAAACAAGGATGAATTAGAGACAAAATACAAGAGAGAACAACAGAGTGAACTTTTACATATTATGGTGAAGAGTTCAGGAGGGTGGGGGTGAATAGTGAAATAAAATTATACAATAGATAAAATAATTTAATTTAGTGGATTTGGAACCTTCATAGTGAGTTCAACTCAGTGAGTGAAAATTAGAGTCAAGATTGAGCGGAATGTTATGCAACAGAACAAAACACCAAAGCACACGAACAAAACAATTACGGTTACCAGGCTAGTGAGAGATTAGTTACTCCATCTTTTTGTATACATGGGCTGGGTCGAAGTACTTTCATAAAAAGTGGCCTCCGAGAACCGAAGTAACCATGCTTTCCCATTCTTTGTGTATTGACTATTTCGAAAGCCTGACTAGTTTCTACAGTTTGAGAATACTTTCCTGCCTTTCAAATGGAGACTTTTATAGGATATGCTCAGAGAATCTAGTAGACGCTCTCCTATCAGTCCTTCTTATATACTTGGTACCGCAAGGGAAGGTGAATTGGTAAATGAAGCTGGAGTTGGCATGCGGAGCAGGATACTTATCTTCTTTTGACTGGGATAACGAGCATACTGTGTAAGAAAGTGGAATGAGTCTAACGGTGGAAAATGTTCTTTTTAATGCACCTCCCTAGCCCACCGCACCAGAAGAATTTGTAGTGATGACTGTTTAGAAGAAGAGCTCCTATTCCTAAAAAGCATCCTGGTTCAAAATGGATACCCACCGCGTTTCGTGGAGAAGAACATGAAACCAAGGCCAAAAAGAGAAGAATACACTTCAGTGCAAAAGAAGACACTCTATTTGAATCTGGAATTCAGAGGAGACCTAGCAGCAGATGTCCTTAAAAGGAGAATCTCCAAATCCCGGAACAAGAATTTTCCGGCAGCAACTTTAAGAGTGATATTCTCTAGCCGCCCACCACTTCGGAGCAACGGGAAAGATAGACTTTCGCATATGACCACTTCACTATGCATATATCAGGTCACCTGCTCTTGCGGAGCTAGGTACATAGGTCGCTCTATGCGGGTCTTATCAAAACGCGTTAGAGAACATCATCCAGCGTGGCTGCAAAGAGGAGGCACTAGTTCAATCAGAAGCGCAATAACTGAACACCTCATTAATACCTGTCACAGAATCTCAACTGACTCATCATTCAGAGTTATTTACAAAGTAAACAAAAATCTACCAAAGGCAGTGTGTTTCCGACTTCTTTGTACTGCGGAAGCTCTCGCTATATGCATCGAAAAGCCGGAGCTATGTGTTCAAAAGAAACTAGTCCAGCCTTTACAACTACCGTGGACCTAGTTCGGTATGTTCCCTTATCCTTCAGTTGTTTTTGTTCTCTGTGTGTGTAATTTTCTCTCTTTGTCTTCATTCAATTTATCCCATTTTTTCAGTTATAAAATCAGTTATTTTAAGTTTGTTTCTATGCTTCTCCTGATCACACTTCTAATCCGTTTAGAATAACCATTTATACAATTATATTCTAATTCTGCGTAATTTTTTGTTTCTATGCCTCTTGTAATCTATATTCACACCTAACTTACATTTCAAGTTGAAAATTTTGATCTCAATTTGTTTCCATGCTCATTTTGTTCACACCTGTAATTCGCTTTAAGCCTCTTGTAATTCATATCAAGTTGAAAACAATTATCACCTTTTGTTTGCCTTTAAAACTATTATTTCTCCACTTATCAAATATTAATTTTGCATACTTTGTAACTGTTTTCTAATCCTATGCAATCTTGTCTCTAAGCCCCTTGTAATCTATATTCGTACCTTCAAACTTTCATATCAAGTTGAAAATTATTATCACCTTCGTTACCATGTGGAATTAAACAAATAAGAATTGTATCTATGTAAACTTATCTATATAAATGCGATTGTACAGCTCTTGAGAATGAAATTGCCGAAAAGATTAACATCTTTGCTGAACTTCTTGTTCTTTTCAACCTTTAATTCTATTTTCCGTTCTTATGGATAATTCTTTGATCACCGAATAAAACGACCTCGTGTTATCCTGCAAATATATTCGTTCTTTCTTTATTCAAAATAAATAACTATAGCCGCTAAAATCAAATCTTATGAAATACTTCCCCCCCCCCCTAATGTTATAATTAGTAGAAATATGAACTAAGGTGAATCAAGTTTTGCCAAAAAATATTTATATATGATAACAAATACAAAATTATTTACAGTAATACTTACTGAATTTCTGGTGTAGATGGTTGGAGATTTGCAAAGGATGGATGAAGTGAAAGTATCTTTGAAAGATCTGTTTCATTGTCAAGACAGTTAGACTTTTCAACTGACCAGTCTAAACGATTGAACAAAGGGTACAATAGTTGGATACCACCAAGTCGTATGAGTAGATCTGGCACGGTTAAACTTATCACAGCAGAAACATTCTAAAAGAAGACAAGAATTTAAGATAATAGAGTTTCATAGCCATTAATGATAGTACTATGCATTATCATTTGTCATTATTGTTGGTTAAGTCATGTCAGTATTGATGATACTATTATATTACTTTTATTTTATTCCTTTGCATTCTCATTGGAACATAGGGCTCCAAGTTTTGAAATTTCAGTAACAGCGGTGTTATTCTTTCTTTCATGGGGTGAGGTTGCTGGCCTTATGTCCAACCTTTCCTCTTTACCAGGCTAACTACCGGCTAAATGAGGTTAGGGAGTGCGTCGGTCAGGAATCGGACCATAGACCATCTATGTGATTAGCCAGTATTATACCGCTAAACCATCGATGAGAATATGAGGATAAAGTTTATGTAAAAAATGACATTTAGTTAGACAAATGAGGACGGACAATTAGGAGTATGATTATTTCTAGATATTCGAATTTGAAATGTTTCAATATATCAGCGCAAAGGTTTCTGTTTTCTTTAGTATTCTTACATTTTTATTTGGTCTTAAAATTAAAAGCTGTATTATTTTCAAAGATGTATGCATGTTGAAACTGACATGCAATAAACCATACAATGTATCACCACAATCAACGTTAATATACGCTGAGGAATGGTTATCAGTGACAGCTGATATTAGATATAAATTCATCTGAGTAGCACTCAATAAGCACCTTTCTAAACACTTCACAAAGTAATCTTCGAATGTCTGGCATGCGATTCTCTCCTATCAAAAGTAAGATGATCCTTCATGACTGTACTGTTCTCACTCCTAGCTTGAAGATACGGAGTGAAGAGGTATAGCACGTTGATCACTTCAATTATTTGGGAAGTTGTATCAGATCTAAAGGACTGATTGTTGGCGAAACTTCTATACGGATACAGAAAGCTCTTGTGGCAATTGCCAGTTTATGCCACCTGTAAAGTGGACGTCAAATCAGGTTACCAATCCAAGGACGTGTGTATTGCGCAACACTTCACTCTGTCCTTCTTTATGGTCATTGAAAGTGGATGACATGAAAAGACTGGCTGTCTTCGACCACACATGTTTGCCTCTTACCTCCCCCTTTAGGTGGTGTAATTTGGAGGTTAGGCGTAGCATGTTAGCTAGGAAGGGTATGTCAGTCGATGGAGTTGTGAAGCTATATCGATTGAGATGGCTGGGACATGTGTTGCTCATTCCGAGCCATCGCCTTCCGCGATGAGCAATGTTAGCTGACAGATGCATTCATTCTATGTGACTTCCCATATTCACTGAACCATCATGTTTCCACCATGTAACTGTTTTCCCACCTGCACAATTCCGTCTAATATAGTCCTTCTGAATCTCTTTTTCTCTCTTTCGTCTACTCTTGTGTGCTACATGGTGTGACGACTTGAACTGGTACACTTCTGTATAATGTTCTATATTGAAACTCGGTTAGTCATAATTAGTGAGAGAGTAGACGCTGACTACAAAATACTCAGCTTCACAAAAAGATACTATATATATATATATATATATATATATATATATATATATATGACACTTAAGAAAGATAAATAAAACATCCGCACTTTTCGGACTTTCGCTACGCCTCATTTCTTTAATTAATTGCTTCACAATGCTACACAGAGTTTCTCAATATTGCACGAAAGGACCTCAAATAAGCCATTTATTATATATTTTCTATATTTGGTTTGTAAGGGTTAGTTATGTTTTTATGAGTTGATCACGGATTGATATCAGTTAGAGAACCATTGAAAGCCAGCAAAACTGGACAGCTGTTTCATCCTAGTTTGGGAATCATCGGCAGTACCTACTGGGGTTTGAACCCAGGACCTTCCGGTTACAAGGCAAGCTCGTATACCATTTAGCCACTGGGACCCGATTCAATGGCTCATGAATTCTAACCAGTGACCAGTGAGGTCCATCCAGTCACGTGTGGGGATGGATGTCCCACCAACGACATTGGTTGGAGTCGCGCTAAATCACGAATTGGTAGAAGTTAGGATTCATGAGCCATTGAATCGGATCCCAGTGGCTAAATGGTATACGAGCTTGCCTTGTAACCGGAAGATCCTGGGTTCAAACCCCAGTAGGTGCGTACTGCCGATGATTCCCAAACTAGGATGAAACAGCTGTCCAGTTTTGCTGGCTTTCAATGGTTCTCTAACTGATATCAATCCGTGATCAACTTGTAAAATTTATTATATAGCCGAATCCCTGGTTATTACGGACCTGCAACCGGATCTCTATGTTCAAAAGCATTACACACATTCCATCACCTTACCATGGTCAGAGTAACGTTTTGTTATCACAATTTCGTTTCATTTTATTGTTTAAGTTTATTATTATGATTCCGTAATCAATATTATTGTTTTATGATAAAATCGCATTTTTTCCTTCAGATTTTAAATAAAAAATTTACCATTTCTCCATTAGTTTTTGCCCAGTTTGTGCACTTATACTGATTAGTCATTTTTCACACTTATTACGTCATTTTATCCTTGCCCCTCTTTTTCTAGTCTCCACTTGTTCATTCCCTTCTAGATTAAACCTCATATTATGTGTGATTCACACTTTCTAGAACAAAGTTATCAGCATCTGACTGGTTTTATGAATAATTTGTTAAGTTGAAATACGATTGTATAGCTTTTGAAAATGAATCGTCGAAAAGGAAATTTTCTCCGCTGTTCACGTCTTCTTTCTTCTTCATATATATGTCTCTTATGGTTATTTCTACGAGTCTTTTTGTCCATACGTGTTACTCATCCAACCATTATGGAATCTGACTTAAAAAACTATTTCTGCGGATTTCGATTCTGAAATACCGACGAAGGTTAAGTGTTACCAGAGTTTGATAGACATGACCCTGAACTATGGTTCGACCAATAAAAAGTTAGCAGAAAATACGACGACTTTATCCGCACCACCAGGATGTGAAAGGTAGGTCGGTATTCAGTGGTGGAGTTAAACTTACGATATCCATAAGCCAAGATTCCAACATAAATTCTCATCAATTAAATAATTATCAAGTGTTGGTTTGCAGGGATTCCATCGGTTACAGGACTGGTCACGAGCTGACATCAGTTAGAGAACCCATATGGAAATCTGCGGCTACTGGACATTACGCAAACGCTTGAGTTCGAATCCAGGACCTTCCTTTACGAGGTGAGCTCATAAACCTTTCATTCACTGGGATCCGACCCAGTGGTGAGTGCGTACTGCTGAAGAGTCCCAAACTAGGGCGAGACAGCTGTTCAATTGAATAACTGACTAAAAAGGTTCACCATTAGAAATTTCAAAAGACTGATAACTGAACAAAATATATTCTTTTCGATAACTTCTCTATAAATAAGAATGTACACCTCTTGCAAAAATGATTCATCAAAAAGATAAATTAGTTGTAAAAGAACGACAGTATAACGTTTTATTTTCAACATGTCCAAAGAAAGCGCCTGTATAAGCTTAATCGAATTCTAAAACCTTAGTGAAAAAATTACTTACAGCAATACTACTACTACTATAAACAACATTAATGAAAGGCTTACCCCATTCATTATAGCGTGTAGTGATGTCTGACTCGACTGGTGGAAATTCACAGCCTGATTCAAACACAACCGACCATCAGAAGCAAGAGGACTGTATGCAAATACAAGGGAATTGTGTAGCTTGTTTAAGTCAATCGTAATTTTGCTTTGATTAGAAACTGACTCATCACAGCTTTCCGTTTCAAAACGAAATTGTCCCTAAAAAGTGAAGAAAGAAACACAACATGGTTTTACTTGATTACATAAAAGTAAATTGACTAGCACAAAATACAAATGGAAATATTGTAAAAAGAAACCTCTACCAGAGGCCTTAAGTTCCTGCAATTCCTGAAAGTATTACTAACAACCACGCCAAACACTTTCTAGTGAACTCAAAAGTCAGTACTTCAAGACCAGAGGTGATGAACATTTAGGTATGTTATTCTGTGTCAACAGCTCAAAGTAGACATTTGGAGAAGTTAAAGTACCATAGCCAAAGTCAAGGCCCTGTCAAAAGTTGACGTTCAAGCACCGGTCAGACACAGGGAATGCAAAGAAATGTCATTCCAAATCAAATCATGCCTGCCTTTTGGGACTTGGAGGGGAAAGATACAGTATTCTGCTGATTTACTACGTACTTTTTCTGCAAATCTATACTGTTAGGTAGGGTTATGGCTTTTAAGATTAAGGGTTAGGGTCTAGGGTTCAAGGTTAAAGTTAGGATTATGGTTAGAGTTAGGAGTAGGTTGGAGAAGAGTGTAAGAAATATCAATGGATCTCAAATTACCATGACCTACAGTCACCTGAATGAATGCATCTATCACGCATGGTATGATTTCTCTATAGATCATCTGTCTAGTGACTGGGAGACATTCTTACAACACATAATGCTACAACTATACTGTGTAATATCGCGTTTGCAATATTTTTTTAATGTATTTTCCAACGATTATGCGACTTTTTTGCATCTGAATTCTGATTGGTTGTTCAAGGTCACTGTGGTTTTGGCTATGATAGTTTAACAAACAGTTATTACCTAACTTCTTAACTTTTAAATCAATCTAAAGCAGAAATACTTTGGTATTCTGTACAAAATGCTTTTAAATGACTCATGGAAAAACAGAAGTTCACGTTAGGGTCACTCAGAAATTTAACAGAAATATATATATCTTATTTGTAAGACTCGTGCAGCACTCTGTTTAGAGCTAATCAGTTAGAAGGAGATAAGATGCGCTTTTTAGATTCCACTGTTAGCTAGAGACCGAAGTGTATTCAAAGGAATAAACGCGAAATCCGTCCTATAAGCCTACATGCCAACAGAAAATGATAATCCCCAGAAATTATAAGTTTAAATGAATTAATACTAACATAAGTTATTCACTCGAAGAGTACTTAAAACATCAGAGATCATGCCACACAGAATTTCTATTCATGCATTTCATTTGGTTCCATTCACGTTTCGAGTGGAACATAGGGTTTCAAGCATGTTCTTTAGGCTTTGAAGTTTCAGTAGCAGTTGTGTTGTTTTTATAGGGTGACGTTTCTAGTCTCAAGCTCAACTTTCCCTCTTTTACTGACTTAACACCGGCTAGGCAAGATTTAAGAGTGAGTCCTCTGGGAATCCCGGACCAAGTGCGTGACAGGCGGACATTTTATCCCTGAACTACCGATGCAGAGAACGCCTATTGGACTGTACCAAACAAAACCCCGAATTCCTCAAATAAAGAAAAGAATCGAATGTGCCTCGTAGAGCAAAGTAAGCACGTTATCAGTCTATTTTGAAATGAAGTTATTCAAGACAAAAGTGAACTGTCATAATAGTGTTGAATTTCACCACTACTTCCAATGAAGTTAAGACTTGCAACTATGCAGATCTCATATGTATGGGTGATTTATTGCAAACCGTAACACACACACACACAAGAACAGAACTAAGGTACTATGGTAGAGTATGATCCCATAAGACAATGTTCCTTTAGTTTGTTTTTCCTAAAGTGACACATTATTATTTATTGTATTCGTGTATCGATGTGTGCTATCTAAGAAAAGTCATTTTGTGGTGAGTGCTAGCTGCTAGCCAAAGTTGTAGACAGTAATTGACGTCAATGTTTATGTCTCAATATGTGTGAAAAATAGGATAATAACAATTATTTAATATATATAACTATTGTTGATTTCCTTAATAACGATCTGTTGCCTGCCCTTGTCTTCTTTGTTACAATTAACTATGGAATTTAACAAGCCAAAATGGAATGGACTGCTGACAAACTTTCACAGTTTTGTCCTAATAAGCAGAAAAAGAAATCTCATGGCTTCTCTTGAGAAGAGAATTTACTGCATATGCAGTGAAGATACATTGAGTAAGGAATTGGAATCCTTTAGAAACACTTAATCAAAAAATGGATATCCAACCTACCTTATCCACTGAACATCTAAAGAAAAAGACAAATACTCTGCGAAACCGGTATGTGCCAAAGAAAAAAATAATCCAAACTTTAAAATCCAAGAGGGATACAATTAGTGAAGTTCTCCGAAGCCGTCTGTCGAGAGTAATTTGAAGAAAGTTCTTTGCTGCATCCCTACTCCTCACCTTCTCCACACATAATCTTATTAACCAGAACGTCAAAGAAAAGATTCCGTTGTTGGCAAATTCAACGTGCATTTACCAATTCATTTGCTTCTGTGCAGCCGTGGCAGCAGGACATTATCTAGACATGTCCATGAACACTTACTCAACAGCTCATTTCTGGAGCACATTATAACTTCTGGTCAAGCAGTATCATAAGACACTCCATTCAGAGTCATATTATAAAGTAAAACCAAGCCGTTTAAAAGGATTCCTCCCACATCTTCATCATACAGCCCAAGCTTTAGTGATCCATAGTAAAAAAAAAAAACTTTAAATTTGTGTTCAAAAACGTTTTATCCAACCTTTGCTTTACTACCGTGGTGGCCTCAGTGTCAATTTTTGTTTTTCTGAGTACTTGTATAATAAACTCTATGAATAATGCCTAAGAAACTGTGACAGTTTCCATTTTTGCAGGCAATGACCTTAGATTTTACTGTCACAACGAAGAACTCATTAAAAACTGGCAAAAAGACAGGTTGACACATATTTGTTTATTGAATTTCAAGTATGTTTTTTTAAATGTAGATATTGAGCTAATCACTTCTACAAAATATCTAAGCAGGAATACTTGTCCAAAAAAGAAGCCAGGGTTGCCTGTTTTTCCACTAATCACAAAACTTTTGTTAAGGAAAGAAAAACACCATTAGTAAGACTATAAAGCTGTTGAAACGCAATTTCGCCGGGAACATACATCCCGTTGATTCTATTTTGAATGACTTGAGTTCCCAGTGAAACATGGGGGTTCAAGCTAGAGCTTTGGAGCTTCAGTAGCAGTGATGTTATTCCTTTTTCTACTGGGTGGGGTTGCTGGCCTCACGCCCCACCTCCCCTCTTTGTTGGGCTTACTACCAGCTAAGCGAGCGAGGTAGAGGAGTACGTCAATCAACGTAATTACGAAATATCGGTAGGCTATTTGGTTTCACATGGGCATTTTATAAACTAAATTAAGCCTATCACAAATGCTACAGTGAGTATGACTTACTGGATGAAGATATACAACTTTACCTAGTAGTAAACCATGATTTAAAATAGCAAGAAAAGGAAGACAGAACAGACATAATAGAACGTTACTACTATCCGGATTTTGCGAATGATCTATGTCTAATGTCAACAGAACTCGAAGACTTACAGGTGAAAACCAACAAGCTGGTTGAAGAAGCAGCCGGCGAAGACAGGACTCCAAGTGAACATAGAGAAGACGGTGGTGATGAAAATAACCAACCAACCAACCAACAACAACAACAACAAGCACTAATCACCATCAACGGAGTAAATTTGAAAGACGTCTGTTCCTACACCTATCCGGCCAGGCAGCATCGCTTCAACTACAGGCAACGATACAAAACCACAGTCGGAAAGTCAAGATAGACCACCATCATTCTGAAATCAGTTCGGAAACCTTCTGCACTCAGCATGAAGAACAAAATTCGAATTTGCAACACAAATGTTAAGTTAGTTCTCCTAAATGGGGCAGAAACTTGGCGCATCACGGAAAGCATTTCTAACAGGTTACAGACTTTTATCAACAGCTGCCTCCACTGGCTCCATATTGAAGATTAAATGACCAGAATGAATTAGCAACAAGAAACTCTAGGGACGAACCAATCAAGAACCTAATAATCAATAAATATACAGAAGCAGACCATCGAATGACATAGCTCGAAACGCCCTCGAATGGAACCGGAATGGGAAACGACGAGTGAGGCGTGTGTCCGAGGGTGATATGGAGGAGATTGTGAGAGGATATGAGAGACTATGGGCAATCTTGGGGCCAAGTAAAGAGGACTGCAGAGAACAAGACGCAGTGGAGATGTGCTGTTGAAGCACTTTGTTCCACCTGGAACCCAAGGGGACAACAATAATAATAATAATACATTGGAAAAGCATAGGTGTAGAATATGACAAAGTTTTCGTCACAACAACTTAAAAATGTAATATACAGAAAACATTTTTACATTAGATAAGCTTATCTGGTATAACACACACAATACACACACAGTGATACAGTATTACTAACTGGATGACGTTGATACTGAAACACAAAAAGAAAGCGACAAAGAGCTTATTACAAGAAGAAAAATCAACTCTAAAAAAGTTTGAGGGATGATAAGAACATCGTAAGTGCCAAACTAGACAATTCAATAGTAATTATGGATATGTCAGATTATATTAACAAGATCAATATACATATTCAAACACGTACATATGCAGAGATTAAGAAATCTGTAGACACAAATATGAATGAAATCAAAAAATCTAGAGCAGAATGAAGTCATTTCTCAATGAGTTAAAATTGTTGAACTTAATGACTAGGACTAATAATCCTAGTAGAATATATGGTACTATTCATAAAGCAGGAAACCTTATTACGCCAACAGTTGACTTTAGGAATACCTGACCTATGAGTTTCCAAGGTAATTAGCATCAAAATCACTTATCTCATTAGCGATCGGTTAGATTCTAGGCTAACTAATTTAGACCTAATGAAACAAAAGTTAGAGCAAGTTCAAATAGAAAAGGCTGAAAAAAATTGTTAGTTTCGGCGTAACAAGTTTATACACTAACAGCATTCCGATTAAAGAAGCTCTGGAAACAGTTTGGAATGAACTAGATATTAATCTGAACGCATCCCTACGTTCTTCACACATTTATTTTTTTTTATTTTGATTACAGCTTGATGCCACACAGTATTTTTAGTACAAGTATGGAATTTTCAGCATGGATATCGGCAGCCCAAATTTACAGGCCGACCATAGATATCGGGTGTGCGTCGGCAGGGGATCAAACCCCGGACCATGTGTATGGTCGACGAGAGTCCTAACCACTGTGCCACCGACGCATACATGAAACCTCAGTAGTAGATGCAATCGGATTCAAATTGGAATCAGAAAATGACTAAGATGAGTCAGCTATGCTAGACTGTACAATTAAATGAAAACAATATGGTGGGTTAGATACTAATAACATTTATAGAGAACCGATACATTCTCATAAATGCTAAGACTTTCATTCATCCCATTCAAAATCGGTAAAAGTAGGTTTAGTTAAGTGTTCATATAATCGAGCCAAGAACCTAACTAATAGTTCAGATTTGAACGATGAAATCAAGTAAATAAAATAAACATTAACAGTGAAAAATTACCCACCAGAATTTATTCAAATATGTATAAAGATCCGTAAGAAGGTTGAGAGGAGTAATGTAAATGATGCAAAAATTATGTATAATAAGGAGTCGAAAGCCGATAGAATAAAAGTAGAATTCTTCATAAGGCTGGCGTAAAATAGTTCCAATCCATTCATGACATTGTCAGCATATGTTTGTGTATGCCTAGGCATCGCCTTCTTCAACGGTCAATATTAGCTGACATAGGATCAGGTTTGAAAAGAGCCAGTGGTGGTCAACCAAACATGGCTTCATCAATCAATGTAATCCACAACAGTTAGTTTAGGCCACGTAGGAAGATGTAGGCTGACTGTCTGGTTGGGGTCCTCGGGATGGTAAAACCAATGACGGCTGGAAACAATTGGTGATATGGCTCAAAATCGTTCTCATTGATGACGCAGAGGCATTCACTCTTTGTGGTTTGTCATATCCAATAAAATTACATTGTTCTTCCATATTACTATTCTTTTCGCCTCACCCACACTACTGTTTATTATCTTTCTCTTTTAAATCTCGGCTTACTCTTTTCTCTTGCTTTGTGTGCTACATGGAGGGAGAGTGGCAACTTGAACTGCTGCACATCTGTGCAAGGTTCTACATTGAAACGAATCAGTCAGTTGTGTTGAGAATAATGCTATCATTGAACTCAAGAAGTCAAAAAAACATGCCGCAGTGGAAAAGCAAATATGATAATTAATTTCGTCTTATTTAGTCTAAAAAAAAAGAGTTGAAAACCTTGAAACAATCTTATCATTGAGAAACAATATTTCATCTTCCTAGTATGATAAACATCCACCACAACTGAATTAACAAATAAGTAATTTTAGCACAAAAGTAGACAGAATTTCAGTATAAAATACCTGATACTTTGGACCTAACGAATAAATGTAACTGATTTGTTCGGAAGTCAGCACATCCATAAATCCCATTATAATGGATATATGTCCGCTAAAGCAACTACTGCCATCAGTTGGATCACTTGATTGACCAATAAGACATGTCTTGAATATCTAGGTACAAAAAAACGAAGAACGATGAAAGGTATAAGCAGACTAAATAAAATGAGTGAAATTTTTAAACCAGACAAATACCTCTACATTAAAGAGCAAGAGCATGATTTTACTAACATAACACCATCAAGTAAATAAATGTGAACACTAATACATTCAAAAGTGAATCATTTGGAAAAGGCTCATACTTCAAACTAGGGTAGCTGACTATCAAATTTAGACGAAAATGTTGAGCCATACTGTCTAGTTTCAGCTCTATAGGTTATTATTCTTTAAAGAGATGTAACACTTCATACACTCTTCAAAGTTATGTGTCAACTTAACATGCACACACATCGAAGAGGTATTTTATGAGATAAATGCAACCCGTCATTTTTGCTCTTTTAATGTGTTTTTATCGTGCAGATACAATCATCTGTGACATTTATCAAGTGAGAGTTTCATAACAGTGTGCATAGATCGGACAGTTACAGCTACCTTATCAGCGCGGAAGATAAATCCCTCAGCCTTAAAGGAGGAAGGAAGCCTTACAGATTGTGACTACTATAATCTAAAGTGCACCATCATAGCAATTTCAACTCATTTAAAAGAAGTGCGCAATATTCCAGCCAGTATTCATACATTATAACAGAAAAATTCGTGCGATTGCATACGTTATGTGTGAACCAGTTCCATGCCTATCATTTTCTTTGAGCCCTATGAGATCCGGTCCGTGAGATGGAACGGTCTCATAGTCTGTAATACTGATAAGACGAATCACCAGTTTCTGCAAATATACAACACCTGGGCCTTCAGCATAACATTTTAATGACCACTCATTTTAGTGTCTAAAGAAGTCAGAAATAAAAAAAGATAATTCCCTTCCGATAACTTAGCATCTGAACAAGTATAGTTTGTTTTCGCCTTACGAAGGCGTCAAAATAACTTGCAATGATTATCAATACAACAAAAATGTAAATAGTTTGACAGACGTGGCTGATCACATCTTTGTCACCATTACATCAGGAAGACGTCATTTTAAGAGACCAGTAAATAGCTAGGACAGAAAGAAGCCTTACTGTATGATTATTTGAAATAACAGGGTATAATTTTCTGGATAACATTCTGACCACTACTAGCAGTTTGTATTCAAACCAAGACATTGATGCTATTATAAGTAATAGTACACAACTGAAGAGCCGTTCATTAAACAATTCTGCACAAATATGTATATATATCACAGCATTACATCGTATTATATGGATCACATTGCTCCACTTTCGCTGATAGGAGAAAATTGAGCCTGTTATGCACTTAGCCAATTACCTGTATTTTCTCAATACTGTATGAAATAAGAATGGATATATGTCATCATATATCATTATAACATGTTAGTAACAGCATGCTACTCATGCGGTACACTCTAAACTGAGAAATTACACATCATTCAAACACCATATCAAAAAATACGCAGTCCTAAAGATTAGTAGATACCGATGAACTTTAAAAAACATGAAATAAACATAAATGAATGTCTTTCTCAGTTCTATTTTAAAATATGTAAACTAAATATGAATGTAGCGAGTTGAAATGCTCAACACTTAACATACCTCACTGGAATTTAAATGCCAAGTAACATCAAAGTTTGACACCAAAACACCATTAACATAGCATGAAATATTGCTACCACTCCAACGGGCAAATGAATGTACAATTGTAATCATAAACCACTAGATTTCGTGGAAGTTATTAAATAAAGTGTTCAAACCTCATGTGGATGGAAATTGAAATTTACTGGGAATTCATCGATCTTCCCTTTGTTTCGAGTTAAAGATAGGAAGAAAACATCATTTACAAAATATCCTGAAAATCCTAGACGATCACAAGTCTGAAAACTTAAGTAAGATAGTTAGGAAACATAATGACAACAAAGCTACCAGTATAAATTAATTTTATTGTTGGCTTTAGCCGATGGATATCTGTATAACCAACAGTGAAACGTCCAACCACTTTGACAAGGCCATTTATCCGTTGGAGGTAAAGCAATATTCTGAATGAATAAATAAAAAAAATATAACATACAGAACTCTCACTATCCGGAAAGTTGAAATAGGCGTGCGGTGATGCAGTGTATGGCAATAAATGCAAAATTTCGAAAAATCCAGCTGAAAAAGAGGGCTTGAAGCTTTAGAAGAATATCAAAAAACAGATACCCAACAGTCTGTAGACTGATAAATACGACTTAGAAGTGATGACACAACATTTGAAGTCAAATAGGGTGAGACAATCTCTTGAAGAAGCTTGCTTAAAGCGTGAGTTTCCAGAGGCTTTGCAACAGCACAGAGCCTCACAAATTCAGCAACTCTGTGGATGAAGTAAATTACTTTGTTTTCGGGCGTATGAGTTATCTAAAAATAAAGTGAGAAAAAATCACACATACATCAGAGCACAGTTGTGGTGAGGCGACATTTGTGCTCGCCGAACCAATTTTAAGAGAATGAATCCGAAAAGCTTCAATTATTTGTGTAATGCTATCAGTGCTGTCACCCATTTCATGCAAGCAAAAACCGCCTGGTATCTTGACAAACTGCTGTCACAGTAAGGCTTATTACAGCAGACTCTGATAACAATTTAGTATAAATTAATTACAACAATTCGCATGGCATTTTTCGTGGAGGAATTCGACAGTGTTTAATGTTGATTAGATTTAGTCGTGGACAAAACTGTAACGCAATACGTTGAAAAGAAAGTGGGGAGATGAAATCTTATTTGGCCTATTAAAACAAAACTTATTCATGTAGCAGATCGAAATTACCCTAGACAAATGTGGCATAGATTCAAACGTTCATTGGTTTCTGAGCGTACATTTTTAATGAAACTTAGACTACGCATGAATATTGCCTACTGTCTAACCTTAAGTGATATTGCCAGCTCCATTAAACAGTCTAAGTGCTTTTCGACCAACAGCAAAAGGAAGGTTATTTTATTAACTGTCACTGAAGAAAATTCTTGATTGTAGAGATTGATTTAACGTGAGAATTTTCGTGTATTTAAATTTCATTTACCTAGGTTAAGTCGAAAAATAGAACCTGTTAACAGATGATAAATACATAGAGTACTGGTGGCATAATGTCTTCTCCTTATGCATTTCTTTGTGAATACAGTGTCTATTAAGGTCATGTATGCAACTAAAGACTCAAAAGTTAAGCTTTTCAACTAGCCAATTCATAACCTAATTCCTGGTCCAAATTCATGCCTATCTGCGAGCTAACTGCCTTCAACGACAGCCTGCTACATATTTTTTGGGATGACATTAATAATATCAGGCAGACGAAATATTGCTATTTAAAAATTTTTGTCTCCCGAAGAAATCCGTGAGGAATTTTTACGTAAAACTGTGTACTTGTAAGCGGAAAATGACAATCTGTGATAAACCATATTCCCCTAACACTAGGAAGCATTAGGTCGGCTTCAGCCGATTCCACTTAGTGAGATAACTCTGATTAAGAAAATTTTTGAATATCTGGTTTACAAACATCAATCGTATATACCAATACTGAAGGAAATCTTGATGCTACCAACAAATTCAGTAATCATAACAAAGAATTGTTCATCAAAATACACACTACACCTGTCAGGATTGGTGACAGTACTTGATAGAATGTCATCAGTTATTATAAAATATTACATGTGTGTCATATCAATTAAAGGATTTCATCATGAGCTGATATCGATTAGAGAAGCATTCGAAAACCTACAGGGAGTACTGAACAGCTGTTTCGCCAGACTAGTTTGGGACTCTAAAGCAGTGCGCACCCATCGGGATTCGAACCCGGGACCTTCTGGTTACAAGGCTCGTAGACCACTTAGCTAACCCGATCCAACAGCCCACGAATTCTAACTTCGGCCAATTCATGACATAGCGTGACCACTTCGCAATGTCTTCTTTGATGAGTTACTGCCTCACTTTCTATCTGCTGTATTCCACTGCTCGTGGCTTCCCACTAGAACCCAAGGTAACTGTCTGAATAGGACCAGTCGCTAGTGAGCATCAGATAAATCTCCAAGTACTGGTTTTGTAGGGATTTTGTGATTGGATGGAGGATTTCTAGCGACCGGCCCTATTCAGGCAGTTAACCTGTGGTTCTGGTGAAAAGTAGTAACTAGTGGAGTACAGCAGGATGAAGGTGAGGCAGTAGCTTATCGAAAAAGACATTGCGAAGCGGTCGCACCATGTCATGAATTGGCAGAAGTTAGAATTCATGGGCTGTTGGATCGGGTCCCAGCGGCTTAGTGATTTACGAGCTCACCGTGCAACCAGAAGGTTCTGGGTTTGAACCGTGGCGGTGGGTGCGTACTGATTACGAACCCCAAACTAGTCTGACGAAGTAGATGTCCAGTACTCCCTGCAGGTTTTTGAATGCTTCTCTAAATGATGTCAGTTCATGAAGTAATCCTCCAACCAGTCAAACAAGATCCCTACAAAACCAATACTTGAAAACATCAGTTAAAGGTATTCTATTATAAGATTATACTCTACCATATTCCCCCATTTCCTTTTTGTATCAATAAAACTCACATATTTTACCTAAATTGAACATCTCAGGAAACCAGAGCAGACTGTGAATTGCCACTTATGTCGGGTCAGTTTATCTGCATTGAAGTAGGAAGTTCATATTGAATTGACTCACCATGAACACCATAACATTAAATTTGTGAACCTGACGACACATTATTACAAGACATCCCATTTATAGTCATGTCATATCCAACAACTGGATGCAGAAAGACTCTTCGGAATACTTAGTGCTTTAAAAATTTCACCATTGACAATGTTTATAAACCATTCCCTAGAACTTCGTGAATATCATCACTTAAATACTAGATCAAAAGGCGAACCACACCCTCATTTCCTATTCTTTATCAACAGCTTCCATTCTTATGTAACAGATGAGATAAATGGTGATATTCGCCTGCCTTTTCAGCCCAAAATGTTTAATATATAGGAACTATGAAACGAGAGAATGACATGTAATGTGTCTTAACGATCTCCAATATGAATTCACGACTGATGAATTCACAGTAAACATCGACGATTCTCAATGACCGACATCTAGTATTTTTTGACGGGATCGTATAAATGTGTTGCTGTTTCGGGACTGATTCCCGCTGTTCTGGAAACCTTCTAGATTTTTGTAGATTCTAATGCCTCGGGAACTGATACAGCCACGCTGAACACAATAAGAGAAGGAAGTGTACAGTTTTAATCACGGCGGTGGCACTGCCTTGAACTGCGAATTTCATCTCGATAAACAATCCTCCGAATTAACCGAAATCTCTGTAAATATTTAAATGCTATGAAAGTGGTATAGGCGTTGAGGGATTTGGATGTTGAAACAAACATAAGATAGGGCAAACAGAGTGAGTGATAGGCAGACGAAGCAAGGTCATCACATACAAAAAGGAAGGGGGTGAGAGCTATAAACGTTAGAATATTCGGTAAAGTTGTTCATTTAAAAGAATGTAATAGTAATATTTTCTCAGTTTTTATACATGGGGAACGCCAGTCTACAGGCATCCCCAATACGATATTCGTCAAATTTTCTATAGCTAAATCTTCTCACTGCCTTCTATAAATATACCTCATCAGCGTAAAGACGACCTAAAATCTTCAGCCATGCTGGTACTACCGAAACTATGCCACTTTAACTCCATACAACACTCATGGACTAAGTAGTGACTTCCCTCTACGCTGTGAATGAGCACAGATTCCTGTATTTGGTTTACAGTATTTAAAATTTCGTTTTGAATGTTCTTCTATCCTTTTGAACCAGTGTACTGCCCCATTCTCGTAGATCTAGACATATTGTAGCCTGACTCCTTCTTCTAGTTTCTACTTGTACCTAGAAATTATTTTACTGTGAAGGAGATGCTTTGTATACGTGTTCAGTCAATGAGCTTCTGACGGGAGACATAGTTTTCATAGAAAGTTTTCCGCTGGTAGTTATCTTAATTATGCCCTTCAGCCACTTATAGTGCTCCTCTACCTTTGTTGAATGATATGCTTGGGATCAAGGCGCAGACACTATGGCTTGTGCCATGTATTCACAGTTGATCCTACTGTAACAATGTTGGTTAGGAGAGTTACTCATAAGTAATTGCACCTTAATAACTAAGATAGGGCCACCATTTCATGACGTTTGATAAATATCGGTGCTTGTGTTCGTGCACCGTTTTCCAGTAGATGGTCGACTTATGTTGGTAATCTAGCCTGGACGATTTTCCAGTCACTATCGTTTCAGGATTCCATTAACTGAACTTTAAGCCGTGCCTAATTATTACCGGGCGTGAGGTAACAAAAACCTCCAGGAGTGTACCGGGACTAGTCAATCATGCTTCTGTACATATATGGCAGTATGGTGTCTCGTTTTTGTAGCGTTCACTGATTTCTCTCACATAAACAACCGTACGTGGATACCCTCCAAGCAGAATGGAAACAATTACACAAGTCAGAATCCAAACGGCTAGCTGTAAGCTGGAGTCAGTTGACGGTATAAGACATGTTATCAAGCGGAGGAAGCACTCAAGATTATTCATGAACCAGAATATGAACTCTTTTTCTAGTATATTACAGTAGCTAAGCAAAACGTGATATACTGTTAGCCTATCACAATTTCAGTTTTCATTTTAACAGTGTCATTTCATTTGAAAAAGGGAAATAACCAGATTGAGTAGTATGTGACAGTTAAGCCTAGTGCATGATGTGCTTGAATTTTAGCTGAATACCCTGGAAGTCATAAATTTAGGGAGAATTATACGGTTCCTAGCATTCTTATCTGCGTGTAGCGTGATCGAAATATTCATTTTGAAACAGTGGTAAAATTTGAATTGCCTAGTTCATCGAGAGCGTTTATTCTTGTCAGATATCTTAAGAGGTTGATGAATCACATAAGGTATAGTATTCTTCCTCCTTTTACAAGCCGGAATAAATAGAACAGTCCTACATAAACAAAAGATTTTTGAAACAATACGCAGCCATGTAGCTAACTTCAGTCTTCAAACACTTTTTATGCAAACTCTGAAGATGACATGAAGCACTGTTTTTAAAACATAATCAAATAGTTGGTCACCCTCAGTTCTCTAATACTGACATTAAACAGGCCACGGAAATAGTTTAGTTAACTGGTTGAATCAGTATACACAAATTAACACCATATTTCTATGAGTATGGTGGTTCTGGAGCCCTAATTGAATATCTGGAAAAGTTAACAGGGTTTAGAGGATGAGGGTGCTGAACTTCACGGATAGTACAATGTTTACTAACACAAGATCTAATACCCATAACTTCTATAGCATTCATTCCATGTAGACCAAAGACAAATCAAAACACCAAACTGATCATACAAAATACGAAGTATGTTTCAGGACCAAATCGTGGTGCGGAGATTAGTTCTCAACTAGCCATAGATTGTGCACGAACGAACAAACGTAACAACGCGTGCCAGATGGCGTGGATGCTTGGCCGTCACCCTTCAGCTAAACAAATCAATTTGAACGGTGGAGGTTAGCATCCAATTTTCAGTAATTCTGGAGAATTATCTGCCGCTACAAGGGTCTAAACAGTAGAAATTTCTTCAGCTAGTAAAGACTAGTACTGTAACCAAAGCTCAAGATACAGTTAGTGACGTTTTCGAGCTTGAAATAAGAAGGGGTGAGAATACACCGCGGTTTACCTGTGAGTGCATCCAGTTTACGATAAAAGATATTAATACAAGTACTGCAGTGTTGTCAGTATCTTTACCGTAGTTTATCACTCAGGTTATTGGTTGTGTAGCTACCAAATAGACACGGTGAGAAAACCTATTTGTCAAGTGTAGAAGGTTCGGAAATGATTATTTAGCATTTTGTGCACTACTACTATAAAGATACCTTGGATCATACCTGCTGATAGCTCAGAAATACTTGGTAATAAGGAATGCCTCAGAATCATAAATGGCTAGTAGATTCACTCGAATGCTGAACTGGGTTAACGAACATACACAAAATAGGTGATATCAGAACAATTACGATGAACACGGTTGATCACATACATCACGTAATTTTAACGATTATGATGCTCGATCCAGGACAAATGCCTATTTTTAACGGACAAGAGTGGTAAATTCTCTGAAAAAAGTGTCCCAGTAGGACTTAGATGCAGAATCAGCTGGAATCAGGAAAAAATGTTCTTTTGGAAGTTATAAAACAAGGAAAATCTCCTTATGCTGGTCAACGCGTACATTTCCAATGTTCTATAGCTCATCTCTGTTAAATGGATAAATTTGGAAGCCCTTGTTCCACTTAGATATTCTGCTTTTTGTTTTTATTCCTCCCTAAATGAGTCTTTTACATCTGACTTTCATTATTAGTAATAAAAACACAGGCAGTACCTTAAGGCTTTTTAAGGAATTTAGGTAATTCTTATGTGACGACAATGTGACTACTAATTCCCTAAATAAGTTCTCAGTCCTTTCCATTTCAATCATTGACCAGCTTTTGTCAGACACTCTCAAATCAGGAGATAAGGAAATGTTAGAACAGGTATCCAGTATTGGCGCTAAGTTCAAAAGAATCAAATAGCAGTTGAATTATTCAATTCAATTAAACAAATACGCAGTCACTAGGTTGAATTTTAGACTTTTTAAAAATTGTGCTGACGAGCGATGATGATACTATAAGATTGGTACTTCTTAGCAAGATGTGCGCTAATTAGGCATCGTAAACGAACGGCGAAACGTTAAACGCTGAAAAGTGTAGGTGACTCACTAATTGATATTAGCCTGACCACTTGGCTTAAACTGTGAATATCAGCACTGAATGTCCAATGGTGATGAAGCAGTAGCTTAATATTTTCGGTGAATTACTTACCGCTACAATACATTAAATTCATAATTTACATATGCCTTCCGTATTATGGTTCTTTGTCATCCCTTCATGCTCTTCATGTTATTTCACAATATTGCCACTTTAATCCTAGGAATTTATATTACATGAACCTGACAGCGAAATCTTGAAAAAACATAGCTGAATGTTCAGTAGATATATGATTCAGAATCTAGTTAGATTGTTCGGTATAAAAAACTATTAACGAATCCTTTATATTGTCAGTTTCACGCTGATACATAGTAGTCATCTCCTGTGAAGCTGCTATTAGCTCGACCACAACCTCTTTCGTTAGAAAACAAGAGTTAATAAAAATTATCTTCCGCCATTTTCCAGTCATCCTTTTCCCTTTTACCACTACGGTAAAGATACTCTGTTGTCAATGGAATGAAACCGTCATATATTGACAGCACTAAACATAAAAACAGTAACAATTTTGAATTTCTGTTTTACTAGCAAACCTAAAGGTATTTTCTGCTGAATCATTTTGAGTCAGAAGTGTAACAGACCGACTAAACAGACAGACCATTTCATAATGCAGTCAACCATCAGATGTTTTTGTTATAAAAACGTTAATTCACATTTTTCACTACTGAAATTTAATGATGAACTGAATTCTACTCCGAAATACTGTGAACACAAAGCTGTATTTAGCTTTTCAATGAGAATATTGGTTACCTACATTTCAGTAATGACAGCATAAATTTACCTAGTGATAATGATCCTCTATCTAATGTCTGTTCGTGACAAAATCTTTACTAAAATTAACCATATCTTTACAGAACCACCACTTGAATACTTCAGGATTTGTCATACAAATTGCCGATGCTATTCTGCAAAGTTAACTGTACCTTATTGTACTGTTTTATGGTTGAATCAAGTAGCGATTTCCTCACTAAATACTAACTGAGACTAGTGCAAAGAATCATGCAAGAACCACAAGTATTACTACGGTAGTAGTCTTTGTATTGTGATGATAATCCAAAATCCGGACAACCAGTTGAACAAATTATGTATAAATCCATCAGTGTAATTAATTTTCGGGTTCCTGAAATATTCTTAGGCACAGTGAATCACCAAAAGTACACTTAGTCATCATTGGATTAATAAGAATAACCAATAAGATTGAAATAATGAATCAGGTCAACAAGTGCATCTGTATACTTGGTTGGAAGATGAATTAGACAAACACGCATGACTCATAATTTCATGAATAACACACTGTGTGTACGAATGTATGAACACATACAAATAATGTCACCCTTATCAGGTTGTTTCACCGTATGGCGCCTGTTTTGCGCGCTTATTTTCATTTAGGGGTTTGACATGGGAAAAACTGCGTTTTAGGTTCATAGTCACTACTTCATTGATAAGAATTACTGTTTTTATGATTCATCCTTATTTATAACAACTTAATAGTTAGTCTGTGTTGGTGATAACTGTTGCACTACTGTAATCTTGTACTTTTGTACACACTAAGACTTTTATGTCTAAATACCCATTCTTTTAACTTCGTTGTTGTGACGACGAATTTCCCTGACAGATGACTTCCGTTCTACCATAAAATGGTCAGCATGTCTTTGTGGAACTTTCCCAACCATTTATTATGCGATTTTACTAATTTGACCTTTGACCTGAAATATTTCTAGAATAATACTACAACCTATCTACCTTACTATATTCTGTATCGGATCTTCGTGTTTATTACACCTTTTAATTTTATTCATTTGACCTTTGACCTCAAATAGTCCTGGAACTTTCCTTATCTATAAAAGAACGTGCAACTCTCCTTCATTTTACCCTTGGAAAAGCTGGTAATGCCTGAGTTGCAATTATTACGTTGTAAATATATCACAGGGATGACCACTTTACAAAATATAACAATACCAATCGGCTTAAAGATTTCAACTGTTAAACGGGGACACATAACTCGGACAACTCAAACAATCAAACTTTTGAATAGATTTTCATCATTATCTTCATTGAAATAAAAGAGCTTCCGATGGGTAATTTTTATATGGCTTCCTGCAGTTAGTGGAATATTCATCAGAAACGACCTGTCCTAAGATACATATTAGTAGATATTCATGAAAATAAAGGGGTTTTCGATATTCACAGTGCCAAAAATACTGAACGATAAATCCCCAAAAGCACAAATTTGTTTTGAAATCTACTCATTGTCAAGGTAATCTGTAGCTAAGTGAATATACCTCAGGAACCTCTAGAAAGCATAAAAAACAAATGGATTAACTAATAGGTTATTGAAGACAGGTCGGAATCCACTGCGTATTTTTCTTCCAATTTTTCATAACCGATTTTTGTAAATAAGTATTGTTTTAATCCAAGAACGTATTGACAGTTTGTTTGACTTCATTGTTGTACGTAGTGCTTAGTTCAAATTCAAACTGATACTTTTCTGGGAGATAGTAAGTTACTGTTTTCACAACAACAAAAAACATTTAATAACACATGCCACCTTATCTATAAATAACATGACGCAGAAAACCAAATGCATACCAGTCGCATTCCGTTGATATGCAATAAAGAAGACTGAGTTGTAAGGATAGTGATCGACGTCGATTCCTACTTCTCTTTGAATGTTACAATCATGAAGAAAATCGCAGTTTAAACGACGCAAGCATCTTTAATCTCTCTGAATTTTATGTATGTTTATAGTCAATCAAACCACATGAGGGAGGAGTAGACATTTTAGAGGACCAGTCGTAAAGTCAGAAAATCTAGGAATAAAACTCATAGGCGCATAAACCTAACCTCCCCTGGATATAGTATATAAAGTTAAGAAACAGAAGAAACAATCCACATGAACAAGTAGAAGACGTAAATATTGTTGGTTAGTATACGTTTCACAATCTAACTCTAAAGCCTCGGAAACAAATTGAAATTACTGTAGGCTTATTTTAAAATGCAATTTGTCTACAGGTATCTTACTCTTCACAGTCAATACTGATGACTTGCAGTCTGACTTTTATTGTAGTTAAAACGCCGACTACTACTTATCTCAAATCTTACCCGTCTCTGAAATACAAAAGTACAGGACAAATGACCTTCAAACAAGGGCAGAAACCTACAAAACGGCCTTGAACGCGTGAGACAGATGTTTGGTGGGTCACGTATAATCAGTCTATAAGGCGACAATACTAAAAGACTCTTAGTTAGCCTTAATTGGTGGGCATTAATGTAGAGAAAATTAATTTGTACACGGTAGTCACAGTTGACAGGATAATAGTGAGATTTGATAGGTGGGCTGTTATTTTTCTACTGCAAAATAACACTAATCTCAGACTACGAACTTGAAATCTTTCGTGTTGACGAATACAACTATTTGTGGTATACGAAAACTTTATGCGATCATGAATACGACTAGTCTGTTTACAAGAAGACTAGCAACACCAAAAGTCATTAATCACGAAAATTCACTTAGTACGTTAGTTGTTGACTTTTATTAGCCTTATCCACTGATTCCAAATCATACACTACCACTGAAACAAGGCGTGTTGTTTCTGAATTATGTATGCACCTTGTTATGTATGTGAATATGAGGACCTTGTAGACTACGAGCGAATCTAACTAATGCGCTGGCTAATCTGTCTTAATCGCACGTCGACAACAACAACAATAATACCGCCGGGCACGCAAGACAAATAAAAGAGAAGACTGGACGTTGATATGAGAGCTTTTACTGTCTCAAACAACAGTCAAAAATGTTAAACAACAACTCCGTATTTATACAATTAGAAAAATCAATGTCACCTTTTAAAAATATTAACGACCTTGGGGATTCAGTAATTTAAATCAATAATCACGCAGATGCGTGAAATCAATGATTATGCTAATGTGTGAAATAAATAATGAATATTAATGATTCCCCTGCGTATATATTACCTCCCCCTTTTAAAAGGAATCTTGCAATCAGTTTAGTATCTTTTTTCCTTGGGGTCGATTTGGAAAGGAACTGTTTGTGTTCGTTTGCGCTGGGATCGTCGGCTGGGTAGCATCTCTTGTTTTGCTTCTGGTTTGACTGGTGGTATTTTGAAAGTTTCCAGTAGTAATTCCAGTGGCAATTTAGGTTCTTGGGATGTAGTATATCGACGTCGTATCTGATTTTTATGTCTAATCCACCATTCATCCCCAACTTTAACCTTGTACATTACAGTTCCATGTCGACATTCTATCAAGCCTTCGGCCCATTTTCTGTTCCTCGGTCGATAATCGCGCACATAGACGGCATCACCCTTGCGGTAATACGTCAGACTATTTCTTCGTTGATGTGACGAAGATGGTAACATGGAGTGGTGATGAGTTCGTAGCATTCGACCCATTAGAAGTTCTGCAGGGCTTTTCTTCTGTTCTGCCAGTGGTGTAGTTCGGTATACAAAAAGAAAGTTTTGTATTGCTTCCGGTTTCGCCCCTCCCCCTGCTTTCAACAACGCTCGTTTGAAAGTGTCGACAAATCTTTCTGCCTGACCGTTGGATTGAGGGTGATAAGGTGGCGTCTGCACGTGTTGTATACCGTTTCTCTTGCAAAATTCCTGGAACGCTTGTGCGGTGAACTGACTGCCATTGTCAGACACGATGATTTCTGGTATACCGTGACATGCGAAGATCTTTTCCAGGACTGATACTGTTCTGCTGCTAGAAGGTGGTGTCACTTGTACTACCTCCGGCCACTTTGAGTAAGAGTCCACGAGAACCAAGTAGTATATACCTTCTATCGGCCCAGCAAAATCCACATGTAGGCGGGACCACGGTTTTGGCTTGGGCCATGCTCTTGGTGGCGGATCTTTGGCTGCCATGACAGACATCACTTTCAGTTTTTGAGCAGAGCCTCTCTTATTGGAGCTAACAGTTGCTACTTTGTTGCTACCAGACATCGAAGCACTTTTGGCGCAGCCATACTCACTGTGACGATTCGAAGTTGGTTTTTCATTAATCTCGTCATTCTTTCTAATGGGCTTAGGTTTAATATATCTGTCTCTGATTTCTGGCTTTCTTGTTGAGGGTTCAATACTTTCGATCTTTTGGCATACACTGCTTAACGGAATCTCTGACAGGTGCAGCTTCTCGAACCAGTCTAAACCCAAGAGGTCAAGGTTTGAATTGTTGATGTAGCATGTGCCGACGAAATGACTATCACGAAAATCAACGCTGCATTTTATTTCTCCATTCAATCGAAGTCTTCCACCACATGCGCTAATTGCTATCTGATTTGTCTTCTCTATGGCAGGGCATCCCAACTTCTGCCATAATTTCTTTGATATTATTGTAATGTCAGATGCTGTGTCGATTTGTAGGCGTGCCGGCCGTGTATTAATCGTCAGATCGATATATTTGCGAGGTGCTGGAGTACTAATATGATATGTGGCAGTAATACCCAAAGACTTAGGCTTGTTGCGCCGTCTGGGTCGACTACGAGATCTAGGTTGGTTGTTGCGTTTGCAGTAGCCATCTTTGTGACCAAAAGTATGGCATTGACGGCATTTATGCTGTTTGAATGGGCACAAGTTTGCAAAATGCCAGGAGCCACAGTGCCAGCAGGCTGATGGTGGTTTATGCTGAGGATGACGCGGTGCGGTTGATGTCGACGGTACTGGATGCACCGCATGCACTTCTGCTGCATTTTGGCTGCCAGACTCCACCAAGACGGTATCGTTGTGAATGTTGATTAAACGCTGATATTCTTCACCGACGTCTTTCAAAGTCATTCGTGGATCTTGTTCCAGACGATTTAATAGACGTGTGCGTATATCAGCAAATTTGGGAGACTGCAAACCACAAATGAAAATCAGTACCTTGAACTGGTCTTCTGAGAGCGATTTCAATTTAAAACGCTCACACGTGCGATTGACTATACCCAACTGAGTATGGATATCATCATTTTCGTTCAGAGATAGTTTCATGCAATGATATCGAATGTTGAATAAAGATCTCTGATCACCGAACTGATGACGAAGGGTATGGACAGTTTCATCGAATGATCTTTCGCTGGGCTTCTGTGGGAGAATTAAGTTGCAATATTTATCCAGCTCATCTGATCCCAATTTACGAAGTAGAAGCCGTACTTTCCAGGCATCATCTTTATCCGCAAAGTCTACTCGAAATAGGTCTTCATATCTGCGAAACCAGGTATCAAATGTTACGTTCGCATCTGGATCATAAACGAATTCTGAGATGCTGCTACCAATGCTGTCGTTGGCTGTAGATGAATCAGAAGAGCGTGATATCTGTAGACCAGCAAGCATTTCCATCAATTTTAGCTGCTGTTCCATTAGTTTCTCTAAATTCAGTGGGTCCATCTTCAGCAAACCCGTCGCCAAATTTGTTATGTATGTGAATATGAGGACCTTGTAGACTACGAGCGAATCTAACTAATGCGCTGGCTAATCTGTCTTAATCGCACGTCGACAACAACAACAATAATACCGCCGGGCACGCAAGACAAATAAAAGAGAAGACTGGACGTTGATATGAGAGCTTTTACTGTCTCAAACAACAGTCAAAAATGTTAAACAACAACTCCGTATTTATACAATTAGAAAAATCAATGTCACCTTTTAAAAATATTAACGACCTTGGGGATTCAGTAATTTAAATCAATAATCACGCAGATGCGTGAAATCAATGATTATGCTAATGTGTGAAATAAATAATGAATATTAATGATTCCCCTGCGTATATATTAACACCTACCTGAAAATAATACTGACCTTTAATGGATACATTGAGAAACTATTACCAAACTCACGGACAATTAGCACTTCTTCAGTAGATGATAAAAACAAACTACACCTGGCAACAGCGAGATTTAAATTTAAGTAATTACACTGTTATAATCGTTAAGCGTATACTGCCAGCGGTCGTAAAGGAAATAGTTATGAAAAGTAATACGTAGATTTCATAGCGTTAATCATCATGTTAGCATGATTGAAAATATGTATTGTATCTTTCAGTGTTATAACCGCTATGATCTGAATAAACCCGTCGCTATTTTTTTATATCTCAGCCTGCTAATTGTTATAACGGTAGTGAACTTGACTGGTACGCTAATATGCCTATTTGTCCGTTGTACCTTCCAATTCACTGAGCCACATAAATATCAAAAAACAAAGACTGGCCAGTGACTGTCAGACATTATATTATACATTTATTAGAAAACAAAACATATTGATACATTTATTTACCACAATAAAGTCAGCCCAAAGCCGTGAGAATGGACTGTTCTTATTGGCTGGAAAATATCTATCCTGATTGGTTAACGATTGGACAAAGACCAAGGCGAGACAAAGGCTGATGGAAGGATCACACACACTAAATGACAATATGCGTGAGAAATGATAGATTAATATGGTGACTCCATCACAAGATAAATCACATGATTCGTGAGAGAGAATGATATACTAATTAATGCTGGTTCCTATCAGTCAGTTGTAAAACAAGATATTTATGATGCTTCATTAGGAGTAGGGATATGAGTCACTGCAAGACAAACTTGCCACACTTTCGCTTTGAAATGCTTAAACAGGTAGAAAGAGGGTGTTCAATTGCTACTTGAATCTCCTCGGGTAGCCAATTTTAAGTGATTTGGTATTTTGTGCTTAGAGGAATATTGTAAGCATATCACATGTTACGCTGAAGGTATTTTATCGACTTTTTTGCACAACTGAAATATCTGCTGTGACGTTTGTTACGCTATGCGCGAAAACACCTCGTGATAGCTTTTACCTTCACCCCCTCAAAAGAGACAAATCGGATATGACTTTAGCAGGTGACTGTTCCTAAGATATGTGTATCACCACCTACATATCAATACCAATATCCTTAGGAGCAGAAGAGAAATTCCATATGAAGTTAACATGTTACATTAAGAATTTGCGGGTGTTTAAATTCCATTCTAGTTTTTCATGACTGCACACGCGTAGCATCGATTGGGAAAAAATACATTTCACTAGTAATAATATTACATTGATATAACATATTGTACATCTATGATACACAATACTCTATGCATGCACCCACATAGAATTTTCACCAGACAACGATAAGGTTATTCGTTGTGTCATCTAGTCAGAAATATAAACCTGTTTTATGTCAAGTTCAGGGTTCGACCTCTGACTCACTCCTAAACCTCGCCTGACCGTTGGTTAGTAACCCCGGTAGAGACAGAAGGTCGAACATGTGAGACTAACGACCTCACCCCCACCCCCTCCAAAACAAACGCACACGTCACAAATGCTACTGAAACTTCAAACCTCAATGGTTGAAGCCCTATTTTCCCGTTTGAAGGCAAAGAAATGAAGACGACGAAAATGTTTAACAACAAACTTGCTGCTGACCGAGGGTCCTCGGAACTACAGCGACACTTTCTTTCTTCCATGTGAAATTTAAGTCTAGAACAGTTTACAACCTGAACTGAGAAACTTGGCCTTTTATATATTTCATGAAGTTTAAATCAAAAAGAGAAAGAGTCAAAAGTCACTGATATAATTTCGTCATTCTAATTCATCAGTTAAGCAAGAAAAGAAAAGAAAGAAGGAAGTGTATACCTATACAAAAAAGAGAGGTAACAATAGAGAAAAGATAGAATCCTGAGTATTCACAAATATAAATGCATATTCAAAACAAAAAAAATTCATTACAATAATCCTAATAATACAAGGTATAATTACAATAGTCGTATTCGACAATTCGCTTCACCACAATAACAATATAACACTTTAAACGGTACTGCATCAACCGTGTAACCATAATCCCAAGTCATTTCTTCGCCAACTTCTATATTCCTATAATTAATGAAGAGTATAAGTAATAAAATCAACAGTATTATAACAAGGTAACTTGTAATCAAAGCTTAAAATATAAACAATTCCAACAAGTACTTCAAAAGATACAATTCAATACATGCAACTACATATTACTTAATTCAATTTAGATTTTCCCGTCGACTGTGATTGGACCGAAGTGCTCGGTCTACGGTTGACATGTCGGCTCCTTGTGCAGATAATTCGACGATGTCTGATCATGTGTAACTCGAGGTCAATTGGTTGATGGTGAAAACCAGCAGAATTCAGGATGCGCGTTTCGTCCTATCTCGGACTCGTCATCTGGATGTACATACTACTGTTTGATTGAGACGAGTAGTTGCATACTATACTCATACCAGCATCATTAGGGTTAGCCAGCCAGATCAAGGTGGTCTAAACACCGGAGGGCCGTTTCGCTCGGTTGAGACCGAGCTCGAATCCGGTTCGACTTAGCTTAGACACAGGTGGATCAGTTCAAGCAAACCGATTTTTGACTAGCGAAACGGCTGTCCAGTGTTTTGATTACTTCGATCTGGCTGGTAAGTACTGCTGGTTGATGTGAGTAGCAGATAACTACTGATCTCAATCAGTCAGCAGTATATAGTTCCATACAATTATGCTTATCCCCTTGACTACCATTCATGGTATCAAGCAGATCACGTAATGTGATCTGAATAATTTCGGTTATCGAAGGAAACTGTGGTGAGACTTCACCTCGAAATGTGTAAATTGTAAATGTGTCAATTTCAGATAGGATTTCAATTCTCTTTCTTTGGTAATGCTGTTTAGTATGTATAGATATTCTTGTTAAATGTTCATAAATAATCTGTAAAGTCATCTGAATATATCACTTGTGCGATAGTTTCCAGATTGATACACAAACTAATACACCTTATGAAGATATGTACAGGTTGGGTGTGAGGACAAATACTCACCGAAGACATTGGCTAGGGGTCGCGCTATGTCGTGAATTGGCAGAAGTTAGAATTCATGGGCAATTGGGTCGGGTCCCAGTGGCTTAATGATATACGAGCTCGCCTTGTCACCAGAAGGTCCTGGGTTCGAGTCCTGGTGGGTGCGTACTGCTGAACAGTCCCAAACTAGAACGAAATAGCTATCCAGTACTCCGAGGTTTTCCAATGGTTCTCTAACTAATGTCAGCTCATGATGAAAATCCTGTAACCAATCAAATCCCTACAAACCAACACTTGAATATGTACTTCTGTTGTATGCACGACACGATATGTCATTGATACAAGTAGTCTTGGATCTACTAAAACTACGCCTCTCAAGCAAATGACATGGGAGTTAGGCAAATTACGTCAATAAATCGTTTAAGTTACACTAATAGTGTGGTGGTGGTGTGATACAGACAATGTGTGCCAACGGAATATTATTCTCACATATTCCCACAGTTCAATACGGCATTAACAACAGAATACGATATATCTACTTGAACATTCTGCTTCATGTCGTTTGATGTAAACCGAAATCATACGCTCAGTGATTGGTTAAAGAATATAAACTATATATACATAAACAGCGGTTTTGAAAACCCTCGTTGCAAATACATGGGGCCCACGATACAAAAAGAATGGCATATGAACCAGTGTTTGACATTGACAACCATGAGGGAACGCAGGTGTTTACTTCGCTCTACTAACTTATAAGTTAAACTTTACGTTAAAGACTCGAAGAGTAGTCTCTTATGGTAACCGTATGCTTTAGTTTGAGAGTGTTCGAGCAATATATCAGCCCTCGCATGAATTATGAAACGTCAATTCAATGGAAAGTTCATCGAATCCTACATTAATGCAATGCAACGCAACGCAACACACCCATTTCTTTATCAACATTACGTTAATTCCTTTAAGTCGTTATCATTGCATTGTTATTCTCAAACATGAACTGGATTGTTTTACTTGTATTATCTTTGTCTTCATCAGCTGAAAAGTATTATTTGAAAGCTTAGTCCATCTGTACCGTTTTGAATCACATATCTGCTGCTTTCAGAGAGCTGGCCTCTAGCGCAATACTTACTCTTGCTTACTCACCCTCTCAGGTGAACCATTACAAGTAATCGGGAAGTTCAAATGCACTTTATTTTTGAGTATCGGAGATTATCATAGATGAAATTTTCAATCGTACAACGAAAGACATCGAGGCATGCACCAAGCTCGATCATCTCCTGTGCAGTCGTGTGATTAGTTTTGTTGCCAAAAGT
This sequence comes from Trichobilharzia szidati, assembly GCA_944472155.2. NCBI lineage: Eukaryota > Metazoa > Platyhelminthes > Trematoda > Strigeidida > Schistosomatidae > Trichobilharzia > Trichobilharzia szidati. The sequence goes on along the minus strand of OX235274.1, from coordinate 102,636,942 downwards.
TGAGTTTACAAAAAAAACAGGTAGGGTTTAAAAGATTAAGCCATTCAATAGCTTGAGACGTGGTATATCAGACATTTTACAGAGTTGAAATCAATGACAAATGTGCTGGAATTACCATCTATCTTCTCGTTTTGAAAATAATACGAATGAAGGAATGTTTCACTGAATACTGTTGTCTGATACTGACTAACCCGTCTATATTTTATTTCCCCTGAATGTACTGAAGAGCTCATGTTTATGCTTTAAATCAGTGATCAAATTTGAAACAAACCAAATCCCTATAAACTAACTTTTGGAAATTAATTCGATGCTCACTGGTGACTGACTACCTGGAGTTCTAGTGAGAAGTCGTGACGAGTGGGATCCACCACGTCGGGTATGACGACAAATACTTGCCGATAACACTGCTTGGTGATCGCATTAAAATTCCGAATTAACAGAAGTTAGAATTCACGAATCCTTGAATTCCGGCCCAAGTGACTGGATGGTCAATAAGCTCACACCTTGTAACCATCAGGTGTTGGGATCGAATCCCCATGAGTGAGTACTACTACTGGTTTTCAACAGTTTTCTAAATGATGTCAATCCATGATGCAACTTGAAACGAATCAAATCGCAACAAACTAACTCTTGAAAATTGGATAAAAATAATTTTGAGTATCTTTCTCACAAGGAGTCATTCTACCTCACAATTGGCAAATATCCACTCTGTATTCGACAGTGTTTAAAACTTAACTATTAACTACATTGTTGTAAATATCCCAAAATATTGCTAAGACTAAAGCAATACGGCGAATATACGCCTAATGTCTGTCTGTCTGTTTTCGACATAGAACTTTGCACTGATGTGCAGCAGTTCAAGTCGCCACACTCCATGTACCACACAAAGCAAGAGAAGAAAGTAGAAGAAATGCATAATAAAGACAGTAAACAGAGGTGTGAGACAAAGATATAGTAATAACGAAGAACAATATAGTTTCATTGGAAATCATAAGTCACAAGGAGTGGATGCATCTGCGCCAACCATTGAGAACGATTTTGAGCCATGTCACCAATTGTTTCCAACCATTGGTTTTTACTGTCCCGAGGACCCCAACCAGGAAGTCTACACCTTCCTACGTGGCTTAGACTAACTGTTGTGGATTTTATTGACTGGTGCCATGTTTTCTTTTCCAGCCTGACCCTATATCAGCTAACATTGCCCGTCGAGGAAGGCGATGACTAGGCATACGTAACACATGTCCTAACCATCTCAGTCGATGTAATTTCACAGTCTCGTCGATTGATTTCCCCTCCTTACCTAGCACTCGACGCCTAACCTCAATATTGCTCACCTTATTATACCAGGTACCTATGTCTTCCACTCTCAATGGCCAGGTCTCACAGCCGGCCATAAAGGAGGACGGAGCGGACTGATGAGCAGTACACCCGCCCTTTGGTCGATAGTCGGATATCACGTCTACGCCGGAGACGGCGTAAACTGGCATATCCGAAACTAGCCCTCTGTATCCGTGCTGAGATTTCGTCAGAGATCCACCCCATTGAGGTTGATGGTACTTCCCAAGTAAGTGAAGCGGTCAACGTGCTCTACCACTTCACTTCCTATTTCTAATCTACGCCTAATATTTGACTACTGATCAGAAAAGAAGAAGAAAAATAAACAACAACAACAATAACAAATACAGAAAACAACGAACCGTTTAGCAAAGAATGCCACTTCAGGAAATCGAGGATCATGCGTATCAATAAAAACATTTTGAACAAATACATTTGGATTGCAGGAATGATTTAAATAACGTCCAAGATTTCCCATTTTTTTAGCATCCATAATATACGGATTAATATCATTGAAATAAGATCTAGCATGTAACCAGTCTTTTTGAGCAACAGGATATACACGTTTTGCTTGTTGTTGTTGTTGTTGGTCTCGATTTTGTGCATGTGATTGAGATTCCTGTTGTCCATCATGATGATGGTGTTTGTGATGGTCATGATGATGATGATGATGGTGGTGGTGATGGTGACGGTGATGACTATGTTTTTCACTTTCCCTCAGTTGGGATTTTGAACTTTCAACTTTTTCACTATGCTCAATTTCAGGTTCTAGACTTGCTGAGCGTATGACTGAAGAAAGGTTTTTTTTCAACAAAATAAAGAAGAGAAAAGTCACAGTGTTATTTAAATTTCACATATGAAACATTTAACGATATAAAGAATAGGACTTGGGCACTGTAGTAGAGGACAATTCCATCATTTTTTTATTCCTTCACGTTCCCAGTGGAACATAGGGCTCCAAGCTGGTGGCTTGAAGTTTCTGTAGCAGTGTTTATTTTACAGGATGGGATTTCTACCCTCATGCCCAACCTTTCCTCTTCACCAGCATTATTTCTGGCTTAGCGAGGTAAACGAGTGAGTCGGCCGGGGATCGAACCCCGGACCATGTGCATGGTCGGCGAGCGTCCTAACCACTATGCCACCGACGCACACAATTCCATCATAGAGTAAATTTATTTGATAAAAAACCACACAGTGACACAGGATTATTTACTGATGACGTTTCGAGCACAACTTATGACTCATAGTTATCGTCCCACCTATCTTTCTAACCTCATTTATGTAATTCAACTATCTCTTATCTTTTAATTTTATTGGTAGTAAATATTTTTTTCCTATCTCTGGTATTGGTGTTGAGTTATTCCTATTGTATGCATTAGGTGTAGATTTCATGAACAAAGATTTTAAGTAATCAACGTCTGCCTCCCACCTACCTATATTTCTTTTAAGATCTGTAGCTCTTTGCCAACCTATCGTGTGGTTGTATGTTAATGCAGGCACTGAAATCTCTGAGTTCCTTTCTACATCACTTAACTTCCTGGTGTCCGTCATTCTACACTTAGCTAAATTCTTATGTTCCGATAATCTGACTACCCCGCGTCAACCTACTAGTTTGACCTATGCAGTTGACCTCACAGTCATTACAAGGTATTTTGTGTATTATATCATTTTGTCTAATTGGGTTAATAGGGTCCTTCAGCCTAAAGAGCTTATCCCTGAGTAAGTGTGCAGGTTTAGATATCAGTCTAATTCCTGCTTTGTAAGGAATCCTACGTAGAGTTTCAGATGTCTCTTCCTTATACAGTAAAACTGTAGATGTCTTAAATTCTTTCTTATTTATGCTACGGGCAACAGTTTCACTACTTGTCTTTTATTGTCAGCCTTTGTGATCCTCTTGGGGAATTTTATGGAAGAGTTATTTAGCGGCCAACGCTTCTTCTATCTACTTAATTTCATCATTTAGGTTTTGAGATTGCTTAGTTTGTTAGACACTAAACTATCCCTGCCTTTACATATAATAGATGAGATAAATTAAAGCCTAAATATCTATTAGAGTGTGTGGACTTTTTCTGAACGCTGGTGCATTCTCTTTGTCCGTTTTCTGGTTCAAATAAAATTTTTATTCCTTATGTAACGACGAAGACAAGGGCCAGGAAACAGATCGTTTATTGAGAAAATCAACAGATACCTATAGATTTTTATGTACACTGTTATTCGTTATTTTAGCAGGGAAGGAACGTCTTCTGATTGGTTGTTTTCCTGCTGAAGATTAGTCTGTCATCTATTTGTGGCCATTTCTTAGACAGTCCGGTCATATACCTGCGAATCATATCCGCCCACGCTAAGTCTGCTGTTATTGGTTGTTGAGTTAGTCTTTGTTCTTGTTTTTTTCTCATGACCAAGATTTGGGACGTAAACATTGACGTCAATCGCTGTCTACCAATTTTGGCTAGCAGACAGCTCTCACCACACCTATACTATTGAATGTATATGTATCTTTAAAATAATAATCAAATAATTATATTGTATCACTGTATGGATTTATCAAATAAATTTTCTTTATGAGGGATTAAATTATTCAAATGTGGAGATATAACGCTTCTCTATATTCCGTGTTTAGTATTCCCATGCAACTTGGGAATTTAGATATGATAGAGAAGATTTCTAGCTCAGGTGGATGATTTTGATGTGGTTGTGTTCTCTGAGCTGGATAGTTAATTTGCGAAGCTTTCATCGCCCTGCCCTACTAGGCAACATCTTCAGCGCATACTTCAATTTCTTGAAGTGAGCTTTTAGATTTCTCCACGAGTTTATTAGTCATCTCTCCTGGTGGTGACCTTGAACGTGATTGGTTGTTTTTGTGTGTTTTCACACCCTGTAGGCTACTTGTATTGGAAGTGATTGTTTCCTTGACTTGAACTTTGACCCTTTGTGTGTGAGGTTTCCTTCTTATCGGTTGGTAAATTTTGTCAGTCTCGATGTGTATATAGATTGATGACTCACTAGAATGCCAAACTTCTAAAAATTCTCTAGCATTCTTGTTGTTTCCTCTGCCTAATATTTGAACGTTGTCCCAGTGGTATTGATGTCCGTGGTTGTCTGTATTTAGTGATATGAGGGAGTGGATATCATGTCTTTTGACGGCTAGCTTATGATCGTGGATACGAAGACGAAGGGGACGCCCACTTTGGCCAAATGCGAAAAACACCACACAACACTACTGGATGAAGATATTTTTTTTAAAGTAGACAGAAAACTACAACAACAAAACAAGCAGAATGTAAGTAAGAACTCACGTTTATTCCGACTGCGTAACCCTCTACCCAACGCAGTATTTTCATCTCTGAAAATAAGACAAGTTATCAAATTAATCTAAAACAATTTTAACTTCGTATGTATCGAGTAGGATACAAAGATTTCCTATGATCTATATAACTTTATAAAGCTTCATTTCATATTACTATTATTTAATTTATTCTTTTGCTCTCCCAGTGGAACATAGGGCTGTGAGCTAGGGCTTTGAAGTTTCAGTAGCAATGGTTCTATCTCTACAGGATGAGATTGCTAGCCTTACGACCAACCTTCCCTCTTTACCGGTATTACTACCCGCTTAGCGAGGTAAGGGAGTCTGTCGGTCGGGGATCGAACCTAGGACCACTTTTCCTTGGTTGGCGAGTGTCAAACCACTGAACCACCGACTCACCTTCGTTCATTCATTTGATATAACACACAGTGAGTGATACACCATTAATAACTGGACGGTGTTTGGATGATAATTTACTGCTCATTATCATATCAATGTGTTCACCCAGCTTCATAATTTACTTTATATATTTTTTCTCCTCCCCCCCCCCGTTATTCATTGTACTTTTCCATATATCCGGTGCAGACATTGCATGACTTCGATTGCACGTGTCCAAAGTTGATTCGATGAACAAAGACTCAGTGATTAACCCGTCTCTTTTTAATACTGTCACCCTATCCTATCCTATTGTGTGAATACATTGCAATGGGAGAGCTGTATTCTAGATTATTTAACTTACCAGGATCGATCATTCTAGGTCCGATAATCTGATTAACCCTCGTCTACAAGTTTCACTAATGTAATTTACCCATCCCCCAGTTATTACATGGATATTTAGTAAATTATATTATTTTTCTTAATTGGATCCATTGGGTCCTTGAGCCGACAAAGCTTATCTCTGAGAGAGTCATACGGCTTAAATATCACCCTAACTCTAGCCTCATTAGGCGTCCTGAGTAGAGCCTCTGATGTTCCTTTTCAAGATTGTTTAACTTCATTATTTAAATCTTCTGGCTTACTATTAATTAGGCTCCTGGTCCAGATAATATAGACACTTAACTAAACCTACCTACACCGATTCTAGATGGAATGAACAAAAAGTCTAAGTATTTATTGGAATGCGTCGGTCAAAGAAATTGCATATGTGAAGGACTTCATACCGATGGAAACAATTCCACGATAGGGAAAAAAGAAGAAACATTAAGCAGAAACTAATGTCTAGCCATCGATATTCGCCGGGGGTGCGTGGGTGGTTCAGTGGTTCATTAACAGAATGCTGGCTAACCAGCCGCATGTGAGGTCCGCGTTCGACCGGAAAAGAGGAATCAGTGAGTTTTGACTAGTGTGTGAAACGAATGTTTCAGATATGCGGAATCAGTTGCCGATAGATTCAACTAGAATGTTTAGAAGTTATTTATCAGCAATAATATATCCATATGTACTTACGTTTCGGATAAATTTGCCTTAGAAGGTAAACTTTCTTTGCTTTCTATTGGAGCCGACAGTGGTATAGCTGTGAATGCACTTGTTGAGCTGACACGCCTGAGTTTCAGCTTAAGACTACCACCACCATGAGACTGAGATGACGATGATGGTGAATCTTTGTCTGCTGAAGTCATACTTGGTGAATCATTGGTGATCAACGATTGTATTTAATTTAGAATCACTGAAAAAAAGAGAATCGTACAGAATAGAGATATGAACAGAAAGGTAGCGGGTCAAACGAACTCACTCCATGTAACACGGCTACATAAACTACCTGCTACGGTAAACGGTGGGTAGGTAGACTTCGATCTTCCTCTCAAAATGCTCTCATTTGCTTACGCACTTATAACTTCTACCAGGAATATTGTATTCATTGTCTTCACGCCACGGTGGGAATGTTCCTCACAAAAGTTAAGGTGCGGAATTCGAACTTCTGGAGCTTACAATCAGACTAGTGGACATGCTGGTCTACATCTACAGGAGCTGGGAAACCTTGATTCCAAAAACCTATGATATACATAGGACCGAGAATCCAAACAGATCAAATGGCATATGGATCTGTCTTGATCACCGGGAGCCATTGGTACTCAGCATCCTGAGAATCATCAGTCAATGACTCTAACCAACTATCGAAGACTTCATGGATTGATGCTTTGTTTTGGTTTTGACCACTGGTATCACGCCAGCGGGTTGATTGATGACGAAATCCTAGCACGGATACAAAAGGCTCACTTCGCATATGCCACTTTACGCCGTCTCTGGCTTAGTAGACGTGATATCCGGCCGGCTATCGACCAAAGGGCGTGTGTTCTTCTCAACTGCTCACTCTGTCCTCCTTCATGGCTGTGAGCGAGACATGGACATTGAAAGTGGAAGACATGAAAAGACTGGCTAGCTAGCTGTCTTTGATCATAGGTGCCTGAGTTCTATCTCCCGTGTTAGTTGGTGGTATAATAAGGTGAGCAATATTGAGGTTAGGCTTCGGTCGAGTGCTAGGTAAGGAGGGGGAATCGATAGACGAGGCTGTGAAGTTACATCGATTGACATGGTTAGGACATGTGTTATGTACGCATGCCTAGCCATCGCCATCCTCGACGGGCAATGTTAGCTAATTGGGATTGATCAGGTTGGAAAAGAGCCAGTGGTGGTCAAACCAAAACATGGCTTCATCAGTCAATGAAATCTTTGACAGTTGATTTAAGCCACGTAGGAAGGTGTAGACTGGCTTCCTGGTTGGTATCCTCGGGATGGTAAAACCAATGAAAGCTGGAGACAATTGGTGATATGGCTGAAAGTCTTTCTCAATGACTGGCGCAGATGCATCCACTCCTTGTGATCTATAATATCCAAAACACTATATTCTCCTTTTTGAATCTTTCTCTACTCTTTTCTCTGGCTTTCTATGCTACGTGGAGTGTGGCAACTCAAACTGCTGCACATCTGTACAAAGTTCTTCGTTGAAACCAGTCAGTCAGTCAGTCAGAAAACGTTCAAAATTTCGAAAACGATGAAAGATGCGTATGCATAGAATTTGATACTAAAAGACCATTGTACACGCGTTTGCATCTACACTTCCACTCTGAATATGTGAAGCATAAAGTTTAGTTGCACACAATTTATATATTGAAATGTGACCACCTATTGATATCAGTTAGGGAAGCATTGAAAACTAGGAAGTACACTGGATGGTTGTTCCGTCCTTGTGTGTGTGACTCTTCAGAAGTACGAACCCACGACTCTACTAGGGATCGAACCGGGGTTATGAGGACAAGCTGGTTGACCGTCCAGCTTATTGGGCCGTAATTCAATGATCCCTGAATTCTAACTTCTCTTAGTTATAGTATATTCAGTTCTGTTTACTTTAGCAACGCATATTAAGCTTTCAAAACAATTATTACTATGCTAATTACATACTTTTCTGAAGGTGTAATCTGTACAGTATTAGTAGTAGTAGTAGGAGTAATAGATTTATTTGAGTCAACTGACTGCGTTGAACTAACACAATCTTCATCCTTTACTTCTTTCTTCTCTTCATCAGAAAGTTTTGAACTGGGCGCTGGACTGTCTACAGATTCAAGTTCCTTGGTTTCCTTGTCAATCTTTGTAATATCGTCTTCCTCTTTAAAGTCTATGAAAAAAATTACATAAAACAAACAAGTTGCATGAAATATTTTATAATTTGTATAATTATGTGTCATAAAATGATTTAATGGATTGATGTTTTTAGAATAACCGACAAGCCTTTATTTCCATCTCACCCTCGGATGCTAACCCGTTGTTTCTTTTTCGAGTTCCCCTCGGGTATCTGACGCAGGATATCAGTCAGCGGTCTCCTTAGCGTATAATCAACCCATATCCATTTCATTCCGCATATTTGTTGGAATGTAATCACTGCCTATACTCAACACTGGTGTTATCATATGGAGTCAATACCCCTATTGGTGTAATTGTGAGGCTTTTATTGTCTTTGTAGACAACATCTTCAGCGAACACATCAATTTGAAGTGAACTTTTTGAATTCTTCACAAGTTTATCGGCCATCTCTCCTGGTAACCTTGAACATGATTGGTTGTTTCTGTACATTCTCTCACCCTCCAGTCCACTTGTACTGCTTTTCAATTATCAAGTCAACAAAACCCACAATACCGATTATAAGTGGACCGGAGGGTGAGAGAATATACAGAAACAACCAATCACTATCGAAGTTACCCAAAGGGATGGCCGATAAACTTATGAGGAATTCAAAAATTTCACTGCAACTTGAAGTATGCGCAGGGAAGACACAAATACACCCATTGATATAAGAATAGAACTTGTGCACTGTGATAGAGTATAATTCCATTATGGGTAAAGTTTATTTTGGTAGTCACACAAAGTTATACAGTAATATTTACTGAATACCACGTTTCGAGCACAATTTATTGCTGCTCATAATCATATCAAGTCAATCACACAATTTTCCAGCTTCGTTTATATAATTCCACTATTGATTGGTAGTAGTATTTTCCATATTTCAGGTATGAGTGATAAGTCATTCCTGTTGCACGTGTTGGGTGCACACTACCGTTTATAAAAAGCCAAAGCATTCTAATAGACATTTAAACTTTAATTCATCTTATCCGTTAACTGCCAAGGCAGGCTTAGTTAAGTGTAGCAGTAGCACTAAGCAGTACAAAAAAAAGACCTAAATGATGAAATAAAACAGATAGAAGAAGCGTTGGTATCAAATAACTATCCTATAAAATTCATTAGGAAGATCAGAAAAGGCCAAAAGCAAAATAAAAACAATGGGGAAACTAATAATGATAACATAAGTAAGAGAGAATATAAGACATCTATGGTTATACCATATACGGAGGGGACATCTGAGACCCTACGTAGGATTTAATTATAAAACTTGGGCAGCGCATTGTAAATAAGATTTTATTTTGATAAATCACACAGTGTTATACAGTAATATTTACTGAATACCACGTTTCGAGCACAAATTATTGCCCATAATCATATCAAGCTACTCACACAACTTTCATGCTTCATTTATATACATGAGTGGAATTGATCATTAGACATTTGAATAAAATCAGTACAAGATAAAGTACATTCAGAAATAATAATAAGAGTGTTATTGATCAAATACAACCAGATGGGAAATAAGACGAGTGTTTTTATAGTCAAAATAAGTTACTTGTTAGAATGTTATAATGTCCGTGAATTGAAATAGAATTTTAAGATTATTTATTATCCTCCTCTGATTTGACTGAATCCTGGTTCAGTGAGTCTACATCCAACACATGCAACAGAAATGACTCAATGAAGATACCACGGACATTATAACATTCTAACAAGTAACTTATTTTGACTATAAAAACACTCGTCTTATTTCCCATTTGGTTGCATTTGATTGATAACACTCATATTATTATTTCTAAATGTACATTATCTTACATTGATTTTTATTCAAATGTCTAATCACTTCCACTGATGTATATAAATGAAGGAAAAAGTTGTGTGAGTAAATTGAAGTGACTATTAGCAATAGTTTATGCTCTAAACGTCACCACCTACGTAGGATTCTTAATAAAGCAGGGATTAGAGTAGCATTCAAACCTACAAACTCACTCAGGTAGGACAAGCTCTGCAGGTTAAAGGACCCAGTTGACCCAATTTGACAAAATAATATAATTTACAAAACACCTTGCAACGACTGTGAGGTCAACTACATAGGTCAAAACTAGTAGGTTGGGCGGGGGGCGGGGTAGTCAGACTATTGGAACATAAGAATTTAGCTAAGGTAAGAATGATTGACCCCGAGAGGATAAGTAATTTAGAAAAAAGCTCAGCTATAGCACTGCATGCATTAACACACAACCACACAATAGGGTGGGACAGAGTCGAAATTCAAAGTAATGTAGGTAGGTGGAGGAAGAGATTGATTACTGAATCCTGGTTCATAGAGTCTACACCAAATAAATGCAATAGGAATGACCCATCTATCATACCAGAAATATGGGAAATATTACAGCTAATCAAATCAAGAGATGAGAAATAGTAGAACCATATTAAGGAAGTAGGAAAGTTGTGTGAGTACCTTTTTATATGATTATGAGCAGCAATAAATTGTGCTCGAAACGCGGTCATCAGTAAACATTACTGTATAACACTGTGAGACTTTCTCAAAGTAAATTTTACCCATAATGGAACCAATATTACCCAACTGAACCACAGATCTTCTCTATCATACTCTAAATGATTACCCGTTACTTTAGAACCAGAAGCATGCGGAAGATAAATTTAAAACGTGTTCAAAGTAATTAAAATGAAATGTTCCATTTTACATCACAAAATTCCCTAAAGCATACAATGAACTATGATGTCACCTCATGATGAAATCCAGAAATCAATTAATCAATACTTGAAAATACCAAAGAATTGAAGTGGATCAAGTGAATAAATCTAACTATGAAATTAAAATTGTAAAATAATTGTACATCATTTATTGATGAACTAGGTTTCCGAAGGAAAGTCAGTTTCGTCAAACAGAAAGAGAATTAGTGTGTTCTATGAGTGTAGAGCACATGGGACAACTGCTTGACACCAGCCATAAACGGCTTGTTTCAATTGGTTTTTGATATTGCATCCGTATTAAGAATCTACCACAGGCTACGAACCACCGCAAGGTAATTAGGGATGTACAATTTTTGGGATCGACCTTTTTGACCTCCATCTCCAAAGGCATGAGGCAGCATAACTAAAGGAAACATATCTTACTGTATGGTGAAAGGTGTCTGCAAGCCAAAATTGGTAGACAGCAATTTACGTCAATGTTTACGTCCCAAATCTTGGTCGTGAGAAAGAACAAGAACAAAGCTTAACCTTGAGGAACTCAACAACCAATCACAGCAGACTTAGCGTGGGCGGACACGATTCGCAGATATATGACCGGACTGTCTAAGAAACGGCAACAAAGAGATGACAGAATAACCTTCAGCAGGAAAACAACCAATCAGAAGACGTTTCTTCTCTGCTAAAATAACGAATAATAATGTACATAAAAATCTATAAATATCTGTTGATTTTCCCAGTAAACGATCTGTTTCCTGACCCTTGTCTTCTGTCGTTACAACTGCTGTTACATCCCTATTCCCCAGCAATACAACTTCGCCCTCAAACCTCCCAAACAGAGTGTAAACGACTTTCACTATGATGGTAACTGGTTTTAGCCTGATTGGTCTCAAAACAGCGTTTCTGGATGGTAGAACCACCTGCAGGAATATTACTTCCATCCAGTATAGCTCGGTTACGTTATGGCGACTCTAAAGAATAGGAGCCCAAACCGAAACGACCTACGAACACACAAACGACCTTGAGAAACCAATTAGCTGACTGTGTTGTTTCTAGAAGTAATTATGGATGCTCTACACCTTTTGCGTTGTAAATTCGCCCCGGATCTTGTTTTTGATTACTGTTTGGATAAGGGACTGATAGCAACGTCGGAAATTTATCAGTGTGGAGGTGATATGCGGATACCAAAATACACAAAGTCCATTGATAGGTTTGTGTACAGGTGTAATGAGTGCCGGAGGAGAAAATCAGTTCGTTCTTTTTTAGTTTACAGATCCCTTAGGCACTTTCTTCTCAAAGTCTAAACTACCCTTAACAAAAATTTTAATGATCTGTAATTTCTGGATACTGAACAGACCAGTTACAGCAACGGCTTATGAAACGGAAAATTCAGAAGTGTCTGCAGTGCAGTGGTACCAATACTGCAGAGACGTATCGTCCTGGAAAATGAACAGCCTAACTCAAGTTCTTGGAGGAGTTGGCGTAATCGTTCAAATTGTCAGTTGTCGAATCTCGGGTATATTCATCATGTAGTCAACCACACAAAGTTTTCGCAATCCTTTGGATGGAACTCACACTAATTCAGTCGAAAGTTTCTGGAGTCACCTAAAAAACGGATTAGATTGTTGAATGGACCTAGAAATCCAATGATATACAGTCATCTTGATGAGTTTATGTATAGAACTTGGTTTAACATCAGTATGAAGACACCTATGAGAAATTGGGAACTTTTTTTGCAACATATACGAGAACGTTATCCATTGTAACTATTTTTGAACATTGCATTACTTTTATATAAACGATTTTTTACAATTACGCGCCTTTTTTGAGCCTCCTGATTGGTCAAAGTTGTCCTTGACAAGATCGTTTGTGCGTTCGTAGGTCGTTTCGGTTTGGGCTCCTATTCTTTAGAGTTACAAAATGCAAGGCTGACCACTATGTCAAGGTAGCAGCTATCGGTCATGAATCACATTAACACTGATTACAACAGAATTTTAGATTTAAAAAAAGATTTCATTAAAAATTACATTCATAACAGCTAACTTCAGTGACGAAATATGTAGTGTGAAGGGGTAAAAAAAATAATAATACGATAAGCATACACACTTACCATCTTGTAGTGGAGATAATTGTACAACTGGTATCTTACTGAAATCTGCCTCATGTAACAATTCTGTAGCATTACGAAGTAATCGAAAACTACGTGGCAAGCTAGCCGCTCTTCTTGACCAAATTGTCTGCGATTTATTCTTTTTAGCATGTACTGCTTTCGTAGACAGCTGAATTGCACGATTCTGAAGGGATAATTTCTTCGATTGAATGTTTAACTTCCCTTTAGCTGAATATTTATTGATTCGATTGTATTTAGCATAATAATGCAAGGGGATTACAGTGTCTTCTTTTTCAACCTCTGGGCATAAATTAACCTGAACTTTTGGTTTAACTGACGCACAGTGTTTAGTTCCTTCAAACTGTTTCTTAGCCTTATTCACCACCTTTCCCTGAGTATTATTATTTGTTACTTTTGATTTGGTCAATTCACTGAGATCATTATCATTAGATGAGACATGGGATTGTGTTATACCGGTTTCAGGCTTTTCAAAATCCGCCTGTTTAGACGAAGAATTATCACATTCATCAAGGAGAGCATTTGTTGTTGTACAATGAGGTTCAATTAATTCAGTCTGTTCATTATCATTCCCATTGAAGATAATATTCACCTTGGAGTTTTTAAAATGACTGTCAGCACTGGATGTTGTTGTTGTGCCTAAAGAAGGCTCCTCATCATTTCTTTTGTCGTCTTCAGCTTTTGTTATATGATTAGGCGAATCGCATGAATCAGACATGTCATCACACAAATCGATAAATAATGGCTCAGCTTGACTGTTATTATTATTAGTAGTATTACTATTATTACAACACTGTGAATTAGAATCACTTACTATACTAGTTCCCTGTTCTAAATCATCTGATATATCAGGTGTTGGCAGTGATGAATTGTTTCGTGTTCTAGGCATTTCTGGTGAATCGTTGTAATCGTTGCAATTACCATTATCATTATTATTATTATCATGTATTGTTGTATTATTTGGAGGAGGTGAAGAAGTATCCTTGTGACTAACATCATCATGTTCAACAGTTGAATTTTTTTTCGGTGTATCAACTGTCAGATCTAAACGGACAAGTTTCGGAATCTCTTCAACTTGTTCCATTTTTTTCTTTTGTAACAACTCACTGTCGACAGAATAATCCAGAGTATTTTCAGCAGTGATTTTTGTAGATAATTTACTTGAACCAACATCACTACTACTGTTACTACTACTACTTGTAGTATGCGATTTTACTGTTAATGGTTGTTCTACTCCATTGAATACGCGTCGACCAGATGAAGTACTGTTGCTTATTTCACTGCATTGACTTGTTTTATCATCATCACCATTATCATCATCATCATAATCATCAATGTCGACATTTGCATCACCTACACTACAGACATCATTCGTAGTCAATTCAGTTGAATAGGATGTTGTACTACTACTACAGCTGCTACTACTACTACTTCTACTTCTGCAACTGCTTGAATTACACCCGGTGTCTGATTCACAATCACTAACGGGATTATCATCAATTGTTGTTACAGTTGTTGTTGTTGTCGTTGTAGTAGTAATGACAGTATTATTATTATTATTACTAGTAGTAGTATTAATAATAGAGGTAGTAATATTCTTAGTAGTTGTCATACATGTCACACATGATGTAAAAGCTTCGTCTATAAACTCTGAAATTTCAGTTGAAACAGGTGAAACAGTATTTCCATCGATACGTTGTTGATTAATATCTCCTGGAGCTGTAGTTGCTTCATTCAATATATCATGTAAATCTTCCACTGTAGACTCATAGCCTTCTTTATCTTTTTCAACGGTTTCAATGTAATCCAATTCAGCTTGATATTCATCACCATAGTCACATCCTTCCTGATAATATAGAAATTAAAATTTCAGCCATGATCAGAAAATAGTGTAAGTGAAAAAAAGAATGTTGACCAGAAATATCAGATGTGCGTGTTCATTTTATAACCTCAGAAATGACACACTGAATGTATTTAATTCAATGAAAAACGACAAAAGTGACCAGTAGGGTGCAGGAGGTCGGGTGTGAGGACAAATACTCGCCGAAGACATTGACTAGGGGTCGCGCAATGCCGTGAATTGGCAGAAACTAGAATTCATGGGACATTGGATCGGGTCCCAGTGGCTTAACGGTATACGAGCTCGCCTTGTAAACAGGTGCTGGGTTCGAATCCCGGTGGGTGCGTACTGATGAAGAGTCCCAAACTAGGACGAAACAGCTGTCCAGTACTCCCAGCTGGTTTTCCAATGATTCTCTAACTAATGTCAGCTCATGATGAAAATCCTGTAAACAAAAAGAAAGCCCTGAAAAGTTTAAATATGTTTTGATATTTGTCGTTGGAGGGGTCGGGAGTTCGGGGTAATGGAAAAACAAGGGATCAATGAACTACGTTTGAATTCTGCAGCACTGCAGCAACAAGGAACGACCTAATGTCCAACAAATATGCTGAAGGAAATAGAAATGGATCAAATGCACGCTGAGGAGACTGCTGGGTGGCATTGCCCGCGCCAAGCCCTCTAGTAGAACATGAATAAGAAATGATGAGTTGGGCTTCTGAGGATGACATGGAGGAGATGAGAACTTATGATCAGTCCATGGAGCCAGTTACGAGGATATTAGCGAAAATGATAAAATGGAGATGTGCTACCAGTGCACATCGGTGCAAAGTTCTATGTCGAAAACAGTCTTATTCTGAACTCAGAAACTACAGGAATTATATATATATATATATATATATATATATATATATATATATCCAGTACTATTATCTTCACACATCAGCCGACTGGTAATCACAGGACTCAAGAGATGGAGATATATCTAAAATACAGTTAATCGTTCCAACGAATTTGTGAATCCAGCTACAGAAACGTATACCATTTCTATGGTGTCCTGTAGTTTGCAGTTAAGGAAGAGAATATGTGCAGTCCGCGGATACGATATGAGATGTGCAGATACAACGATGAGTTGTTTTGACTTTAATAAAAACAAATCTATGAGGACATATGAACAGAATTATACGTTTATTTATATGTTTGGGAGTTGTCTATATTTACAGGTTTGATCACGAGCTGACATCAGTTCGACAACTACTGAAAACCAGGCAGTAGTGGATAGTTGTTTCGTCCTAATTTGGGACTCTTCAGTTCACACCCAGGATCTCCCGGTCGAGTTAGAAGACCATTCAAAGCTGTTAGGACCCGATCTCATCGTCCATGAATTCAAAATTCTGCCAAATCGAAACAAATAGCGCTATCCCCAGTAAATGACACAGACGATGAACTATTCTCCTAGCTAACTAACTTGGTGGACGCGGTCCACTTTTGAGTTAATCCTCCGCATATTCATTCACTTGGTGATATCCGTTTGATAACAGACAACGAGTACGTAGATCTAATAGGTAGAACAATAATGTACTCAAAACTTGATAACCCATTCACGGTACTATCTTGCCATAGAGTCTTAAAACTAGGAACTGATTTTTTACTAGTTCGAAACTAGATGTTATTTCGAGACAAAATTTGTTTCGAAGAAATTTATATACTGGTTTCTTGGAAAGATGAACTTTAAAACCGGTGAGGAAAAGACAAACACATACAACCCAACAGTAAATGTTCTCCTTTTATTTAATTCCTTTGCATTTCGGGTGGGACATAGGACTTCAAGCGCTGAGCCTTGAAGTTTCAGTAGCAATAGTGTCATCCTTATAGACAGTGGGGTTACTAGCCTGACGCCCGACCTTCCCTCTTTGCCGAGCTTAGTACCAGGTAGGTGAGAGTGCGTCGGCCAGGGATCGAACACCAGACTACGTGAGGCATGTGAGGTTAGCGAGCATTCTACCGTCGCACCACCGAAAATGTCCTATTTATTATATTAATTTAGAAAAGAATGAATTGTAAACAACAAAAAAAGAAGCGATTAAAAGAGTTATTGCATAGCAAAAGGTAACACTAACTTGAACAGCCATTGTTTCGTCATAAATCGCACCAGCATATGTACATATAAATGTGCCCTTTGGAATAGCATTCAAAGCACGAACACCCCAACCCCTTAGAAAATAAAAAATACACATACATATGCAAACGTTGATAATTTCCAATGGGTAAAAAAGAACAGTATAACATTTTATTACTGATAAACTAATTCCAGTCAACACTAAGAAACAATGGGGAAATTTTTAAAAAAATACATTAATAAACAAACGAATAATAATAATAGTAATAATAATAAATAATAGTACATTACTTGCGACTAGTTTTGAACACTTGTAGCCTAACCCATAATCCTTGTTGAACTACTCGATTACTACATCGACGATCACAACGACAACCAGAATTACATTCATATATTCCACCGACTGTAAACTGTCCCAATCGACGATAACGATAGCCTGCTTGGCTATCAACTGTACCATTTGGATTTGTTAATGAGCTAGCCTCAACTGTAAGGATAATAATAGTAATAACAAGTAATAATATATAATTTATTTTAACTGATAAAACAATAAAAAATAACAGCATAAACAATAATGATTATCCAAGAGTTATGTAATTTAGTGGATGGTGGGTGACTACCAGTGGGTTCCAGGATGATGCTCACTACGTCCTGTTTGGGACTGATCAACTGGATGAATCTGCAATCAGCTCAAGGTGATTGTTGGTGTTCGCACTGGTACTCGAACCCAGTGCACTCCATTTTAAACGCCAAAGCGTCATCCACTAGACTACTTGAATTGGGAGAGCCACGAGGTGTTTGAAACAAAGGGTACTGCGTTCAAGCTTCAATGGGAACACACCATCACACTCACTGGAGATTCGATTGCACATACATCCAGCTGACCAGTCTCAAATAGGACGGAATGAACATTCTGGATTCCAATGCTAGTCTCTGTCTAACAAACTACTTTATGTTAATCCTTAGATATCGCCCAATCTTCCGTCCTAGGAACCAACATCTCAGCAGAGGTAAAACTTCATTTCAAGAAAATCAAAACTGACTTAAAACAAATAAGAAAGTTAGAGTGATCAAAAGTGAACACATTATTATATTATTATTATTTTCTTTAATTCCTAGAGAAACATGGGGCTTCAGCCGCACATCTCCATTGTGTTCGGTTCTCTGCTAAAGTTTTCACCTGGCTCCACATCTGCCCACATGTTTTCCTCTCCTCTTCACATGACCTCCTCCAAGCCGCCCTTGCACTGACGACCAACTCGCCTCTTCCCTTTCGGGTTCCACTCGAGCGATGGCTTGTATAGTGATGTCACTTGATGGTTTCCTCAGAGTATGGCCAATCCATCTCCATTTCTTCCTGCCTATTTGTTTCACAATCGGTTGCTGCTGGGTTGGTTCGCTCCCAAAGATCTCTGTTGCTGATCTTTTCTGGTCAACCATCTGATCTTGAGTATTGAGCGAAGACAACTGTTAATGAAGGTGTGTAGTTTGTTTGATGTGCTCTTTATGACGCGCAGTGCAAGTCTCTGATCCGTATAGTAGCACTGACTGACTTCACATTGGAGTTGAAAATCCGGATCTTATTTTTGATGCTGAGTGCTGTTGACCTCCACACAGACTTGAGAGTAATGACAGCTTGTCTTGCTTTCCCAATCGTTCCTTTGATATCCTCGTCAGTTCAAAAGTGAACACATACACTAAATATAATGTTACGCAGCACTGAAGTAGAAACTGAAAAACCAACATTCAATAATTATTATTTTTCAATGAAAATCAATTTACATAATAAACTCACTAGTCAATTGTTGGCATGCACACTTATTCCGATCTCGACAGTTATCTGTACAATCACAACAGACAAGAAATTTAGAATCTTTAAGCAAAGGAACATTGCCAATCGGTTGTCTATGAGGCGCATAATCAATATATCCAGGAACTTCATTATCTACACTATTTACACAAGGAACTGGAACATTCTCTTTGCCATATGATAAGTCAGCAATATGGGTGAGTGTCTGTAAATAAAGTAATATAAGCATTAAGTGAAAAATGATATAAGAAGAAGGTACTAATTGATTATTGACTGATTACGTGTTTAGAAATTGAAGCCTTTCAACATTTACATTGTGTAACGCAATTGAATCAGATTAAACAATAAATAAATACGAATTTAACGTTGATACCATTTAACAGTAACGATTTAACTTAGCTGAGATACAACATTAGGAGGGATAATTAAGTTCTTGCATGGTTCTTCATAGAAATATTCTTTCTGTATCTAAATGACATTAAATACGAATATTCAAGAGTGAAGTTATTCAAAATTTAGATGTCAAGGGGTTCTGATGAAGTTAAACATTGGTGATTAGATGTATATCAATGCTATAATGCTATTTAATAGCTTTAGAACCAACTGTTACGACGGACAAACTTCTTTATTAGCTGTGAAGTCGAGATCTATGCATGCACTAACATGATAATCTTATTGGACAGTTTTGATTGGTTTATATTTCTGCTTTAATTTTCTGAGGGATATTAACCAATCAGATTCGTCTCTTTATTACTTAAATTTCTGAGGGTTTGGTACATATAATATCATACCATATATTTTGTCCAATTAATATTGTTATTATCGTTGCCGTACCGGTCGACATTTTTCCCAATCTGACTTCTGCTTCTGTCTCACAGTGTGGGAAATATTTTCAACCGATCAGTTTGGTCATATAGAGTGTATTCTAGTCAAGTTAGACGACCACACAATACAGCATCACTGCGTCCGTAACATTTACCAACCACTTTTCAGTTGAACAGTTAAAATTGGTCCCAGTCACTTTCACTCCATGGCGACAGCGAAAAGGGCTTTTTTCCCTCTCTCAGAATCAGGGTAAATTCTAGAGAATTTAGTAGTTATCCATAAACCTTGAAATATTGTTACAATAGATATAAACAGCTTCCACTATGGACAGTAAACGTGGAAGATTCTATCACATTTGTTCCATCCGGTGAATTTTCCCGCGGAAAACAAAAACCATGAAAGTTAAACAGTTACGTGAGCAAACTTCTTCTTGTGGAATTCCTTTACGTTCCCCATGGGACATAGGGCTTCACAAGCTAGAGGCTTGAAGTTTTTGTAGCAGTGGTGTTCATTTTCACGGGATGGGGTTGCCAGCCTTATACTCGACCTTCACTCTTTATCAGTCTTATTACTGGCTTAGCGAAGTAAAGGGGTGCGTCGGCCGAGGATCGAACCCCGGACCACCTGTGTGGTTGGCTAGCATTCTACCGCTTTACCACCGATGCACAAACTTCATCTTAGGCAACATTAAAAGTCAAGTATGCAAATTTCCGATAGTTGGTGACTACCGGACGTAGCTGAAGGTTAGAGATGAGAGAAAATTAGTTGTATATATGACGATTATTGTCATCAAAGCACCTGTCATACTTACTGATAATATTGTGAGAGAAATAAGAGTTACGAATAGGGTATTTGGGGGAAACATTTTCAATAAATTGGTGAGTGAAGTGCTACTTTGTATACGCATGTTTAAAAGATATTCCACTCTGAAATTAATATTAGGTGAAGACGAGAAAGTAAAGAAAGCACTTCTGACAGTTTGTTATTCAAAGAAACTTCTCAGAAGCATAGAGAGGCTCTTAATTGGCATTCAATGGAAATCAGTCTGTTCGTCATCTCACTTTCCAAGTTCAAGTTTCTATCTGCAGCGCTATTAAAATCGATTTAGACGCCATATGCATTGCCATTTATGTTCACTGCCTGAACCAGAAATATTCACCATAATACTAGTAAAAGTTACCATTATTCAAGTTAAAGAATAACAATAAATGAATCTTGAGGAAGGAGAAAGTGTTTTCGCTCATCCCCAAATTCACAGACATACCTTTTCTGCACGAAATTCTTGATTAATTACCACGGTGTTATCGAATGAGAATAGATCAGCTGTTAATTGACTATTAGTCCAATCCAGAAATCGTTCCACTTCATGCATTGATCTTAAACGACGACCACATGGTGCACTATAAAAAATACTACACTTGTTGTCCATTGATGGTTCATATGTTGCTAAATGCCTAAATTATTAGAGAAAATCAGATAAACAGTCAGAAAAAGAAAAAAACTTGATTAACTTATAATGAAAAGTATTTTAAAAAATGACTGCGCAACATTGGTTATGCGGATGATTTTGTCCTCCAAGGTGTAAAAGTTGGTAAAATCCTAAGTCTTGGGGACACCTTGATCAGAAATCGACACATGTTTCACATGCGATTTGATTCTGTCAAATGTACGATGATGCTTCAGGACTGGACTGCATCGACCCCCAAGCATCAAAATAGGGGAGTGAAGTGGTAGAGCGATTTGACTACTTCACTAATCTGGGAAGTTGAATCGGCTGAAATGGACTGCTTGCTGACGAAATCTCATTTCATGGACAAAAGACTTGGATAACAAATTACGTCATCCCTGGAGTAGACCTGATATCCACCAGCTATCCAACAAAAGATGTGTGCACTGTGCACCAAATCTCTCTGTCCTCCCCTTTATGTCTATGGGTAATAGAGATTGGAAGTAGAAGATACGAAAAGATGAACTGTCTCTGATCTAAGGTATCCGCATCATATTTCCTGTGTTAAATGGTATAGTATGGCAAGTAATAGTCTTACTAAGTCAAGAGTGTTAGGTAAGGAGTGTAAGTCAATCGATGAGATTCTGAGATGGCTAATACATGTACTGTCCGACCCAAATCACCGTCTCCTTCGACGAGCAGTGTTGGCTGACAGAGTTTGGCTGGAAAAGAGTTAGAGGTAGTTCCACGAAAACCTGGAATCAGTCCATCAAGTCTTTGACAGTTGGTTTTGAGCCAAACAGCAAAGTTGTAGACTGCTTGGTTCGGGGTCCTCGGGATTTTAACAACCGACGGCTTCAGACTGTCGATGAAAATGGCTCAAAATCGTTCACAATGGATCAGATGAACCCACTTATCAAAAATTCACTTATTTGAACAAAGATACTTTACCTCATACCTTAAAATTCGATTTTTTTACAAACACCTCCCAATTCACACCTAGAAAACACAAGTTGTCGTCCGATCACCGAAGGTAAACAACCTTGGAAGTGACCAGTAGGGTGCAGCAGATCTGGTGTGAGGACAAATACTCGCCGAAGACATTGGCTAGCGGTCAAGCTATGTTGTGAATTGGCAGAAGTTAGAATTCATGGGCTGGCCATTGGATCGGGTCCCAGTGGCTTAGTGGTCCACGAGCTCGCCTTGTAACCAGAAGTTCCTGGGTTCGAACCCTGGCGATGGGTGCGTACTGATGAAGAGTCCCAAACTAGGCTAACGAAACGACTGTCCGATACTCCCAGGTTTTCCAATGGTTCTCTAACCGATGTCAGCTCATGATGAAGTCCTGTAACTAACCTTGGAAGTGAACTGGGTATGAACTTACTACGCAACACATATTCAGAATGAGATGGAGAGGGATTAGA
This sequence comes from Trichobilharzia szidati, assembly GCA_944472155.2. Classification (NCBI taxonomy): domain Eukaryota; kingdom Metazoa; phylum Platyhelminthes; class Trematoda; order Strigeidida; family Schistosomatidae; genus Trichobilharzia; species Trichobilharzia szidati. The sequence continues at coordinate 102,614,386 of OX235274.1, read as the reverse complement.
TATACGCTGAGGAGACATTTGAGTGGCATCATACTCTATAGGTATTTGAGTGTAACCCAAATAGGAAACGATAGTGACATGGAGAAGAGCGTGTACGCAGACGGGATTCATGGAGTCAGCTAAAAATGGTAACAGAGGACAGAAAGAAGTGAAGATTTGAAGCTTTTATATCAGTTTGTATAAATCTTGATCAATATTGAACCTAAGTGGTTGACGAAGTCTGAACATCATATGAAAAGCATTCACATTTAATCGTCTCTTTTACAAAAACAAAAAACCCTCAGCGTCACTGAAATAAGTAATCCCAACATTTTATTCAACAATTTGGTCAGATCTTCCTTCAGGGTTCTCATCCCGTAGATTTATTCAACTGTATACTTACTTACCTTAACCATCCACAGTGGAAAGGAATTTCCAGTGGATTAAGACCTTTATAATCTAATGGATTCTCTGAGCATAGAATAGGCGATTCAGAAGTTGGTGATCTTCGATAAATTTTCAGACAATGATTGCCACATTTATGAGGTACTGTGAAAAAGAGAGAAGTTTAAAAGAAATACTTTATAAAAATAGATAATATATATTTTTTAAATACTGAGGAAAAGAGACGGTATTAGACGATAAAACACGACTAATGTAGACTGACCCAAAACTTTATCTACTAGGCATTTGGGGGTGGGTGGTTAAGGGGAAGGCAGTCTTTAACACCTAGTGTTTTCTGAATGTAACATTGATCTGTTAGGTCAGAAGGAAAGATTTTATGAGTCAGTGTTTACGTTGTGACCTTGACCTTAACTTAGATTAAGCGTCGACTCAGTGGATTTTTATTGGTACATGCTAACCAGAACAAACATAGTTTTGATACTTTCAGGTAGTAATGTTGTATTGGTCATACAAAGTAACTAAATAAATAGTTGTAATTTCTCCATTATGGATAAAATTTTATTTTGATAAAGTCATACAAAGTTATACAGTAATATTTACTGATGACCACATTTGAATAGAATCAATATAAGATAAAGCACATTCGGAAATAATATTAATGTTATCAATAAAATACAATATGATGGGAAATAAGACGAGTGTTATCAGTCAATAAGATGGGAAATAAGATGTTTTTATAGTAAAATAAATAGATAACTTGTTAGAATGTTATAATATGAATTAAATACATTTTAATATTATTTATTATCCTTCTCTGATTTGACTGGTGGTAATAATATCTTCCTTATTTCCGGTATGAGTGATGAGTCATTCCTATTGCATGTGTTAGGTGCAGACTCGATGAACAAAGATTCAGTAATCAATCTCTCTCTCTCTCTCCATCTACCTATATTACTTTTTAGAATTATGTCTCTGTCCTATATAATTTACAAAATATCTTGCAATGACTGTAAGTTAGGTCAACTATATAGGGTCAAACTAGTAGATCGTGAATAGTGAGATTCTCAGAATATAAGAATTTAGCTAAGGTAAGAATGGTTGACCCAGAGAAGATAAGTAATTTAGAAAAAAGCTCAGCAATTGCACTGCATGCATTAACACACAACCACACAATAGGGTGGGAAAGGGTTAAAATTCTAAAAAGTAATCTAGGTAAGTGGAGAGAGAGATTAATTACTGAATCTTTGTTCATCGAATCTACACCCAACACATGCAATAGGAATGAATCATCACTCATACCTGAAATATGGAAAATACTACTACCAATCAAATCAAGTGAAAAACAATGGAACTATATAAATGAATTTAGGAAGTCGTGTGATTAACTTGATATGATTATGAGCAATAAATTGTGCTCGAAACGTCATCATTAAATATTACTGTATAACACTGTGAGACTTTATCAAAATAAAATTTACCCATCATGGAATTACACTCTACCACAGTGCCCAAGTTTTATTCTTATATATGATGTATGTAATGATATATGTATTTGCACATTATTTCACGTCGTTTAATGTATCTATACATATAATTAGCTTGTTAAGCTCGATCCTTACCACTTCAAATTGTCAAAATTTCATTTCATTTTTATGACTTAACTCGATAATTACATCAATATGTTTCGTCACTGATAATCCTTAATATCTTTGTGTCCTTGACCTGTTTCACTTCGGTTGAGTGAATTTTCAAGTGACTATGTAGCTGTCTCCACTACTTCTGTGTGAATTACCCTGAATTTTCAGAGCATTGTCTGTCCAATAGATTATAACCCTATTTTGGTTATAACTTATTATTTTGACTTCTTTTGTATAGCTTGTACCTTGTTTCCATTTTCGTCATGTTATTCTACCCACACACAATAGACTGGTTATTCACAGTTAAAATACGTTCAGATTATTTCACATTCGTTGGCATATCTAGTTTATTATTCGAGTCGTATGCAGCTGACGGAGATCCTATTCTAATAATGTGAATACTGTTGTAACGACAAAAGGCAAGAGTCAGGCAACAGATCGTTTATTAATGAAATCAACACATATTTATAGATTTTCGTGTGCATTATTATAGACTAATGTTAGCAGAAAAACGCAGTCTTCTGATTGGTTGTTTCTCACTGAAAGTTAATCTTTCATCTCTTTGTTGCTGTCTCTTGAGTGTCAGATCACCTATCTGCTAATTGTATCCGCCTACGCAAAGTCTGCTGTCCGTCTTTGATCTTGTTTTCACATGACTAATATTTGAGACATAAACATTGACGTCAATTACTGTGTACCAATTTGGCTAGTAGCCATCTCTCACCACAATTTTAATTATTTCCCTGAAGAAATTCGAATCAGTTTGCTGAACAAAATATTAGAATTATTTATTTCGATTCTGCTGAGATTGATGCAAATATATATTTTTTTAAAGTACAATTACTGTTAATATATGTGTAAAACTCCGGCACTGTGTGGTAGTTAGTCATTCTGGGGTGAGAGCCGGCTGCTAGCCAAACTGGTATACAGTAATATTTACGTCAATGTTTAAGTCCCCACTATTGGTCGTGAGAAAAATAAGAAAAAAGACTGGTTCAACAATCAACCACCGCAAACTTTGCGTAGGCGGATACAATTAGCATATAGATGATTTGGCATTCAAGAAACAGCCACAAAGAGGTGAAAGATTAACTTCCAGTGAGAAACAACCAATCAGAAGACTGTGTTTTTCCGCTAACAATAATCTATAATAATGAATAAGAAAATCCATAAATATGTGTTGATTTTCCTTAATAAACGATCTGTTGCCTGGCTCTTGTCTTCTGTCGTTACAACTGCGTATTAGTTTGTTTATTAGATATGTAACAACAGAAAACAAGGGCGAGGCAACAAATCGTTTATTAAGGCAAATCAACACATATTTATGTGCGTCGGTGGCATAGCGGTTAGGACGCTCGCTGACCATGCACATGGTCCGGGGTTCAATCCCCGGCCAACGCACTCCTTTACCTTGCTAAGCCAAAAATAAAGCTGGTGAAGAGTAAAGGTTGGGCATGAGGCTAGCACCCCCATCCTGTAAATAAACACTGTTACAGAAACTTCAAGCCACTAGCTTGGAGCCCTATGTTCCACTAGGGAACGTGAAGGAAAAAAAACACATATTTATAGATTTTAATGTACATTATTGTAGATTATTTTTAGTAGAAAATACAGTCTTTTGATTGGTTGTTTCTCACAGAAAGTTATCCTTGCATCTCTTTGTGGCTGTGTCAGATCATCCATATGCTAACTGTATCCGCCTACGCAAAGCTTTTGTTCTCATTTTCTCACCACCAATATTGGGGATATAAACATTGACGTCAATTACTGCCTACCAACTTTGGCTAGCAGCCAGCTCTCACCACAGATATATCACACCGTGAAATAGTATTAGTATTTACTGAATGACAAGGTTTCGAACACAATTTATTGTTCATAATCATATCAATTATAATCACACGACTTCGAAACTTGAGTTTTATGGTTTTCTTTGTTATCTCCTATTTGTCTTAGGGGTAGCAGAATATCCCACATATCTGGGACAGGTGTTGAATCATTCCTATTATCCAGTAAATAATACGGTTTCACCGTGTGATATATTTAATAAACAAACTCATATGGAATTACTTACTACCACAGGGCCCAAGTTTTACACATATATTAATATAACTTATGGTCTTCTTGTTCGAAGACTAATCAATAAACTCACTCGACTTTCACAAACTGAAGCAAGACATGAAAATCATCGTATTTTCAACATTCGATGCTTGAAAAATGAAATCATTCCTAAATACCTACATCTACGAGCTCCAGTTCCGACAAACAAAGTTAGAAGCAGAATAGAAAGTCTACAAAAATTGTGCCTACAGGAAGAGGTCCACAGAATTGTTAAAAAGTTGCACCATATCAGAAATGAAATTGAGCAGTTAAAACAAAAGCTAATAGGAATAGTTACCAATTTGGATTACGATCTTATAACACAGTCCTCTAGCAATGCCAAATCAGCAACTTTCAAAAAGTCAAAGAATACTCAAATCAAAAAGTTCAATAAATTATTAGAGGAGAAATCATCGTCTGGGAATAATGAAATCATCAATCTAAAGTCAACGGCGGCCGACAAAACAAAGTGGGTTATCAATCTTTCAACACATGTGTTAAGTCCCAGAGAAATAAGTGTGTTAGAAAAACGACTAAATTTCAATGTAGCCGTAGACAGGCTGAAACCTGAGGATGTCATCCGTAAAATAGAAATAGCACTAAGTGGGATAGACAAAACAACGGCTGATGAAGTACGGGCACAATGTGCACTAACATTAAAACGACAAAACGAGGAAAGCCTAACCTGACAAAACCAAAGATGGAAGCCCTAAAACATTTTAAGAATATTCAAGGATACAGTAATCACAAAATCAGACAAAGGAAATGCAACAGTAATAATATAATATATTGGACAAGGTGAATACTCACACACAAACCGGACTATATGAGGAAATTAATAAATCAATAGACACCGTTATGAAAAAGGTCAAAGTAGTAGAACGGGGTCAGTCAGACTAGTGGAGCATATAAACCTAGTAAAATCTACATTAGTTGACCCGAATAAGATAAGAAGTCTAGAGAATAGTTCAGCTATAGCACTCACTACATGCAATTACATACAACCATACAATAGGATGAGGGGATAAGATGACAGTTTTACAATCTAATGTCATAGGGTGGGGGGGGGGAGAGTATGATAACGGAAGCTTTGTTTATCGAATCAGCTGTAAACACGTGTAATAGGAATGATTCAACACCTGTCCAGTTGGACATCTGGAAAATTTTACTACCCCAACGACGACAAATAGGAGAGGACAAAGAAAACTATAAAACTCAAGTTTCGAAGTCGTGTGATGATAACTGACATGATTATGCACAATAATAAACTGTGTTCGAAACCTTGTCATTCAGTAAATACTAATACTATTTCACTGTGTGACATATCTAATAAACAAACTACTATGGATTTACAATTACTGTTACAAAATAGTTACAAGACCAGCCTGAAGAATATCAGGTGAAACTGAGTAAAGTTCTTATGAATAAATATTATCTTTCTATAATCATCCAATCATTTCTATACTGGGAAAAAGCTGACTCTCCTTTAAAAGTCAACAACGGTATTTATTTACGATGCAGATATGGGAATTATTAGTTTTAATTCATGATTTAGTTAGGCTGTTGGGTAGGATCACAACTAAATCAAGTGTGATATATTCATCTTAAGCTTCTGCTTACAGTAAGAAATATGATAAAAGCTTACACAGATAATGTACAACTTGTAACATAACACCACCGGTCGTAAACTGCAAATATAATAAGTCGACATTTTATTATGAAGAATATTGGTTTCGTCAATTAATTCCAATGGGTTTTTGAGCTTTGACGTCTCAGCAGCAGTGGTGTCTACTTTCTTTTCAGGGTGAGGTTGCTAGCTTCACACGCAATCTTACCTCTTTATTATTCGGTTTACTTACCTGCTGCTAAGCAAGGTTTTAGGAGTACGACGTCGACCGGGGAATCGGACCTTGAACTACATGGGTGGTTGATGAGGATTCTACCACAACCACCGACGCATCAGGATAGTTTTTTAAGCATATACTATGCGATAGTGTTTAACAACAATGGGATCAGAATCTCATGATTTGTTTCGCTTGAGACTAATTATCAGAATGTATGAACTATAACTTATCTACTAAAACTAGTCAGTTACAGTTTACCACTTCATGTTCAGAGATCAACGATGCTTGTTAGTGAATCATACTGTAAAGTAGTCCTCATCATTCCTTTGAATTCCAACCGGGACCTGGGGCATCAAGCCTCAGCTCAGAAGTTTCAGTATGCATGAGGTTGATAGTCGCCCTAATTACCAAACTTACTGTCGGCTAGGTAAGGTCTAGGAGTGACTCCGCCGGCATTAGAACCTCGGACTATGTAGGTGGTGGTGAGAATTCTACCATTCAATCACCGATGCGTGACAGCTAATGCAAAACTACAAATACATGAAGAATACTAGCAATACAACAATAACAATAGCTTACCAAAAGACTCATAATTAAATTCTTTAAAAAGATTGTCCAGATACGATACTTTAGTACCAGCTGACTCTAATTCAGACATACTAATCAACGGATCTATACCAGCATGCTGGCGATTATTCATACTTCCCTCCAGTGGCTTATTGTTTGTACACGTTGAATTTAGACTACGTACAGCACAATATGATTTATTTGCATTTTGATTGCCGGTAGCCGATTTACGAGCTTTACGACGTTTAGCACTTGCGTCCAATGCTTGAATAGAGAAAGAAACAAAAATTTAATTTAAAAGTATTTATACATATATAAGCATTTAATTTAAGAACTAAATACTCATAATCAACTGTTTGTTATCCACCCTACAACAAATTTCAGCTCTACAGAAACTTATCAAGCATAAGTTACAGGATTTCATCATGAGCTGACATCGGTTAGAGAACCATTGGAAAACCAGCAGGGAGTACTGGACAGCTGTTTCGTCCCAGTTTTGGACTCTTCATCAGCACGCACCAGCCAGGGTTCGAACCCAGGACCTTCTGGGTGTCCAGTACTTCTTGCAGGTTTTCCAATGGTTCTCTAACCGATGTCAGATCATGATGAAATCTTGTAACCAATCAATCAAATCCCTACAAACCAATACTTGATTATTAGGCATAAACCAACTAGAGCATGAAATTATCAAGCTTTTGCATAATACTGAAACATACGGCTTTCTTTATTTAACAATCATAAAGAAAACTCAACAACGAACAACTAAACAATGCTGCGCCTCTCTAAAAATAATTCCAAATAAGATGGTGGTATGAGACTCATTAGTTTAAGCAACTGACTTAACTGACCCGTTTCAACATAGAACTTTGCACAGAAGTGTACCATTTCAACATGTTACACTCCAAGTACCACAGAAAAGAATCCAAAAGAGAGAGAGAGAAAAAGTGATCAAACATTACTATAATAAACAGAAATGTAAGCGAGAAAGAATGGTAACATGGAATAACATGATAGTTCAGTAGATATAGAATATCACAGAGAGTGAATGCACCTGAACTATTGAGAACAACTTCAAGCCATATCACCAATTGTCTCCAGTCGGCGGTTCTTAGAATCCCAAGGACCCCCAACCAGTCAGTCTACATCTCCCTACGTGACTTGAAATAACAGTGAAAGATTTCAGGAACTGATTCCAGTCAGTCTGTATCCATTAGGGCTGATGCAACTTTCCACTAGATTACTAACCTTCATTACACCTTTTGTTCTCGTTTTGCTATGTTGCATGTTTTCTCGAGTACTAGATAAGTACACACAGTAATAAATTACAGTAGTAATTCTAACACTGATTCAAGCAAAAACCTTATGTACTTAGAACTGATTAATTTAATAATCCCGTATACGTATGATATATGTATCTGCGTAAAGTAGTATTGACAGTTACCATAGCAACTTTAATATTCTTACTATAAAATTTAAATACAGAGTACTTAATACCGAAGGGAATACAAATTAGCGCAAACAAAAACATTTAAACACTACTATCCTACACTATTAATTTCCCATTGGGTCTGGTCAGACACGCTGAGGAGACTGTTGAATGACATCGGATGGAACCTAAATGGGGAACGAAGACACCCGAAGGTGATAAAGAGATAACAGAATATGAACAGTCGTGGAGCTACTTAAAAAGAGAACTGAGGAAACAGTACAAAATGGAGATGTGCTGTTGAAGTCTTATGTTCCACTGAAAAACCTAAAGGAATAATAATAATGAGAAGTAGTCACTGGATGGTAAATCAATGTACTAGTGTGTCTAGTCCCAAAAGTTCTCATCATAATCGGTAGAACAAATAAGCAATGTATTCGTTAAGCTGACTGACACAAAAATACTACACACTATGGTAGGTTCTGATTTACCACAGACGGTAACTAGTTACCATCCACTGACAGACTCATGCATATAATCCAAATTTAACCTTGACATTTTATTTTTTATATTTTATTATAGCTTGATTCCACACAGTATTTTGGTACAAGCATGAAATTTTCAGCATGTGATATCGGTAGCCCAAATTTAGCAGGCCGACCATAGATATCAGGTGTGCGTCGGCGGGGGATCGAACCTCGGACCATGTGCATGGTCGGCGAGAGTCCTAACCGCTGTTCCACCGACGCACATTAGTTAGAGAACCACTGGAAAACCTGGGAGTACTGGACAGCTGTTTCGTCCTAGTTCGGGACTCTTCAGCAGTATGCACCTACCGGGATTTGAACCCAGGACCTTCTGGTTACAAGGCGAGCTCGTATATCACTGACACAGGTTTCAATGAAAACAAAATAAAAACATAAGTCTCTTCAAGATTGCAATGAACGCCAACAAGGCATTCTATCGAATAACTTCATCAAAAATATATGAACTAATGTCTATTCACGATAAACACCAGGTGTGTATTGAACCTCAGATTCCGAAGAAATTCATTTACACCTGATAATTATGTACTAACGAGAAGTCGTGTTCACCTCAGAGTCCACCAAGTTGGGCATGAGGACTAATACTCACTGATGACACTGTCTGGACGGTCACGTTGCGCATCACAAATTGGCAGAAGTTAGAAGTGATGGGCCATTGGACTCTGTCCTAGTGCCTGAATGGTATACAAATTCGACTTATAACCGGAAGGTTTTAGGTTTGATCCCTGGTGGGATTCACGGGTGAATACTGCTACTGTGATGAAGAGTCCCCCCCCAAAAAAGGACGAAACGGTTATTCAGGATTCCCTGGTTCTCCAACGGTTCTCTAACTGATGTTACCTCGTGATCAAACACTTGCAATCAATCAAATCTCTGCAGACCAACACACTTGAAAAACTGTTGTGCTATAATAAAAAATACTAAATTATAAGACTTTTGAGTAAAAGAAGGTAAACTTACAGACATCTGCAATGTTGTATTCAACTTCAACGCTTTGATTATGACTTGGTAGTGCTTCATTTTGACTAGCAAGCTGAAAATGTAAAATTGAACTACTTATAGATTATGTGTTGAGGTAAAACACACACACACACACACAAACAACTTAAAGCCAAGTGTTTAAAACAAGTTCATTACTTGAAAGTGGATTGATTCGATGTTACGACATATCGACTGACTGACTACTACTCAGACGACTCAAAACTAGAAAAATACAAATCATTCGAGATGTTTAGTTTCATAGTTAATCTCTTACCAATATCAGTTAGTCGAAAGTTGACTTGGTCATGGTAAACAAAACGAATCACTTCATTTAATTTCATACTGTTTTCTTATGAATTTTCTCTTTCTCTTCTTTTCTTTTCATTCCTCGCTTTCTCAGAGGAGCATAGTGCATCAAGCTTTAAAGCTTGAATGGGTTACTAGCCTCACACCTGCACCTTCCCTCTTCTCTAGGACTAGTAAACAAGGCGAGGTTAAACATGGCATGCCTGGCGAGCATTCTATCATTGGACGACTGATGAACCAAAAGAACTGAAAGTAAAAAACACCCCTGACCCCACCGAGGATAGAATCTCTCGTACCTTCAGGTTACGGGACAAGCCCGTTAAAACCACTATTCAGGCAATGAGGCAAACCTTATAAAGGATACAGTATTGAAACAGGAGCAGTTGAATTGATAGATACAGTTGGAGGTGACTAGCCTAGGTACCTCATCTTTCAGTTTCGGAATCGCAACTGGTGGTGTGGAAATTATAAGCTGCAGCTAAACCGCGTTATAAATATCCTTTAAATCGATTTTCTCAACTTGTTGGCTTTTATTTCACCTGGAATATCATCTTTGAATTGTAGTCGTAAATATAGAGGCTTCTTGTTAACAGATACAGAAGAATTTTCTCCTACTCTCTTGTCCATGTGTAGAGATGAGCTTTTCAGGGTAGCTGTTTTCAGATAATGTATTGCACAGAGCTGAAAGTTCATATTCAGTCACATTTTCTGAACAAACAGCTGAAGGTCTTTACCAAATTTCTTTGATTTAATTATTATGGTAATATAAATGTAGAACCTGACGACGAATTTATCGAAAAGCATATTCTTTGTTATTATAAAAGTTTTTGAATTTCCCAATGAGTGAAAAACAAAACGATATTGTTGCTTTTACTGACGTTTCGCTATTTAGTGCAGCTAATAGTCTGGTCAAAGTACTAATAAACCAGAACTAACAAAATCACAGCTTATATATAACAACTTATTCACCGTTTCTCAGCATAGGGTCATTTTTCGTTGTCAAATTGGCCAATTGGTAAAGATTACAAAACCAGGTGTAGATTGTTGAATTTGATAAGTGTGTAAAATTATAAAAGCAGCGTGTGTTTACATAATGAAATTGCTTATCAAATTCGTGTTGACTTTGTCATTTCATGGGGGAGGGAGGTGTTGTAACCAGGTCAGATTCTGTTTTAGTCCATCATTCCTATTCAGACAATTTGGATTCCATTTGATGATAGAAAGGGTTTCTGATGATATGAGACGTTTTTTATGATTTCTGAAATTTATTTGGATTATTTTAAAGTTATGAAAATCAATTTTCTGACTTGATTATATAGCGTGTAGACCTATGGCTGATGATTTTTCAGGCTTTCTTTGTTCAACTGGATTTCTCGGTGGTCAAACAGAGACGGCTCTACGGTGTTCATTTCTTGTGACTTTGATTTCTCACTGGCGATGTTTGTCCGATGTATATCGCATGACATTCCAAGCATTTTATTTTGTAGACTCATTTAGATAGAGAATCTTTAGGGATTTAGTCTTTTACATGAACAAGGTTGCTTTGTAGTGTTGTGGTGAGAGCTGGCTGCTAGCCAAACTGCTAGACATTAATTTACGTCAATGTTTATGTCCCCAATATTGGTCGTGAGATAAATGAGAACAAAGACTTTGCGTAGGCGAATACAGTTAGCATATAGATGATGCCACAAAGAGATGAAAGATTAACTTTCAGTGAGAAACAACCAATCAGAAGACTGCGTTTTTCTGCTAACAATAATCTATAATAATGTACACGAAAATCTATAAATATGTGTTGATTTTCTTAATAAACGATCCTTTGCCTGGCCCTTGTCTTCCGTTGTTATACTTTATGTGATGTTTTGAATAAAACTCTGATGTCGGGCTTATTAATGAACGATGATTAAATTTGTTATATATGAGCTGAAATTTTGTAAATTCTGGTGTAATAATAATTTGATAAGGCTATTAGCAGCATTATTAAATAGCAAAACGTCAGTGAAATCAACAATGTCATTTTGTTTTTCATTTATTGGGAAATACAAGAAAACCTTAATTATAATGAATATCATATACCCAATGCCTGAATTTTTTCACTGTTAAAGGTGAACTTGCTTTGGAACTATACATAACAAATTCTTTGCTCATTAATCAACCTTTCAAATTTTTAATAGGTAGTTGTTGGTATTCTTTAGATTTCTTCAACTCATTGTTATGTACATATATATATATATATATATATATATATATAGTGTTATGTATACATCTGTAGATTAATGATCGGTATTAGTTTAATGTGACGGATTTAAAAAAAATTGTGATGTTGGTAATTCCAAAACTCAACTGAAAATAGGTCACTTAATGTGTAGAGGTTTTTATTTTGTTATGTTCAGTGGTAAGGTGATTATTAATGTTATTGACACCAACCAATAGTTAGGAATGTGATTGAATATATGATAATGAGGCTAACTGAGAGGATTCAGTTATTCAGGTTAAATATTTTTTTTCATGTTCTAGACTATAAAATACACTTAAGACGTGGGGACTGATTATACTACAGAGGTTTGAAGTAGATGGAGCAGCGTTTTGGGCGTTGAGCCCACCGACTGAAAGTCAAAATTACCTAAGTCAGGGAGATACACGCCCCACTAAAACCGAGGGGAATTCAAAACTGTACCACTGAGTGTTATACTGCTTATTCTTTTATTAGGATTTCACTTTTCAAGAGACTTTTAAATCGTCTTAAACGTTTTCACAGACAAATTTAACACCAAAGAAGATGTTGAAATTACAATTTTACTGCTGAATACTATAATGTGTTTAAACAGGGAATTTATGAATTCAGTTGTATTGGTGGTTGCTATAAGAACTTAATTTTTCATCCTCAGGAACACCTACTAGTGTCACTAAATAAAGGTGTGGTTAAAGTCATGAAGAGTTCGATGTTAAGTCACCTCATCCAAACAGGCCACAAAGCTAGCCACCATTGAAGAATCTTTCTCTATCATCTATCAGGTATGGAATAAAATACCAAACGACCCCAGATACCGAACACTCCAAAGAACAGAAGCTATTGCAATTCGCCTAAATCAACCGGGGCTCTGTGTGTGTGCAAAACAAACAGGTTCGTTCAGCCATTAATGCTACCCTGATCTGCTCTGAAACCTATAAATTCATAAATTCTGTATTACTAATTCTCTTAATTTATCTGATATTTAGTTTATTGTTATATTATTATCATTATTATTGTTCCCTTGGATTCATAGTGGAACATAGGGCTTCAACTGCACGTCTCCACTTGTTTCTATCCTCTGCTGTACTTTTCACTTGCATCCATGTTAGTCCATACTGTTTCAACTCCTCTTCACACGATCTCATCCATGTCACCCTTGCACTGACGAACCACTCGCCACTTCCCTTTCGGGTTCCACTCGAGCGTTGGCCTGACGCGCAATGTCACTCAGCGGCCTCCTCAGCTCAGCGAGTGTCCAATCCATCTCCACTTTCTCCTGCATATTTGTTGGGTGATTGGTTTTTGTTTTGTTTGTTCCCATAGTTTCTTGTTGGTTCTTGTTCTTTCCGACCATCTGATCTTCAGTATAGAGCGAAGCCAGCTGCTGATAAAGGTCTGCAACAGGATGTTGGAAATATTCTTTGTGACTCACTGGCCAAGTTTCTGATCCGTATAGCAAAACTGACTTGACGTTTGTATTGAAAATCCGAATTTTGTTGTTGATGCTGAGTGACGAAGATTTCCAGATTGGTTTCAGGTTGATGAATGTGTTTCTCGCCTTCCAGATTCTCGATTTGACATCCTCGTCCGTTCCTCCTGTGGTTGAGACAATGCTCCCTAGATAAGTGAGTGAAGTAACCTCTTTCAAATCCCTCCCTTTGATGCATATCATTTCTTACCGATGCTTTTGAAATGTAATCTATTGATACTGTCAATTCATTGTGATCTAAAACACTAATGTTGTTAATAAAAATATAATTATTATGGTCATATTTTGGTGAGAGCTGGCTGCAAGCAAAAAATTGTAGACAGCAATTGATGTCAATGATACGTCCCGAATCAGGGTCATGAGAAAAAAATACAATAACAAAGCCTAACCTTGAGGAACTCACCAACCACCAATCACAGCAGACTTGACGTGTGCGAATAGGATTCGCAGATAAATAGCTTAACTTTATAAGAAACGGCAACAAAGAGATGACAGAATGACCTTCAGCAAGAAAACAACCAATCAGAAGACGTTGCTTCTCCGCTAACAATAACGCTAATAATAATGCACATAAATGCCTCTTGATTTTCTTAATAAACGATCTGTTGCCTGGCCCTTGTTTTTTATCGTTACAATATAACTTTGGATCCTAATGATGAATTTATCGGAAAAAAGTGCTAATAAACCAAAAAAAGGGCTAAAATGGTTTTCACTAGAATTTGTGTTTGCTGAATATTCATCCCCGTGCTCGAATGAAGTGATAATTTGACACTCTTCTTATTTGCCTCAATTTTCCAGATAACATGAATCAGTGCTATGTGTATTTAGATTAATCAAATTCATCTGACTAAAGATTTGATTAATCTAGCCGTTATGTGTCTAATGCATTTTATAATGCTTCAGAAAATAACGAATATTCACTCAGAAACACACGATATCTCAAAAAAACATATATATACATATGTAAAGAAATGAAGAAATAAAAGATGTCTTACAAAGTCACTATACAGTGGTTCTAACCGCGTAGAACCACGATAAATCCATTCTGTATGATTTCTAGAAAATTTGATGAGAGCCAAACTGGCATCTACTGCCTCCACAGTTGCTTTTATCCAGCTGCCATCCAGTTCAGTTTCAATAGTCTGACCATGTTTAAGTCTTACCATTGGACGCTGAAAAATGTATATCAATAAAAGTTTATTAGTGTCATTATTACTATTATTATTAATAATTAATTATAAAGAGGAACATTCTCTTTACGTGAATCAATCACAATAAAGCAGAAATGCACAGAAAAATTAGAATAACAGGATAATTCAGGACGTGAAATACAACACGCTATAGGAAAGATAATTACAAGTTTCATCACTAGCTGACGTCAGTTAGGTGACCATTGGGAAGCCTGGGAGTACTGAGCAGCTGTTTCGTCTTAGTTCGGGACTCTTCAGAAGTACGCACCCACCGGGGTTCGAACCCAGGATCTTCCAGTCGCAAGGTGAGATCGTAAACCATTCAACCACTTGGACCTGATCCATGAATCCGAAGTCCTGCCAGTTAGCTCTGACTTTTCAATGGTTCTCTAACTGATGACAGCTCGTGATCACATTTCTAACTAGTCGAATCCCTGCATAACCAACACCTGAGAAAAGATAATTGCAGCATAGAATTTTCCTAGGGGAGATAGATTTGGGTATATAAAATAATAAGTAGCTCAATCAGAAAACATACTAAATATTTTTATGAATGAACTAAAATTGTTATTTTTAGTTCAATTTTGATTTTCCCGTTGACTGACTGGACGAAATATGTTGGGCCTCTATACAAGAGGTGGTGGTTCTCGTGGCCCAAGTGGTCTAGTGGATAGCGCTTTGACATTTGAAACGATGGCTACTGGGTACGAGCTTCAGTGGGAACACCATTATTCACTGGAGAATACAGGTACGTCCAGATGACGAGTCCCACTAAATAGGACAAAATGCACATCCTGGATTCCACTGCAGATATTGTGTTTTTCTACACAAAAGGAACAATTTCAGTCATAACTTACATTCAGTAGACATACAGAACTTTTGTCATGCCATTACAACAACGTGACATAAGATGTTCCATGAATTTTGTTTCCCACTAAGTTTTATTCTAACTACAACTTAAATCCGGTTTCTAGTGAGTCCAGTGCATTCCAATGACTGCCGTTTTACATGTGAGTACTTCTGGTCAGTGAGATGTTAACACGCTGCATTATTGCTTCGACAGTACTACATTACTAATGCTGGTGTGCCCTAGGCCCAGAAAATTACGATTTTCTGAGAATTAGGATTTATATCTTATATCTTAAATAGCAAGGATATAAGTCATTGCAAATCGAACTTTCCTAGCTTTCATCTCAATATGCTTCAATAGGTAGAAAGAAGGCAATCAACTAGGATTTGAACTTCTTCAGGTAGCTGATCTTGTATCAAAAGCCTAGAGGAAAGTTGTAATACGTTTGGCTGTTCTAAAGGTGTTATATCAACTATTTTGCACAGTTGGAATATCTGTTCTACGTGCGAAAACACCTTGCGATAGCTTTTATCTTCACCTTAATCTAGAAGAACAATCTATTCAACATTAGCAAACACATTAAATGTGAAATAAAGCAGTTAAACAATTGAACAATGAAAGTGTCAGCAGCCTTTGAAAACAAAAGAAAAAAAATTCAAGCATGGAAAAACCACTGGATATCTTGTCTTAAACGACGCTTAAATAAGTGGGGAAAAAAACACTTCATTTACCTGTGGATATTGAGCTAAATAACGTTTAATAAATTCTTGAGATGATTCTGTAGCTTCTTTCCAATTCTCTTTAGCTACAAAATAAGATCATATATAAATTTTGTTAAAGGGTAATAATTATATCTACATGTAAAGGTGAAGTTGATGCCCATCGAAGGGATTGGTCGGGGGGGGGGGGTAACGCTATATATCATGAGTCGAGTGATCTATTTCTACGCCATTATATATACACACACATATTTAAATTGTTAGATTTCGTCACAAAGCACAACATCACTTAGAGAAACCAATGGAAACCAGAGAACACTGGACAGATGTTTCGTCTTATTTTCCAGGACTCTTAGGCAGTGGGCACCCAAGACCCCACCAGGAATCGAACCTAGGATCTTCAGATTACGAGACCAAGCTATATGACGAAATGATATAGTTAAGATTCAGAGGTCATAGAACTCCGGCCCAGGTGGTTGAATGGTCTCGTAACCTGAAGGTTTCAAGGTTCGATGTCTGAAGAGGTCAGGGTGCCTAGTACTGAAGAATCCTGAAAAATAGTCCAGTGTTCCCAGCTAGTTTTCAATCATCTCTATAGTAACTGATGTTGGTTCGTGACGAAATCTAACAATTGGAATTAAATTAATTCAAATCCCATAACTGACTGACCGACCGGTTTCATCGAAGAACTTTGCAGAGATGTGCAGCAGTTCGAATTGCCACTCTCCCTCCATGTAGCACACAAAGCAAGAGAAGAGAGTAAAGAGCAATTCAAAACAGAGAAATATAATCAACAGAAATATGCGGCAAAAAGAATAGTAATATGGAAGAACAAAATAGTTTTATAGGATATTATAGATCACAAGAAGTGGATGCATCTGCGCCAGCCATTGAGAACGATTTTCAGGCATATCACCAATTGTCTCCAGCCATCATTGGTTTTACCATCCCGAGGATACCAACCAGGAAGCCAGTCTACACCTTTCTACGTGGCTTAAATCAACTATCAAAGATTTCATTGACTGATGAAGCGATGTTTTGGTTTGACCACCACTAGCTAGCTCTTTTCCAACCTGATCAATCCTAAGTCAGTTAGCTAACATTGCCCGTCGAGGATGGCGATGGCTAGGCATGCGTACATAACACATGTCCTAACCATCTCAATCGATGTAACTTCACAGCCTCGTCTATCGATTCCCCCTCCTTACCTAGCACTCGACTGAAGCCTAACCTCAATATTGCTCACCCTATTATACCACCAACTAACATGGGAGATAGAACGCAGGCACCTATGATCAAAGACAGCTAGCTAGCCAGTCTTTTCATGTCTTCCCCTTTCAATGGCCATGTCTCGCTCACAGCCATGAAGGAGGACAGAGTGAGCAGCTGAGCAGAACACACGCCCTTTGGTCGACAGCCGGCCGGATATCACGTCTACTTCAGAGACAGTGTAAAGTGGCATATGCGAAGCTGACCTTCTGTATCCGTGCTGAGATTTCGTCAGCAATCAACCCACTGGCGTTGGCTGGTGCAACTTCTCAAATAAGTGACGTAGTCAACACGCTCTACCACTTCATTCCCCATCTTTAAGCTAGGAGTCAATGTAGTCCAGTCCTGTAGCCTCATCATCTTACATTTGACGGGAGCGAATCACATGCCAAACATTCGTAGATTGCAGCTCAAGGTGCTTAGAAGACTCTGCATTTTTAAATCCCATAATCTAAATATACATTTACATAATCAACTTACATTGATGACAAATACGAAAGATTTCACTTGGCGGTGAATACTGTGTATAACCATCATCGAAGAATAATAAATATCTAAAATATAATTGAAGTTGGTAAGTATTATTTAATTCAATTTCTAGGCATACCTATGACCATTCCTTTCACTTGGAGGTTCAGCAATCAATCCAGAATAATAACCGATCCCACCTGCATCATCTCGATAAATTGCTAAAATGTTAGAAAATCAGAAAATTTCCCAGTTAACAATACTGACATACAATGAATGTTAAATTTTACTGCATATTAATATTGGTTAGAAAAATTATTCAAAATCAGAAAACATAAGGACACTTTATACTAAGGACTAGATACATGACACTGTTGACTAGTGACCAATCAGCACATCCATTATAGTGTTATACAAAGTCATCAGTCTGTACACCTCAGTGGTAACGTCTGTGACTGCAGCAATGTGATTCGGGTCGAAGATATGCTTTACTGACGAGTGTCGGGGAACACATCACGCCGAAAACACCGGTTCTCGTCCGATCACCGAAGTTGCGCAACGTCGGGACCGGTTAGTATTTGCACGGGTGACCACCTGGGAGCACCGGGTGTTGTCAGCTCTTTTTCTCAATCGGTTGGTCGGGTGTGCATATAGCACTGATCCAAAAAGTCACACTGGTTGGAACTAATGTTTCTGTAGGTTCTATCTTGCCAGAAAAGTTGTTTGGACAGCAGTTAGACTCAAAGGAGTTACCAACATAGTGTAAAGCGTTTGCACCATGTTGGGGGGGGGGTGTTCTGAGGGCGAAGTTGTAGTGCTGGAGAATAGGGATGTAACAGCAGTAAAGTGTTTCCCTCAGATGATGACCAGCATGGCAGCTATGCTGAGTCTCTGCACTGGGAAGTGGTTAGAAATGTCAACCCCGAAAAGTGTACATTCTTACTTGCCTTAATAACGATCCGTAGCCAACGGTAAATTTGTAATGCGGACGAAACTCTAAAAACTAATTCAGACAGGCCAAGTGTGACGGGCTTTAAGCAGCTGTTCCATATGCCATGCAATCACGACACATTATTGCTTTTTCTGTCCCAGGTACAACCAGAAAAAATCAACTACCATGGTGTGGGCAGCCGTGAAGTAACAACCTCCCACACACTGCCTAAAGTTAGTGCCTAAAAGCATAAAGTTTAGATTCATGGCTTCCTACCAATTGCTTCCAACTATCTAACAGTATAACTAGTTGTGAAATATCTTGGTAATACAAATCTATTATTTTATGTCACTTATAACCAATAACTCATCAAAACTGTTGAGTTAGAAATTGCATTACAATTAGCTTTTATTTTTATCCTATATCCGCGACAAACTATATCACCCAGATTCTTGTTCGCTATTTATTACTATAATCGAAAAAAATATTTGCTATAATCCAGAAAACAAAAGACTCGCCACTAGGATGAGGACACTCATGAGGACTGTAAACGAATTTCAGGTCAATCATAGGCTGATTAGCAATGAGAGTGGTTTTCATACTTTCTTTTTCTCTTTCCATTCCTATACGCTCTGAAAAGGACATATAAGGCTTCAAGGCTCATCTTTGAAGTCTTTTACGGGTTGCGGTGGCTAGCTCAACCTTCCCTGATTAACACAGGCTTAACGCCGGTTGAGCGAGGGTCCAGGTGTGCATTGGTGGGGAATCGAACCCGGACCATGTGGGTGGTCGGCGAGTATTCTACCACTACTACTTTCTATAACATAGAAGAGGAAACAAACACAACCACTCCAACCAAGCACAGTAGGACTACAGATTTTTAACCATGTGTCCTTGTTCTACTGTCTGTGTAATATGGAACCATGCAGTAAATAGTGTTTAAGTTAGAAGTATTGCTAAGCACGAAAGACAAATCAGCCAAAAAGGTGATGAGTCTTTACCAACTGAAATGGTTGAAATATTTATTACATATTTTCAGCCAACGTAATCCTCAAAATGGGCAATACTAGCTTAAACAGAATTAAGTTCAAAAAGTCAGGAGAAGTCAGAGTGAAACATGAAACCAATCCACGAGTCCCATGATGGTTGGTCTAGGCTATAAAGAGTAGAGTAAACTGCCTGACCAGATTTATTCAGATTTAAGAATTACGAATTAACGGCTGAAGATTTTATGATACAGTTGAAAATCGTTTATAGTGATGCACAAGCAATCACTCTCCAGTATCTTTGGAATTGTCGACGTGCTCACCAATCTTCACTTAGTTATTTTCTGCCTCAACTTCATAGACTTTGAAAAAGCTTTCGATGGAGTTGATTGTGAGGATATTTGGAAAATAATTCAACACTATGGAGTGTCCAAATCTTTAAAAACTTCATTCAACAGCTACATGACAATGCCACGTGTCAGGTGATCCACAACGGAAAACTCAGCGAAGTGCAGGTAGAAGTAAGACTATCATCTACTATCACCGATGGTATTCTTAATTCTGGTGGACTGGATGATACGTAAGACTATGGAGAAGTGAGAAGCCTGGAGTACGCTGAACCGATAAGAAGACTCTAGAAGATCTGGATTTCTCAGGTGATTTATGTCTAATTTCACATAAACTCGAAGACTTACAGGCGAAAACCAACAAGCTAACATGAAGAGCAGAGAGGGAGAAACTTCAAGTGAATAATTCAATACTGTGGAGTGTCCAAATCTTTAACAATTTCATTCAACAGCTACATGACAATGCCACGTGTCAGGTGATCCACAACGGAAAACTCAGCGAAGTGCAGGTAGAAGTAAGACTATCACCGATGATATTCCTAATTGTGGTGGACTGGATTACACGTTAGACTATGGGGAAATGAGAAGACAGGAGTACTCTGGACCGATAAGAAGACTCTAGAAGATCTGTATTTCTCAAGTGATTTATCTCTAATTTCACATAAACTCGAAGACTTACAAGAGAAAGCTAACAAGCTAGCAGAAGGAGCAGAGAGGGCAAGACTTCAAGTGAAAATAGAGGAAATATATGTAGTGAAAATAACCAACTAACAGCAACAAGAACCAATCACCAACGGGTCGGAAACTTGGCGCATCACGGAGAGCATTTCTAACAGGCTACTGCAGACTTTCAACAACAGCTACCTTCGCTAGCTTCACACTGAAGATCAAATGACTGGACAGAAAGGATTAGCAGCAAAGGGAATCTGAAAACGAACCAACCAACAACCTATTGTCTAACAAATATTCCGAATAAACTGGAGACGGATCGGACACACGCTGAGGAGGCCATCGAATGACATCGTGCGCCAGGCCATCGTTCGAGTGAAACTCGAATAGGAAACAATCAGTCAGGCGTCCAAGCGTGACATGGAGGTCGGTCGGTCGGTTTTCGATTTAGAACTTCGCACTGATGTGCGGCAGTTCAAGTCGCCACACTCCATGTAGCACACAAAGCAAGAGAAGAAAGTAGGAGAAATGCATATTAGAGACAGTAAACAGAGGTGTGAGACAAAGGAATAGTAATAACGAAGAACAAAACAGTTTCATTGGAAATCATAAGTCACAAGGAGTGGATGCATCTGCGCCAGCCATTGGGAACGATTTTGAGCCATGTCACCAATTGTTTCCAACCAGTGGTTTTTACTCTCCCGAGGACCCCAACCAGTCAGGAAGTCTACACCTTCCTACGTGGCTTAGACTAACTGTTGTAGATTTCATTGACTGGTGCCATGTTTTGGTTTGAACGACGCTAGCTCTTTTCCAGCCTGACCTTATATCAGCTAACATTGCCCACTGTCGAGGAAGGCGATGACTAGGCATACGTAGCACATGTCCCAACCATCTCAGTCGATGTAATTTCACAGTCTCGTCGACTGATTTCCCCTCCTTACCTAGCACTCGACCGATGCCTAACCTCAATATTGCTCACCTTATTATACCACTTCACGCGGGAGATAGAACGCAGACACCTATGATCGAAGACAGCTAATCTTTTCATGTCTTCTGCTCTCAATGGCCAGGTCTCACAGCCATAAAGGAGGACGCAGCGGACTGTTGAGTAGTACGCATGGAGATCGTATGAATAGGAGATGAGAGCGTATGGGCAATCGTGGGGCCAGTTGAAGGGGACTGCAGAGAACAGAACCAAATGGAGATGTTCTGTTGAAACCCTATGTTCTACTCATAACCAAAAGGGATAATATTAATAAACAGTCACTTCCTACATTCCCAAACTCATGCTGCTTAATGACAAACAGTCAGACAGAAAAAGCAACACGGAGACACGTAAAAATAAATGATAGCTGAATGATCCTTAAGCATAATCATAGAGATTTATGAATTAGCTATCCCTGAAAATATTGTGATATTCTGTTTCCAAGAATCTTATAATATTTACGCTATACTAACATATACGTATCATGACTCATGGACAGGCATGAAGATGTAGTAAGAGTGTGCAGAAACTACACATAAAACGCACACAGGCACACACACTTTGCATTACACTAATCAACAGGAATTAGCAGACCTTTGATTTTATCTATCCTTTAAACAAAGCTAAATATTACAACTGACGGTCAAATACTGATAGTGCAATTAAAGTTTAAGCTTAAGAATCAACCTCTTCAGTTGAAATAGGATTTAACTAAGCGCCTTAGACACTTGACGTTTATACCACGGAGTCATAAGTCCGATGTTTGTTAACCTGAAATACGTGTGTAATAAAAATTCATCATCAACGCTTACGCACTCGATAAGGCTGACAACAGACTAATATAGGAAAATGCAAGTGCCCGCTAAATTGCATTATCTATTCATAGTTCATAATAACATCTAAAAGCCTACTAAGTAAATTTGTGGTCACGTATTCACTTACAATCATCCTGGAGAGAATCAAACAAGCCCTGGATGAAAAGCCTCAACCGGAACAGGCTGGATTCAGGAGGAACAAATCATGCGTCGATCAAATCGCCACACTATGGATCATCATTGAACAGAGCTTGGAATGGCAGTCAGCTATCTCTCTCTCAACTTCATTGACTTTGAAAAAGCCTTCAGCAGAAAGCGTCGATCGAGAGGTGATTTGACAATTACTTCGCTACTACGGGATGGCGCCAACAATTATGCATCTCATCCAACAGTTGTACGAAAATGCTGGATGCCAAGTAATCCACAACAGGAAACTTACGGAATCCTTCGAAGTGAGGACAGGAGTAAGACAAGCTGGCTGCCTACTATCGACAATGATTTTCCTGATTGTAGGCGGTAGACTGGATAATGCAACAAGCAGTGGGCAGCGAGGCAACAGGCATATAATGGACCCTCACGAAAAACTTGGAGGATCTGGACTTCGCCGATGATATATGTCAGATTTCTCACAAACTGGAAGATATGCAAGGGAATAGCAACAAGTTGGCAGAAGAAGCATCAAAGATAGGACTCCAAGTAAACACAGAGAAAACAGAGGTGACGAAGATTCCTGGGCAACACCAACAGCAATAACAGCAACAGACAACAATCAGTATAAATGGAAGGAACCCGAAAGAAACAACCTCCTTTACCTACCTGGAAGCATCGTCTCAACTACAGGCGGACGGAAATGATGAGGATATCAAAGCAAGAATCGGAAAAGCAAGAAAAGCTTTCACTACTTTCAAGCCTGTGTGGAGGTCAACAGCACCTCAGCATGAAAAATAACATCTGGATTTTCAACTCCAATGTGAAGTCAGTCAGTGCTACTATACGGATCAGAGACTTGGCCAGCGCGTCATAAAGAGCATCTCAAACAAACTATAGACCTTCATTAACAGCTGTCTTCGCTCAATACTCAAGATCAGATGGCCAGCCAGAAAAGATCAGCAACAGAGATCTCTGGCAATGAGCGAACCAACCAGGAACCGATTGTGCAACAGATAGACAGGAAGAAATGGAGATGGATTGGCCATACTCTGAGTAAACCATCAAGTGACATCACACGACAGGCTATCAATGGGGTGGAACCCGAAAGGGAAGTGGCGAGTTGGTCGTACAAGGGTGACTTGGAGTGACATGGAGGAGGTCATGTGAAGAGGAGATGAAAATGTGTGGTCAGACTTGGAGCCAGGTGAAGACTCTAGCAGAGAACCAAACGCAATGGAGATGTGCGGCTGAAGCCCTATGTTCCTCTAGGAATTAAAGGAAATAATAATAATATTCACTTACAACATTACTCTACTTATTACCACCTGAAAGGAAATATAACTCTGAAAATATCTATCACTTGTTAAAACAATTAATTTTTTAAATAGAATTACACCAAAAATTTATAACACACTTTTTTACTTACAGACTACACGAGCACCAACTGGATACTTTTGTCTTAATTCAGCTGCTGAAAATGCTAACGCCAAGGATGACGGTCCAGATACATAGACTTCTGACCCTGAATTTGAAACTGAATCTAAACAGATTGTGTACAGAGTAAGTTCATTCTCTCTAGCTCTATCCTTATCTGACTTGGATTCCGATTTATTTCTATCCGGAAGATGACAGTATACAACACGACCAGGAAACCATGTATGTTCTGTTTTACGATATAAAATTGGTTGGGATGGTGTTAGTTGTCTATAAACATGGGTAAGGGGTGAAACAAAATATAATGATAGACTCAAAAATATTCATATATTGTGGACATACAAAACCTTTGAAAAGAGAATATATATATATATATATATATATATATATATACAAAACAAACCAGCAGAAACTGAAATGAAACAGTTGTATTTAAATCAGCAAAAGTAAAATGGACGGATGGATGGATAGTCGTGAAAACCAGCTAGAGCAGCAAACTCAAAGGTTTAGTTTTGAATGTCTACGCCACTAATTAACACAGTTACACTGGAACACTTCCAATCGACTATTTATCCATATACATGATGCGCTCAACCGTACCGAAAATTATTGTAACACGTTTCAGTTTATTAGGCAGTAGATAATGAAGAAGCAAACTGTTATTGATGTAAAACAGTAACTCAGATATACATACAGTTGATGGAAATGTAAAGCCTATCGTTTCCCTTTACATCACGCCTATCATAAAAATCTATCGTCATTTCAAAACAGTGCATAAAACTATTTTAGAAGCCTTCCAGTAGTTTGTATTAATGATATTGGGGTTTAAACGGAAGTATCATTGATATTTCAGAAAAAAATGTGAATAATTACTCATGATGTCGTAAATTGGAAGTCTTGTATTCTGAAGGTCCTGGGCCCGACCTCTGGTAGAGTCACGCACTGACGAAGAGTCCCAAACTAGAATTAAACAGCTGTCCAGTGGTCCCTGGTTCAGTGGAAGAACACTCGCCAACCAAGCTCCACGTGGTTCTGAGTTTAACTACCGGTCGACGCACTACCTTACCCTACTTAGCCGGTACCAAACTCTGTAAAGATGGAGGCTAGAAACTCCACCCTGTAAAAAACACTACTGTTAATGAAACTTCAAAGCCCGCGTTCTCCTAGGATCACAAGCGAATGAAAGAAGATGCTTTAAATCAGTTTTAACATGAACAACTTAAACATGAATAGAATAGAGAGCGAGTATATATATATATATATATATAATGACCACTTCCCTACTATATCTCTACTCTTAGTAAAAGAAATCTCTCCTTGACACGATCATCTGACCTTTTCACTCGGCGCCCAAATATTTTAGAACTATTCTGTCAAATCTTGACGACAGTTCATTTGAGTTATTTTGCAATCGAATTAAATTAACAAAGAAACTGTGTAATTGGCACAATCATCGTGTTTTCACTCTCCGTTGTCTGCAACAGAATGCATATCCTAAATCCGTAGCTATCGAGTCACCTGACAACTCCAGTAGGTCGAATAAAGCAGCCCAATCTTCAAAAAGAAGACAAAGCAATAAGTTCGACAGAGTGCACCAACTAAACTCTAATCCTAAACACAATAATTTTGAAAATACGTCTAATCATAAAATCCTAGATACTAACAGTTTGAACAGACATGAAGGTATGATGTTAGCTGATGCATAGGAAATCCTGATTAATAAATAAAAATGGATATGTATCACTAATTATTAATACTTGGTCAAAATTCCCGATTGTCTATATTTTGTTATGGAGACGTTAACAAATGTTTTACAAGTATTTACCCACACACACAAACACACTTTGTTTAAAGTGTTTAACAAAGGTAGACCAATATTTGTAAGTCCGAGGTCAAATTTTGATCACAGCTCATACAATTTTGTTTATTATACACGTTGATACCTGTTTCATGACTGATGATTGGAAAAGGTTTTTTAAAAACAAGAGATGTTCCTTTTATATATATATATATATATATATATATATATAAACCTCTGTTATGTTAATTTCGATTAATTTCCCTGAAGAAGTTCAGACCAGATTGCCGAACGAAACGTTGGAATTACTCATTTCAATCTCGCTGAGATTTTACAAATATAATTTTTTACAAACTTATCACTCTGCGCCCAAATACTTTAGAACTATTCTGTCAAATCTTGACGACAGTTCATTTGAAAAGAATAGTTTGTTTACATACACAATATTTTCGACAAAACACTTACAAACCAAGAAGTAATTCAGTTGGTTGCAATGTTCTCCAAGCAGCTGCAGTAAATAGATTTCCAATAGATGGCAGAGCAACACTAAACCGAAATCACCAAAAATTTTAAAAAATAGAAAAAAAAAATTAGGATTTTGTAGAAGTTCTCATGCTTATATCTAAGTAAATAAAATGAAGCATAAAATATCAATCATGTATATGCGAAATAAATATATACTACAAACAAATATATTTTTTATTTGATTATTATAGCTTGATTCCACACCGTATTTTTGGTACAAGTATGGAATTTTCAGCATGTGATATCGGTAGCCCAATTTTGCAGGCCGACCATAGATATCGGGTGTGCGCCGGCAGGGGATCGAACCCCGTACCATGTGCATGGTCGGCGAGAGTCCTAACCACTATGCCACCGACGCACAGTGATGCGTTGATGACTCAACAACAGAATGTTTGCGAGCCACACCAGTTGAGTTGCCAGCCAAGGTAGTGTTAAACCTCGCCTAGCCAGTAGTAAGCCCTGAAAAGAGGGAAGGTGGGTTAGCATTAAAACAATACCACTACTACTACTACTACTGAAACTTACAAAGTTGCTCTGAAAAAAAAGAAAATATATACATGATTACATATAAGCCAATTAATCATTCGTTTGATAGTCTCAATTGATTTTTGTAGACCAATTAAATATGCAGTATGACGAAATGATATTTTATGGTTAAATGCCTACTACATTGAAGAACTATGACCCACTGAATTAGAGGTTAACGCAGTTTCATACATTAGAAAAATAGGGATTACGGTTTAGAATGAAATTATAAAACCCGATAGTCTGGTTGATCTGAGTATGGTGGAAGTAGACAATGATGTCAAATACCACAAATAAGTTGCATGCTTTCAGTACCATTAATAAAGGATGAAGGCGATAATAAAATGAAGAGTCCTCTGAACACCTTGAGCGAAAATTCCCCAAATGTTTTGCATGCGATTTGCTCCTATTGGATGTTAGGTGGTGCTACAGGATTGGACTACATAGACTCTTAGCTTGAAGATACGGAGTGAAATGGTACAGCATGCTGACCATTTCACTTATTATTTGAGTTGTATAAGCTCTGGTAGACTGATTACTGATGAAGTCTCAACAAGAGGCTTGTGTGTGGCATTTGCCAGCCTATGTCATCTCGGCAGTAGACGTAATTTCCGACTATCGATTAAAGAATATGCATACTGCATATCATTTCGCTCTGTCTTCATTTATAGCTGTGGCACATGGACATTGAAAGTGTGAAACATGGAAAGGCTAGCTGTCTTTGATCACAATGTCTGCACTCTATCTCCCGTGTCAGGTAGTATAATATGGTGAGTAATACTGAGGTTAAGCGTAAAGTGTTAGACAAGGAGAATAGGTCGATCGATGAAGTTGTTAAGTTAGTTATATTGATTGAGATGGCTAGGACGTGTTACACAAGCCTAGACATCGACTTCCTCGACGAACAATGAATGGTAGCTGAAAAAAGGATCAGGTTGAAAAAGAGCTAGTGGTGGTCAAACCAAAACATGGCATCAATCCCTGAAATCTTGCACTGGTAGCTTGAGCCACGTAAGGAGGTGTGGGCTTCCCAGTTGGGATTCTCGGGTCTCCAAGAACCAATGGCTGCAGACTATTGGTTATATGGCTTGAAATCGTTCACAGTGGCTTAGATGAATTCACTCTTTGTGACCTCCAATTTCTATTGAACCCTAATGTTCTTCCATGTTATCATTCTTGCTCCCTTACATTTCTGCTTATCGGAGTTGTTCTGAATCACTTTCTCTCTCTTTTGTCCTTCTTTGTGTAGTACATGGGATGTAGCAACTCAAACTGCTGCACTTCTCTGAATAGTTCTATGTTGAAACCAGTCATTCAGCATTAGTAAAAATCTACCTAATATTACAAAAAGCGTACACCTTCAATGAAACCTAGATATCTGTCTATCAATATAGTTAGAAAAAGTGGTTCTGTCAAGCACCTCCTCAAACAACAATCACATATTTCAAAGGTGAAATAGCCTGTTCTGAAGTCTCAAAGGCGCTTATCTGACTATAGTGATACGTGCTAAATTTCGATCATTTTCTATTAACTGTCCCATAAAAAAAAAATTTACGAGACGTATTTTGTAAGGCGAGAACAAGTAGATTATAAATGTAAATGAAACCACATATATGGCTCAGAGTTCGACCTGCAGCAGATGCATCCCTAAAAGCCCTACATCCCTAGCCAGTAGTAAGCCCGGTAGAGAGGGAACGTTGAGCATGAGGCTACCAATCCCACCCAGTAGGAAATGATAACATCACTGCTACTAAAAACCTCAAAACTCAAGCTTGAAGTCCTATATTCCACTCAGAACGTAAAATAATAAAATAATACATAAATAAATAAATAAAACATACGGATTTGGATTTTCAATGACTACAATTTCTTCTTCTTCTTTGGCTAAATCAATGATACGGTTATCGAATAAATACAGAACACGTCCAAATACACTAGTGAATTGAAAACAAAATAAATCTTAGTGAAATGATATACTTTATTTGAAGCTCCGTCATTTCGTTAATTACGGAGTCAAGTTTTTCACTTAGTTCGAATATGGTATTGTGTAAAGCCAATTTTTCCTTATTTATTTCATCCAATCGTGTAGTCATACAAAGCTCTGGAAAAGCGTTCATAATCTCGTCCAGTAAACCAGACTCTTCAAAAGCCAAAGGGAATCGCTGCTGAATTATATGAAATCTAAGTTTAGGATTATTTACTAAAAATTATAATTGTTTATTGGTAATAATAAGTATATTCTCTTACCATCATTCAATTCAGCTTCATATTTACATTGTACAAAAGCTAAAACAATTTCAAACATATGATCGAGATTTAATGCACTGCAGATAGTCTCAACTATTTCATCCGCAACGATTTCATTCTCAGATTGTAATTGACCAATCATCGTGTTACCTAAATAAAACATAATAAATGAAGTCAGTATGCACAACAGTTATATGATGAAAAAATAACATACATCGGTACACGCTTAAAGACAAGCTGTCGAGGTTATTTCTTCAACTGTTAAGCAGCTTATATACAACATTAACTATGGGTAATTTTTTCTCAACATACTATCAGGTTATTATTGGCAGTAGTTTAAAACGCAAAATAGCTAGCACAATACGATGACGGACTGACACACAATCAAAAATATTTGCTGAGAAGTGCAACACTTCAAGTTGGTGTAATTGAGGAAAGTATGCATAGAGAGATTCTCACAGTAATGTAAAGAAACAGAATGATACTATGATAATGACAAGTGAATACATCTGAGCCATTGTAAACGATTTCGCATTATAACATAAAGAATCTCCCAACCATTGATTCTTAGCATCTCAGATAATCTGCGTCACCCGTTAGTTAGTGATTTCATTAACTGGTGCCATATTTTATCAGTCTGACCACCTGTAAATCTTTCCCAAACTTATCTTTCTTCAGATAACATTGCTTAACAAGGAAGACAGTTGCTCGGCGTGTCCAAGCCATCTCAGTCGACAGAGGTCCATCCCATCCATTGAGTGACAGTTTTTATCTAACCCTACGCCTAATCTCATTACTTACTCCATTACTTGCTCCATTTAACATTCAAAACTGAGAGAAGATACCTTTAAACACTTCTGAACTCAAACCATCCAATTTAGTTGCTTTATCTTGTTTCAAAATGAGAAATTCTGTGAAATACGGTCAAGGTTGTAGTGTCGATATTTTATTGACACTGAGGTTTTACACAAGAAAACTGCTTATCATCAGTAGAAACGTCTGACGTAGCCCTAGTCCAACATGTCATGAAGCCCACGCGCTATGACTCACAGCACTCCTCTTCAACTCTGGACCTAGTGTTCTCCCACGGTGAAGATGTGGATCTCATACAACATCTTCCACCTTTAGGAAGTGATTATGCTATGCTCACTTTCAAGATCACAGCAACAGCATCAAGGGCTAAAACCCCAGCTCAACCAAACGTTTGGAAAGCCAATATAAATGCGATAGTCTCAGCAGCCAACTCAGTGAACTGGTACATCAACCCGTAGTCCCAAATAGAAGCAGTATGGAACTAATTTAAACAACTTCACGCCCAAGTAACTGAACTTTTCATCCCTTGATCTATCTCAAAGGGTCGGAAACATTGCCCCCTTTGGATAAACCGAGAGATTAGTAAGTTACTCAGACGTAAACACAAATGTTGGAACCCGTTTGCCACACCTGAGACTCCTGAGACCAGGAAATTATTTAACACTGCTAGGAACAAAGCTATTGCAGAAATTCGCCAATGAAGGATAAAGTTCGAAGCACATCTGGCTAAAAATTCAAAGGTACAACCAAAGAAAATTTTATCGTATATGAACTTCAGAAATAAAACATCCAATGGTGTCCCAAACCTGACTATTGACAATGACACAATCGAAGAAGATCAAGAAAAAGCAGAAGCAATGGCAGACTACTTCTCCCAAGTCTTTACACAGGAGTCATCACTCCCTATAGGATCAGCTCTGGATGCGTCAGAGGAACACGGGGTAAGATTCCGTTGAAACCGACCAAGACATCGTGCTCAACTACCTAATGAAACTAGATGCAGGGAAATCAATGGGTCTTGATAGTCTTCAGACAAGGCTTCTCAAGCAGCTATCAGCTCACATAGCCGGCCCACTGACCATGATCTTTAAGCTATCTCTCCTAAACGGTGTGTTACCGCGTGACTGGAAAGACGCTACAAAGGACGATCAAGAAAAAGGCCTTCAAATTACAGGCCTATGAGTCTCACCAGGACACTGAAAAGAATCATCAAGGAAAGTATCATGGCATATCTGGTACACAATAAAATGTTATCCAGAGCACAGCATGGCTTCTGAAGAAACCTCTCATACCTGTCAAATCTCTTCACTGCAAGCGAAAGCTGGATCAAATCAAGGGACAGTAGAAGACCCGTGGAAGTTGTCTTCATAGACTTCAGCAAAGCCTTCGATAAAGTTCCTCACAAAAGACTACTCATGAAGTTGGAAAGTCTTGGTATCAAGAGCAGGTTACTAAACTGGTTTAGGGAATTCCTCATAGATAGGAGGCAGAGGGTTAGGATCAACTCGAAACTCTCCTCTTGGACAGCAGTGCGTAGCCGAGTGCCACGAGGAACAGTATTCGGACCTCTCCTATTTATTTTGTGTATCAATGAGTTGTTTGTGCTCACGGATTCCCCAGTGATCCTATACGCAGATGACTTAAAAATCTGGAGAGAGCTGAAGGGTGGCAATGATACGCTTAAGTTGCAAGAAGAGCTTAACAAGTTGTTAGAGTGGTTCAGAAAATGGATGCTCCCGATCAAAGTAGCACAATGTGCAAACATGCTCATTGAACACCCGGAATCCCATCAGTTCAAACTCATTTGGATTTAGGTGTCACACTAAGCCATGACTTAAAAACTACAGCACACTGTCGCGCAGTGGCTACACGTAGTTTCAGATCCTATGGGGCAATTCGTAGAGCCTTTACTAGAATCATCAGAGACACATTCACCTCTTTACATACATTTCTGGCGGGGTCAAGGATGGAAAACTGTATCCGAGCAGCCAGCAAGTCGTTGTCTTAAAGGGGACTCACATATTCTAGAAGGGGTTCAAAGGAAGGCAACACGTATGATTCTTGGCATGACTAGTTTATCATACGAGGGGAGACTAGACAGTTTGAATCTCTTCTCTCTATCGTACCGCCGGCAGAGAGCAGATTTAATTGTAATGTTTAAAATTGAAAATGATGACTATGGACCTGATCTGTTCTCCATTTCCCTTCCCGCTAGGTCGGAACACCTTAGAGGACATAAAAGGAGAGTTCAGAAGCCAAGGAGAAACCATATATGGCTGTAGAGTACTGGTCATCACGTGGAATCCTAAACTCTTGGAACCGACTCCCAGAAGCAGTGGTGTCTGCATGCTCAACTGATTCGTTCAAGAAGGGTTTGGACAACCACAGAAATTTACTAGAAAATGATTAACATAGGCTCCAAGCCTTCTATCCTCAACCGAAAAATTTGAATATTAGACTTAAAAACATAAGTCCTTGTCACCAATAAAAAAGAAAAATTACCAAATTTTCAAAAACTTTTAGTACGTCGAAGACATTATGACAACTTAAACAAGCCCTGTCCGGAGTTTCTGCAATGAATCCAGAGACATGGCAGCTTGGGCAGGTATATTTTACTATTATTGTTTCCCTTAATTCCTAGAGGAACATAGGGCTTCAGCCGTGCGTCTCCATTGCGTTCGGTTCTCTGCTAACGTTTTCACCTGGCTCCACATCTGCCCACATGCTTTCATCTCCTCTTCACATGACCTCCTCCAAGTCACCCTTGGATGACCAACTCGCCACTTCCCTTTCGGGTTCCACTCGAGATGGCTTGTCTAGTGATGTCACTTGATGGATTCCTCAGAGTATGGCCAATCCATCTCCATTTCTTCCTGCCTATTTGTTTCACAATCGGTTTCTGGTTGGTTCGCTCCCAGAGATCCCTCTGTTGCTGATCTTTTCTGGCCATCTGATCTTGAGTATTGAGCGAAGATAACTGTTAATGAAGGTCTGTAGTTTGTTTGAGATGCTCTTTATGACGCGCTGGCCAAGTCTCTGATCCGTATAGTAGCACTGACTTCACATTGGAGTTGAAAATCCGCATCCTATTTTTCATGCTGAGTGCTGTTGACCTCCACACAGACTTGAGAGTAATGAAAGCTTGTCTTGCTTTCCCGATCCTTGCTTTGATATCCTCATCAGTTCCGTCCGCCTGTAGTTGAAACGATGCTTCCCGGGTAGGTAAAAGAGGTTGTTTCTTTCAGGTTCCTCCCATTTATGCTGATTGTTGTCTGTTGTTGTTGTTCTTGTCCAGGAATCTTCATCACCTCTGTTTTCTCTATGTTCACCTGAAGTCCTATCTTCTCTGGATGCTTCTTCTGCCAACTTGTTGCTTTTCACTTGCGTATCTTCCAGTTTGTGGGATATCAGACATATATCATCGGCGAAGTCCAGATCCTCCAAGTTTTTTGTGTGAGTCCATTTTATGCCTGTTTCCTCATTGCCCGCTGTTTGTCGCATTATCCAGTCTACTGCAATCAGGAAAATCATTGGCGATAGTAGGCAGCCAGCTTGTCTTACTCCTGTCCTCACTTCGAAGGATTCCGTAAGTTTCCCGTTGTGAATTACTTGGCATGCAGCATTGTCGTACAGCTGTTGGATGAGATGTATAATTGTCGGTGGCACCCCGTAGTAGCGAAGTAGTTGCCAAAGCACCTCTCGATCGACGCTGTCGAAGGCCTTTTCAAAGTCGATGAAGTTGAGATAGAGAGGTGACAGCCATTCCAAGCTTTGTTCAATGATGATCCGTAATGTGGCGATCTGATCAATACATGACTTGTTTCTCCTTAATCCAGCCTGGGCAGGTATAGCAAAAGACTTGTTCCTATGGAAAACGTTTAGAAATAAAAGAGCAATGGTGAGGGTTAGCTGTCAACTGTTCTGGTCCCAGATACCGAAAACTATGGGATTACAGCAGACATTTTGAGCAGAGAACCACAGGAAGTTTGGACACTACTTTTGGTGTGACATAGATTCACTAAAAGCTATTAAAGCCACTACGATCCGTTCTAATTTTACGAAAATAGGCTGGATACACATAATGGAAAAAAATTTTGCATGAGAATATATTTTATAATTACCATCCTTGATTTGCAAGCCAAAGAAAACACTGAACGACGAACGCTACCCAATTTGTCTGCAGTGACAATAGAAGCTTCTATTGTCACACGTGTGTTGCTTATGATTTTGACAAGAAAACTGAATGACCAGTGAAAAAATTTTTATTATACGCATCACAATAATTTAAGGCAATCAAATTAACTACCTGGCCTTTTGCCCTGATTTTCATGCACTTATCACTTATAGAAGTCCCATATTTTAGTAACACAACGGTTGAAAAACGCTCCTTATATTTTAGTTTCAATCCTGCTTATAAGGAGTTCATATACTGGATTTTATTGCAAGTAAAAGACTTTAAGTCAGTTTTGTAAACATATTATTTGCAGTACTTAGTGGGGATACCTGTTACTTTAATAAGATATAGTTAGCTCCTACCTTTAGAAATTCCCTACTACGTTCACTGAGATGTTACAACCTGGTGCAGAGGACATGAACAGATACATCAGGCCCAAAACCATTTATGAGCATCGTCACGAAGTACATTCCTTGCCAAAGACAAGGCTAGGAGAATGATTTCAGTCTTTATAGGTCCTAGCAGTAGGTAATTCCCCAGAATTATTAACCACGACATTAATCACTGAACATTAGATGCTGACCGTTACTGCTTTAGTCTATTTGTTTAGCTGAAGGCCTGAGGTCAAGCATCCATGGCGTTTGGCCCATCGTCGTGTTACGTTCGGTTGTTCGTGCAAGATTCCTACCTGGGCAATCATTTCTCACTCCCATTTGATCCCGAAATATAATTTTCTAATTTGAACAATCAATTCCGGTGTTTTGTTTTGCCTTTGGTCTATGAAGAACGAATACTATAGAACTTTTGAGCATGACATCTTTCGTTAGTATACTCCTAACTATTTTGTTAACGTTAACAACCACAGCATCTAAAAGTCTTCGTGATATGATAATTCCACAGCTAGCAACCATGTCTCATACTGCTCAGATTATAATTTACTGTGACACCTAGTTATATGTCCCCTTGAACTGAACAGGAAAATTTCCCCTTAAATTCTATGTGCGTCAAAATTTTCTTTTCCTGAAGCACTATTGTGAGGCGGCCAATAGCTCACCCCAGTAAGGAGTGTATTGAAACCTGATGACAGCTCATTTCACTATCTTATTCAGCCTCTCATAGAATTTTTATTTCGACAGCAGATCGAATTACAAGTGGACGTACTTGAGGATCCTACATAATTCAATGATATGCAGAAGAAAATGTGGTGAGTCTAGCACAGTAATTTTCGAAACGCCACTTAACACTGTCATCCGATAAGAGAATTTGAAATTGACCCATCGATGCCAATCCCCAAAGAAATGAAATTCATTGATCTAGGTAGTTAGGCTGCTGGTGTCTTCATTCTGGCATGAGCCGTTTTGTCAAAATGTGTCCCTAAAAACGTTTCAATAGTGAATTTTTTCAATAAATGCGAATGAAATTAACTAAGCTCTGTCTCTTGCAGTCAGATTTGTGTGCTGGACAAAAAATTATTCTATTATGAATGAGTCTTAACTGCCATCTTCATTCCTCTTCTTAGCTGGTATTAAAACTTTGTGAACTTTGGTTTGTAATAAACGCTACTGTTACAGTATTCCACTCAGGTCGTAGCACCTTAACTGACTGGTTACATGAAGTGCCAGCTCCTTCAGAGACCTTCAGTGATTTTTCTTTAGTATTATTAATATAAGGAATCTACAGGAATGCACAACCAGTGTACACTGTATTCACCATGCCACTATTCAGTCAAAACCTAATTTGATACTACCTTTTATTGTCTTTCGACTCCAGTATTAAAGATGATTTGTGAAGGACCGGTCACTCAGAGACTCGGTGGGTCAATGAACTGGTACCAACAAACCTAATCTCACTGACCCAGCGTCCACCAAACTGCACAATATTTCCGGCGTAGATGCGTAGGAAGAAGAAGAGGCAGCAACACCACGTCCTAAAGCACAGCGTCTCCTGGTGTTCGGTTGCTACAATTTCCATCTTTAACAAGCGACGCGAGTTCGAATCTCAGAAGGGACATGATTCACTTCAAGGCCGCAGATACACCTTAATGACTAGTGCCAACTAGTACGAAGCCTAAGTCCAAAGCTTCTGCCGATTGCCTTAAACTATCTAATATCATCAAATCAACGTACGTGTGATGGCGAGCTACCTACAATGGTGGCCACATTGCAAACCTGACTGATAGAATTCAGCCAGCACGAAAGAAAGGACTAGACACATCACACTAGTTACTAGTGTTCAATCAAAGAAGATATCCTTAAATGAAACGTGCTTTCGAACGATGCTAAAATACTTAACACTCGGATCAAAATACCTTCAGACTTTTTAGCCCAGCCAATCTAACCCGGTTGCAAGATTTTGCGCACCCCAATATTCATCAAATTACAAATAACTGGTCGTATGGAGTATTGTGGATTCATATATTTCCTCGAACACTGCTATTCGAGTGAGTGGCTCAGATTCATCAGCGTTGCTCCCATCAATAATACAAAAATCCTATTTCCTAGTAAGACTTTTGATTATTGGATAACCTAGCGCTGTAACTATCAGTAACTCGAATGTCGAACTATAGTATCACTCGTTATAACTGCTAACAGATCTCTTTATGAGATAGCAGCGAAAATAGTGCGAGCTAAGTTCTTCAACAGATCTTGCCGACATGGTCAATGCCTCCCTGGCCAACGGCTTAGAGAGCAGGCTAGACTATTACACCTAAACAACGCATTTAAGTGCATCCTTAAGGGAGGTGAACTAGTTCAAGCTGAGTGTACTGGCATCATTGGCATCTCAATTAATTTCATATATTTCGCTATTTGTCCTACTTTTTGCTTCCTTTACACATATTAGTCCGGCCCTTCTCTCTGATTTCCCTCCTGTGAGTTTTTATGTCATCCAACGTCCGCTTCAGCCTTCCACCCAGTCGTCTTGCCTCGCCTTCAGTTTATTCAGCTTACTCCAATCGCTCACCACCGTTTTCTCAAGAGTATTCCCTATCTCAATCTAGGGACTGTTTGAAGAGACTAAATTCGCAAGTTCTATGACCGCCAATGCTCTGGTACAATTTATGTATTACTCCATCCATGTACGAACGAATATACATACTTTAATCGCCTTCAGCAAAGATACAGCAGGATAGCTCTTAATGAAATCCACGAGAAACAAAGAACCGTTCAGAAAGGAAGGAAAGCCAGTACCTAGAAATCATAAGTCCTCTACAAATTTGTTGAAAAATTTAGGATATTGGATGTTTCCAAAGGGAGATTAATTTTTTTTAGTCAAGACATCGCACGTCTGACATCAAACAGTAGTTGTGGAATGCGCTTAATATGGTGGTATTTCTTTTGAGCATGTCAGATAGGCTAGGTTGTCTATTAGTCTA
This sequence comes from Trichobilharzia szidati, assembly GCA_944472155.2. Taxonomy (NCBI): domain Eukaryota; kingdom Metazoa; phylum Platyhelminthes; class Trematoda; order Strigeidida; family Schistosomatidae; genus Trichobilharzia; species Trichobilharzia szidati. Next base: position 102,576,606 of record OX235274.1, on the reverse strand, counting down.
CAGTCTTTCAGATGTCTCTTGTGAGTATGTTAGGGATTTCGGCAGTATGATGTTCACTTGGAGTTGTTAGCCGATTGTTGTCCAACAGATAAAGTGTGTCGGGAGGCTGAGACATATACAGTAATTAGGAAAACTATTTGCTAGTCTTTCTATATATATTTATTCCTGTTTATGCAGGAACATACCAATTGTACAGGCATGGATAAGTTATTATATAAATTACAGTTTGTTTGTTCAATCTAACATTAGAGTCAGTCAGAACAGTCTGCAAAATAGTCTGTCTGTGTAACACATAAAGAGATATAGAAATATTGTCTTCGCATTAACAAAAAACCCAGACTTCAGATGAATGTGATACAAATATCTGGGAAAAATATAGCTTGAAGTCAATTCTCCTATATAACTTTGTTGTGAACAGCATCCTTGAGTTAAAGTTTATTGGTGTATTATTTTGATTCAATAATGTATTTATTCCATTTTTTCAGCAGTCTAATCGTAGTTTTATAATAGGAAAGAAATTTGATCTTTGATACGAAAATTAGATAAGGTAATGTTAGATTGTTTTACTGCATCAAATGGGGCCGAGGTCGATTCTAGAACTATCCATTGGCGTCATTTGTGTCAGCATGGCAGACTGTACATGTTAGTTGAGTAATACATTGAAAACTGTTTGGAAACCAGTTGCTTCTTTATTTCAGATCAAGAATACTCCTTGTACAGAATGTTAGCCAGCGTTTTCAAGTGGTTGCATCGGATCGTTCATGGAATTTGAGTTTGAATTTACATAAATGGTCATTTCAGATTAAATGTTGGGTTGTTCGACCTCGACCAGGAGGTATATAGGAGTGCAGGCTGAGTAGTAATATCCCAGAAAGAGGAAGTATGTGAACATGAAAAGAACATTAATATTTTATGTATATAGACTTTAAAAAAAATTAATTGAAAAAATAAAACAATAATGACTGTACAGTTTTAGCTTGTAAAAAAAATAACAATGCTTTCGCTCCTAACATCTACAAGCCTGCTCAGTTTCTTGTCAAGATTCTATCCCATGGGCCATACACAAGTTCGCCAAACATCCTACAGGTCACCGTATTCAACAGGTTCTAGTCCTTCTAGCCACTTCTCTCTGAAATGTTACTTATATACTTCACAATAATCCTTCTATCTAATTACTATTATACTCCATTTTATCTCAACTTCCTAGGACTTTAATGAAGCTGAAATTTTTTCCCTCTTCTCATTTACACCCTTTTCTCGCGTAAAGTTCGGTTGCTCTGATGATAAAAAAAAACAACACTCATGTTTGAGAATAAATATATTTTCATAGAAAGCGTCATAGTTTTCCATGGTAAGACCAATATGGTTAGCATCATACATTGCAAATGTGTATTATCATTTCAAGTACTACATAGCTCCTTGTATTTATCTTGTAAATATACTTTTAATAATGTATTATTCATAATTGCATTCTATACCATTTTGCAGCTGCGCCAGATTTTCTTCAATTCCTAAAATAGCGTTCAAGCATTTGAAGGCATAGCACTCACACAAATATATGTTGTTTATCGATTGGTCATAACTATCATCGGGAAATGGAACGAATTTCGGGTTGTCGCTCAACTTCGATGGTGACCTTCGTGAAATATTTACAAAATAACATTTATAAGAATCTGTTCTGATTGCTTCTACTATAACTCAACAATATGAACTTTTTGAAAAAGTGATAATGTATGCTAATTAACAATTGTTATTCGTAACATAATTGATCGTGCCTGTAAAAATGGCATGCATTTCATGTAAACTTACCCGTTTATACGAAATATATATTATTATATTATTATAAAGTTTATTGATGTATTATTTTGATTCAATAATGTATTTATTCCATTTTTGTCAGCAGTCTTATGGTAGTTTTATAATAGGAAAGAAATTTGATCTTTGATACGAAAATTAGATAAGGTAATGTTAGATTGTTTTACTGCATCAAATGGGGTCAATTCTAGAACTATCCATTTGCGCCATTTGTATCAGCATGGCAGACTGTACATGTTAGTTGAGTAATACATTGAAAACTGTTTGGAAACCAGTTGCTTCTTTATTTCAGATCAAGAATACTCCTTGTACAGAATGTTAGCCAGCGTTTTCAAGTGGTTGCATCGGATCGTTCATGGAATTTGAGTTTGAATTTACATAAATGGCCATTTCAGTTTAGATGTTGGGTTGTTCGGCCTCGACCAGGAGGTATATAGAAGATTACGCTCAGCAGGGAGATAAAGTATGTATATATGGAAAGAACATTATTATTTTATGTACATATAAATGTTTATAAATGTATATCATTGTATAGTAAACACTACCCATAATCTAGTTGTTTTTCATGTAATTTTGCGAAGTCTTAGAGTTTATTTAGTGTCGTAATATTTATTGATGAGTCTAGGCGTTATAGTGTTCTAATAGCTCATGCGTTTCGGAAATAAGTGGTGCGGTGTCATAGTCAATGGGATGAAGCAGTTTATATAGCAAGCGTTTGAAGGTTATAATAGAGTGACAGGTCCTTATTTCTAGGGGTAAACTGTTCCAGATCTTAGAGTACATGACTATGAAGAAGTTTGCACGGAGTGCTGTTTTACAGCTTTTCCTTGATACTGTCCAAGTTTGGTTACGAAGGTTGTAAGAGCCTTCCGGTGAGAACTGTATCTCCTTGCTGTCTGAGAATGATATTTTATGCAAGACTTTAAAGAAGAATGTTAGGTTAATGCTCAGTCGTCTTATCCAGAGTGGGTCGATACCTAGAGTTATACACCTTGATGTGTAGTCCTTTTCGAAGTCAAATCCTAGTAGTTTAGACGTGAAGTATCGTTGGACACTTTCTATTTTAAGTTTGTCACTTACGCGAGTGCTGCTGAGAATAAATGGACAATATTCAAGTAGTGGTCTGACACAAGTTTATATAATAATAGCTTCGCCTCGTAGTTGTGGAAATTCCTGAGTATGCATCCTAGGAGCATCCTCGATTTACGCGTCTGTGTCGCCACTTGCTCAGAAAATGTCAAGTCACTAGAGTACCTAAGTCCTAGGTCAGCAACAATTTGGAGTTTAGGCAAGCCAATAGATTCAAGTACCGGTTTGATATTTATTGAGGGTGCACCGACACAGATCCAACCACATTTTTTAAGGTTGAATTTTAGGTTCCATTTGGAGGACCATGCGGTTACTCGATCTAGTTCTTCCTGAACAGCTTTCTGAAAGTACCCTAAGTCATCACAGTGGAATGTGTAAGCTACTTTAAGATCATCTGCAAAGATGAATGGTTTGCCAAGTGAGAAACAGCTGCATATGTCGTTGACATATAGAGTGAATAGGAGGGGGCCTAAGACGCTACCTTGAACTACTCCAGAAGTGACTGGACTAGGTTTAGAGTTTACAGAACCCAGTCTAACTACTTGGGACCTATTGTTAAGGAATGATTCAAGCCATCCTAGTAATGGGTTACGTATTCCTAAGGAGTTCAGCTTATTTATTAGAAGCAAATGGTCGACGCGGTCAAAGGCTTTGGAGATATCAAAGTAGATGACTAGTACTAGTTGTTGTTTGTCTCGGTTGCTAGTTATATAGTTAAAGGAGTCAAGGTGACATGTCATGCATGATCTGGATTTTAGGAATCCATGTTGGTTTGGACTTAGAATATTGCAGCTGAGCATATGTTTGAGGATATCATCTTTAACTATTCGTTCAATGATTCTAGATACTATGGGTGTAATATTGATTGGCCTATAGTTGTTGACTTCAGTTTTTGATCCGGATTTGTGTTTAGGTACTATAAATGTCTTTTCCATTTATCTGGATAGGTTTGGCTTTCTAGGGGCATTGTAAAAATCTTAAGTAATAAAACGGAAATGTCAGAACCACCGTGTTTATAAAGATACGATGGTATACCGTCAAAACCGGCATTACTAGAGCTTTTAAGAGTATTAACGGCTTGGTTAATATTAGAGTAAGTGAAATGAACTGTAGTGATTTGTTTCAGCGTTGAAGATAAAGGGAGTTCCATTGTAGATTGTAAACCGAGAAGTGGACTTGTGGGCTTAAGCTAGTTAGCTGCAAACGTCTCGTTAAACAGTTCACACATGTCTGTATAGTTTACCCTTGTTTACAAGGAGAGATGTTTTATGGCTTTGGCGATTCATTCGTTTCTTTAGGATTGCTGTGAGAGCTCCTACTCTGGTGGTGCTGGCTAGTGAGGTGCATTCTTCATTTCTCATACGCAAGTTATGAGCTTGCGAGATGGAGCTAAGAGTACTAAGTATTGACCCTAGTGTACTAAAGTCGTGTCGCCTGAAGTAACTTGTTGACAGTCTTTTCAGTTTCCCACGATCCTTTGTCTTTATGAATGACTTTCTATGTGGAAAAAGCTTTAGTGTTTGAAGTGGGATGACAGCATCTAAGCATGTGTTGGAGTTATAGTAAAAGATGTCTAGAGCTTTCGAGGGGCTATCTGTATAGAAGTACTCTCTCTGCATTCTGAGGATCTTAGCGTTGATTTCACTAGAGTCCAGTCTGCCTCACTGTAGTTCCTGTATGTTATTTGTTGTGAAGTAGGGGTGTGGGTCGCATTGCTACTTGACGGAAGTGGCAGTGCACACAGCACTGTCTTGTGGTCACTCCCTGAAAACTCAGAACCTACTAGGGTAGAAAGGGGACTTATATTGTGGCAGAAGATTAGGTCTAGTACGTTATTACCTCTTGTAGGGGTTGTGACGGTCTGCTTCCAGCCAAGTATATCCAGTGTGCCTAAGAACTTATCAAGTTTAGTTGGACCTGTGGGTATTTCCCAGTTGATTTCTGGTAAGTTAAAGTCTCCACATAGGATCTTATGATCGTAGTGGAGGGTGGATAATTGTTCTAGAGTATTAATAAGTTGGGTCTCGTAATTACTAAAGGTGCCAGGTGCTCTGTAGGTGCATCCAATTAATACTATTGCGTTATTTAAGTGTAAGTTAACCCATAAAGTCTCAGGCATGTTAAGTGTACTACTTTCTACCCGTGATACAGTAAGTGCATTCAGGAAGTACATGAGACAACCACCTCCTTTACCACCTTCCCTGTCACACCGAAAGTGTGTATAGTTATCTAAGCTTATCTCTTCATCCAGTATGTCCGAATTACACCAGGATTCAGTGATGACAATTATAGGGGGTTTGTATATTACTGTGAGTGCTCTGAGCATTGGCAGTTTATTTAGAACAGATCTAGCATTTATGAGGATTAGGTAAAGATGAGATTTGAAATAGCATTTGAAGTATTTAAGTTCGTTAATCAGCCCCGAATGTGGTTCAGCACCCAGTAGTACCGTTTGACATGACGACCCTATGTTAAGCGAAGTTTAAACATCATGCTCATCTATGTCTATCGGGTTAGTGTGTGCTGATTTCGGTGAAGAATTGAGCGTCGGAGTACTGGATTTGCTATAGGCTAAGGCACTTTTATTTTTAGTTAAGCTAGAAACGTGGGTAGGGATCTTTATTTGACCTAAACTTGTGCATGTACCAAGTGTGCTTAGTGAATGCGGGCGAACTAGACTGTTCCTATATTCATGCAAAGGGGGAACAAGAACTAGCGGTTTAGGAGTGTTAACATCCCTACCAGCTGTTTTTTCAACGCTGACAGGGACGCAGGGGATAAAAAATGATTGGGACCTTGTGAAGGCCATGGTTTATTATTCCACCTATTGTTAGGTACTAGTTGTGTCCTTGTAAGGGTTTCGTGTGTGCCGCATTGTGGGTTAGTTCCCAGCAGACTTGTACCGTATATCCGATCAAAGTTTATTTGCGTGCTATACTGTGAATGCCCTGAGTTGTTGGTGGTCGAGTTCTGACTATTGTCACTTGTACTCTTGAGGGTGGCATTGTTTTGGCGTTGGTTATCAGTGTGGACCATGGTGCTATTTCGCACGTTTTGGGTGCCAATACTATTGACCGTGGGGAATGTGGGCTTACTTATACTGCCATTGTTGTTGTTGGCATGATTTGGGGTCATATTTTTCTTATGGCTAGGAGAGGGCAGGGTCGACTTTCGGGGGATTTTGACTTTTTTGCAGGATTATTTAGTGACATGTCTAAATCTACGGTGGTAGGTGGTATAGTTTTATTGGCTATTTGACTACAATTTAGTGGCCTTTCGGTTGGTGTCGCTCTCTGAGAAGATAATTCTGTGTGGTTTGAGAGGGGTGATGCGGTGGATTCTATGGTATCTCTCGAAGGGTTGGGTATAATTGCTGCTTGCAATGTCCTATTGTTTATTTCACAATTAGACTCAGTGAGATGATTATATACGCGCCTTTCTATGACGGTCTTGTCCGCCGCAACCTTTATTAGTTTGTAATTTCTGGCTTGCGGTAGGATGTGTTGGGAGTGGATAAATTTTCTGGCCTCGGCCGGTGTTTCGAACTGAAAACGAATAGGACAACACTTTTCATGTTGACCCTTCTTCAGCCTGTAGCACTTAGTCTTGGAGTCGGGCATTTTCGCCTCACTAAGTAAGATGCGCTGTACCTTTTTTAGTGCCTCATTGTCTGGAACGTTGTAGACAATAGAACTTTGTTTAACGTCGAGTCATTTTGTTACTTCTGTAATAACAAAGTTAATGAGGTTATCCACCTTAGATACCGATTCCGTGTCAAGTTTGTTAAGGTCTACAGTTTTCATGAGAATATTTAAAGGTGTCAGTTCACAGACCTGCGATCTGATGTCGCTGATCTGATCTGATAATTTGGATATTTGGTATTGGTTTCAGAAATTCCAGGATCCACTGACTTATTGTTTTTTAAGTCCCTTAACTCGGCCTTAAGTTCTCCTATAGACAACTTTAGGAGTTCTATTTCAGAAGATAGTTCTGAAACAGAGCTTGAAGGCTGGAGCTTTTCGATAAGTACGTAAGGTGAAGGGAGGGTTTCTGTATGAGCAGAGGGTACTGAATTTTTGGGAGTAGTGCTAATACTAGCTGTCAGTGCAGTTTTATCCTCAGTTTCAGCTCGACGCTTACGACATACAGTTGAGTTATGTGGCTCACTATAACCATTTGTAGGGAGTGTGTTGCTTGATGTAGCAATCAGCGACTTAAAATTAGTCATCAGATTTACAGGGGATTGAGTTCGTTGCTTTTTACTTTGGTTAACATAAATATTTGATATGAGAGTTAATAGTTATAGGTATAGAGGTAGTAGAGTACTTGTGCAAGTATTACAACAAGATAAATTTTATGTAACGAATCACGCAAAAATGTAACGTAAACGTTGGACGTACTGCGTTTAGTGTGATAAGTCTAGTGACAACGATTTATGGTTGCCTAATTATGCTAAAACTTTTTATTCTAATGGATGAATAGTTTTAATTTCACCTTTGGGCCTTTGCACCAACTCATCGCCTGTTTTCTACTAGACTTGTTTTCATATTACTGGATCACTACAAATTTCTCTTGTACCTCATCTGAGTAAACGTTATCTGAAGTTATCAGGTATATAAGTCACGCAATCATACTGAGCATCGCTTTGATCAAGCCATTGAAAAGTAAATATAAGCTTATTATCATGTGGTTAAGCTTATTTAGGCCAAAACTATTAAAGGCGTCATGGATTAATTTTACCTAAAGTGGTTCGCACACGCCTCACCACAATTTGTAGGGAAAATTTTGTTTCTCTTAGCCACGAATACACTGTGTTTTGTCACATTCAACTTCAAGTACTCCACGGTTTCATCATTCACTTTCACTCGAGAATAAGTATTCCTAAGTAGACAAAACAGTGTGAATGCTGTTGAAACCATGCTATTATTACTGCAACAAAATTAAGGGCGAAAACTTAGAAAAACTACTTCTGAGGGAAGATTTTCAAAGTGTGACTGTAATTCCAAAAGGAAACAACCAAATCTTCGTGATCAACTGTACCATACAAGTACTGGAGTTAAAATGTGAAAGACAAGTTAGTCTGCCCGCTAGACTCTCTTGCAAGGAAATTTTGATTACTCTGGTAGTTCAAAGATTACTGCTTGCGTGAACCCTTGAGACCCAGTAACCACTATCACATTTCTAGTTGTTGTTCCTGTCAATAACAGAATCTCACAAACAAGACGTTCCAGCAATATTCCTGTGTTTTATTTCTTGGGCTATTTTTCTTAACCATTCCTAACTTGTTGCGGGATTAAGTGCTGGTATGCCACGAAGTAGCACTGGGAAATTAAACAACCACTGCTAAGTGTCACATTCAACTCCCCGGAGCATTTGGCCATAGCACTTTAACGGTGATATGAGACCAAGGGAAAAGTGGGAGGACACATCCGATGCTGCGAAAGCAGACCCCTAACCATAAGGAGGCAGCAGACTTAGGCTTTAATAAGTCCTAAAGCTTCAGTGACACTAGAGCGATGCAGTTCTGAGAATAACAGTCTGTGTCACCCGAGTGCCCTTCCTAAATCCATGGAAAAAACTACAGCGAGCCTGTTCCATCGGATTCGGCCAACTAGTCCCCTACCAGCAGACAGCTTCACGTCAACTACCTCACAACACGCTGAGGTTGTGAGACTCACTTTCATCTGCCTATATAGCCATTTGAGAGGGCTGGGAGGAAAAGTAGGCGAACTCCGAACCTCCACGCACACCTACAACTCAAAATGATCATTCTCACGGAGACGTGACTAACCCCCACTATCGCCGACAACGAAATCAGTACAGGTGATATGGTTCTGATCAGGAGAGACAGGGATAATAAAAAAGGAGGGGAGTTGCTATACACTTTGAAAGGCAACTTGAATGTGTGCGCGCAACGGACCCACCACTTATAAAACTCTCAGACTCCATATGGTGTCATTTCACCGTAGGGCACACCAAGCACTTACTTGGTGGCATCTACCTATCTCTCACCTGTGGGGCAGAGCACAATCAGCTACTGCTCAGCACTATCACGGCAGAAATTAAACGCCATGTACAAGGTCATTGATGGAGTGAGACGCTGAAAGGTCATTTTCGTCCATGTTAGTCGGCCATGTTGGATTGCAGTTCCGTTGCTGTTCGTTTACACATCGATTTTTCCGTTTATCCAGCAGTTATTCACAACTTATCTTGATGCACATTGTTCACAAATGTTGCGTTTCTCTTCATTATTGTTTCCATTCCTGTTGAAATTAGTTATTTCGTTTGTTTCGAAAGTTTTTGCCACCAGGTCAGTGCATTGGTTTCATTGTAATTGTTTCATACGTTGCATTCATGCATGGTTTCAGTGTTTTAATTGTTTTTCAGCTATTAATGAATTAGTACTGTGTAGAAACCTTGGAGATTATACACGTGAACATGTTTGGGAAGCAGAAGCCATTGTTTCCAGTTCATTCTTGGTTGCCGTTATTGCTGCTGGCTCATTTGGTTACTTAATATGTAGGAATCTGGAAAAAAATGTCTCCCACGTTCATGTTTACGGCATACAACAATCTACGAATGAATCCGGTGAAGAGAGCACCATCAGGGTTGATATTAGCAAAGTTTTCGAAGAACTAATTAAACCCAGAGAATTTAGAACCTGGTTTGAAGTTTAAAATGCTTTGGAGCTTTTCGACAAGGTGTCTGTTGTCAGCTAAAAAATCAGGTATATTGTGAGAGAATCAAGCAAGGGTGAGCCACATGTGAAGTATGAATGTGTGGTGTTTATATGTACTTTTGGAAGCAAAATTAGGAAGCAATAGGAAATCCCTAAATGATTGTTAATGCCTAGTGTACTAGATCCAAACGCACGAACTAGGACTGCCTGTAGTAAACGCGGTGTTAACAACCATTTTATTTGTTTCAAAAGGATTTGAAAAGCGGCTAACGTACGATGATCTGGTGAGTTTTCGGTAAGAATTTCACTAGCAAGAATAACGTTTCAAGTTTACAACCGTCTGAGAAGCTGATTATTAATCGGGGTGAAAAAATTGGCTGGTTACAAATTGCTTGTTTCAGTTCAAATAATGAAATTCCTATTTTTCGGATGCTTGTGATTTCTCCGTGGTTATAAACACGGTTGCCCATGATTTATAAGAGAACTTTAAATAAATTTTCTTTGAACCAGTGGTCTTCTTTTTCTTGGCGAAGCATCTATTGAGACGATTAGGTAGCAAAGTAGAATGTTTTGTGATTGAGAATCGTAGTCGTTGAGTTTCGGATTTATATCGCTCATCTAATTGCTATAACCCTATGAATAAAGCTTTTTCCTCATGGTGCATTATGATGTCTAGAAACCATAAGCACACTGCCTTCGATAAATTTGTTTTTACTTTTTAAATGACAGCAAATAGTAAGTCATTTGAGGCGATAGGATAAATACCTCTAAACGCTTTCGTGAAGAGATTAGGATATGTTTATTTTCTCGACTAGGAGACGATCTTTTTACCCAGAAAGCTCTCAGGATGTCCGCTTTTACTTTGTAATTCAAAGATAACGTTGAGTTGCTCACTTAGGTAGTAGCAAGGGGGTAGCTTTAGGTAATGCGTCATAGAAGTAAGCAGTGTATGTCTGTTGTGTCTAAATATATTAAACGTTGTAAAGCCGGTCAAATCGTAGTTCTCAAATATGAGTTAGTTTTTTAAATAATGAGTGTACCGTGGTAGCGTTTGTGCTCGAAACGTCATCAGTTAATATAACTTTACAACACTGTCTGATTTATCAAAATAAAATCTTATCCATAATGGAGTTATACTCTACCACAGTGCCCAAGTTTTATAATTATATCAGCGTTTACCTTGGTTTGCATACCTAACTCATGCATGCGTGTGATATACATTTAAGGCTAACACGCTGTTTGATGAATTAGTCCGAGATACTTAAAGTCAGACTTGAGCTCTATATCACTGTTATCAATTTTGCAACGGTCATAGGAATTAACAGCTTCACCTGACTTTCTCTTACATCGAAAACTGAAATTGACAATCTGACATTTGGAAGGATTTAGTTTAAAAGCATTTTCCGACTACTAATAGAGAGTTGTTCATATTAGTACAGGGTAGATGCGAATTAAAAGACACCGGAATAGTTAGTCCGCGCACTTGACATATTTCATTTCGTATGCGTATGTACATTAAGTTCGTCAAACAAAAATACAATTGGTACTGGACGATTATAATGGAGAAGTAACAGTCTCATAATACTATAGTACATCTCCATCCCTCTAACTAAGCTTAACATGCACTGATCCGAATTCACTTATTACAAAAGCACATAGTATAGCGACGCACTGAAAAAGTCTAGAGGAAGTAGATTTGAAGAGTTTATTGAAGAGTATATCATTAATTTACAAAAGAAAATCCCGATGAAGAGTATTAACGTTAGTTTGTCCGAATGATATTTCCGCTGGTTTCATATTCGACAACTTCCGTATACCTGAAAAAAATAAAGCACATGTAAGGACTAGCACAACATGAATTTATGAAAGATAATTCTACATATTAGCACACACTGAATACACTGATTCGGTTAACACTAAGTAATATATCATGCAAATAAATGTATATGTAGTTTTCAGCTGGTTTTTATATTGGCACTATAAGCATCAATAGACCTCAAATGTTTTCCAGTATTAAAGGATTACACGCAAATATCAAGACAATCCTTGAAGCTTCCATACTATTGAGGCGTCATACTCTCATTAACCTTAGTTGCAGATCAACTTCACACTAAATACGTTTACATTAAATGAAGTATTGCAAATGTGTAACTTAGAAATTGATCCATAATCTCAGTAATGTCTAATGAGCATAGTTTTATGAATCCTACAGAAATTACATTCTCATATTTAGGAATCTATAGCCATCAAATATAAGCTGAACATGCTTCAACTCTAAGCAACTATGCACAGTGTTAGCAGCATAGAGAAACACTTAAAATATTGTAAGATACGCAGACCTGTTGTGTTGATGAGGATAACAATGACATATAATGCAACCTAGACATTCGATCGTGACACTGCATCTGTACTGCTTCATGTTAATGGAAAATTCAGGAAAAATTCATCACCACTATTGGTGATCAAAAACAGTGCAGCATTAAGTTTACAGTGCCAGTGAGAATGGCATAACAGACAGTAGATTGATAGTAATAGAGCTGACTAGATTCAGTTCTCATAATGAACACAATCCATGTGTATAATAATACTATACACTGAATTAATGCACTAAGTGACACAGTAAGGAATTTAAACGAGTGATTGCCTTCTCCACGGCACTGCACTTGCAATAATCATGACAACCACCTACGTTTGCTAGCCAAGCAGTCAGCTAAGGAGACAATGGCACAATATAAATAAAGTTGAGGTATTTTTTATACATTGAGTCCACATAACTCATATTACACTACACTAAACAGTGCAAATATACATGAAATCCACTTAGAAATAACCTCTCAACTTACGATAATTCCTGTCCAAACACACACGGTGAGACACATCTACATGATTACTTCTATTCCCACAGAAGGTTCTGTTAGCATTTACAGGTGATTTCCAAGTACTGATAGAATTCTTTTGTCAAAAAGGACTCTTCTTCACACGTAAATAGGCTGAATTAATATCCTGAGACGTGAAGTCTCCATTGAATGATACCATGACGAAAGGTGCAGCATCTAAATAAAGTAGATTATTTGTGTAGATGAAATTACCCTTCAACTATCCTATCTTTCTCACTAAAGCGATATTTTGCTACAGTTCGCCTGAAACACTGATCGTTGCAACCAATATGCTAGGGGGTGTCGCAGTAAGATTACATGACGCGGACACCAAAATAACAGGCCAGAAAATGGGAATTCTCATCAATCCAGATAAAATATAACGCAATTTCATTAAAAATTATTGACAAAAAAAATTTTCCAAGGGAAATTTTAACAGCGCTACTAGAACATGGCATTTAACGTCTACCCACTATCACAGGGATACGAAACTTGGGCTGTGACCAAATCACCATAGCGGGAGATTTCAATGCCCCATCACTGAATCTTGTTTCTGGGTACGCTAAGGGAAAATTCGACCGAAATCTACTGCAAACTATTCGAAACACGGGACTGACTGAGAATGTTGTAGACGACACTGGGTGGGGCCCTAGTGGAAAGTCACCAAAACTAGACTACATTCTAGTGACCAACTACTCGTCGAAAAGGTCCAGATCATGACTCCTCTAGGAAGTAGTGACCACGCAGTCATAAGTTTCAATCTCGTTCTCCGTGAGCATTTGCAGTGGGACGCTACGCGACCATGTCTGTGTTATAGCAAGGCTGACTATACGGAAATGCGGAGGCTCTTGTCCAACGTAGACTGGCCCTTAATAATAATAATAATGCATTTTCATGTAAATTTGTAAATTTATATGAAATACATTATTATTAGCATGGGATGAGCTATCTGTGGATGAACACTGGGAAGTGGTAAAAAAGATTATCCATACAGTAATCTCGGATACTGTCCCTTTAGTCACAACACAGCCCAGAGGTCATCATGGTTGAAGAGAGGAACGCAACGTATTCATCAAGCAAAGTGGAGGGCTTGGTTTACGTGGTGCATACCTAAGAGTCAGATTGACCACGACGCATACCTGGAACTCAGGAACCGGTGCAACGCAAGAGTCAGGAGGTCATTCCAGGCTAACCTTACTAAAAAATTCCTAGCAAACTCCAAAATCCTGTACCGATTCATGTCGGAAAGAAAACCAACCAACCAGGGGCATGCGCTTTAGTAGGCCCAAACGGCCAATATCTCACTAGTCTGGAGATGGCTGAAACATTCAGTTTAACCTTCGCCAAACAGCTAAACAACAACGTGGGTATTACCGTTATGCACCAAAATGGTGGCACTACTATTTCACAGGAGGAAGACCCCAAATGAACCCCGTAATAGTACTGAGGAAGCTACAGGAACTCACACCTGGGAAGTCCCTATGCTGTGACGACATCAGGTCATCTATTCTGAAACAGTGCGCCAAAGCTCTCTGTAGGCCCTTATGCGACTTATTCCAACACTCAATGGATTCGGGGAAACTGCCAAGGGAGTGGAAAAGAGCCATCATTTCTCCGATCTTCAAGGGTGGGGATAGGCAAAATTCCACTAGTTATAGACCAGTAGCTCTACTTTCAGTGGTATCAAAAGTACTGGAAAGTATTATTGACGATCACATCAGGGAATACCTCTATAGGTCTAATATACTCCATGAAGCCCAACACAGTTTCAGGAAAGGCAGATCCTGCGTTACTAACCTACTATCAGCTTGGGACGACTGGACGTCATGCTGGGATATGAATGTTCCAGTCCATGTGGTCTTCCTAGAATTTGAGAAGGCATTCGACACTGTTCACCATGACCTTCTCATACACAAAATTAGCCAGGCAGGTATAGGTAAGCCACTTCTGTCATGGCTAAAGGACTACCTAGCTGAAAGGCAATTTTGCACTAAGGTCAATCGAGTCCGATCATCTTAGCACAGCTCGTCATCAGGAGTGTCACAGGGTTCTATCCTAGGACTACTGATGTTTTTGATTTTTATCAATGATCTACCATGCCGTCTAAGCTGCCCGACTCTTCTATACGCTGATGACGTGAAGATATGGAGGGCAATAAAGTGTCCGGAGGACTCAGATAGACTGCAGGCAGATCTAAGGCTTCCGGAATACTGGGCGGTGGCCAGTGGCATGACTTTCAACCTGAAAAAGTGCAGAGTAGGGAAGTTACGCACCTGTAGACTGCAGAATGCAAGTTACACCCTGTGCAATGAAAGCTTGTCCTGCTGAACGTCGGAACGTGACTTAAGTCTAGTTCTAACGGAGAAAATGGACACAAGCGTAAATTACACGGGGGATGTAGCGAGGGTATATGCTGTCATACACTCTACACATAGACAGTTAGGCGCACTCACTCCTAAGCCCTTTCTAAGGTTGCACAAAACATACGTCAGACCACACCTTGAAGTGCATAATATTATTGCACCCCCACTGCTGAGAAGAGTTGGAAAGAGTCCAACGACGGGCAACAAAAGGAGTGGTTGGTCTCCGAAATAAACCATATGATGAAAGGCTGAAGAAATTATTCCTATTCACACTTAACTACCGTCGTCTTAGAGGGGGATTTAACTCCTGCCTACAAAATAACAAATGAACAGAATCGCCCAAAGAAAGGTGTTCTGCCACTGAGTAGGTATAGGCTCCCTCGTGGAAATCCTAGAAGGATAGCTCACTAGAGGGCAAGGACCCGAGTGCTCTCCCAATTCTTTTCCCTGTGGGCTTGCCGTCCCTGAATTTCCTTACCGGCAGATGTAGCTATGACACCGTCTGTGGATGCCTTTAAGCGAAGGCTGGACACTCATGCAGAAACACAAGGACTGCGTCCAAATGGCCTATCCCCTTAAAATCGCATACACCATTCAAGGGTAGACAACTAAATCCGTCCTTTTACTTCTTCACATTCTCTTCCGTCTTACTCTTCTGACAGCTTTAACTACACCGATTATTATTATCATTATTACCGATATATAGATATATATTATTTATATAACTTTTAGAGGCTGTAGGTATCGACGTTCGCGAGTTGTACGGATTATACTAACGCAAGATCTTATACCAACAACCACTATAGTGTTCGTTCTTCGAGTACCAAATGGTAAAGCAAAAGACCAGATTTTGTCGTCCAAATACGATATATATTTTGGGACCAAATCGCGGGTAGGAATGAATGCTTAGCTAGCTAGTAATCGTGCACGCACGTGACACGACGAAGAGCACCAAATGGCGGGGATGCTTGACCGTAAGCCTTCAGCTAAACAAGTCGACTTAAACAGTGATGGTCAGCATCCAATGTTGAGTGATGATTGCTGTGGTTAATAATTTTGGGGAATTATTTACCGCTACAGCTCACTCCCCCCCTAGTGGGTTTGTGAGAACCCTAAGACATGACCAGCCGGAAGTAAAAAAATCTCGATGGTTCCCTGATGGGTGAAAAAATCTTCCGAGCGGCTTGATGGAGAGCCTGCTGGTCTGTCTGCCTATGCTAATAGGGTGTCTGTACATAGCTTCCTCAATGTTGTTCGTTGGATCCCGTGCTTCGTTTGTTTCCTGTCCAGTGCCCGTTGCACCTGGAAAAGAAAACAAGAATGCTGAGAACCTTGTCAAGAAAAATGTACCAAATAAGCGTTTTTTTTTACCAAAAATAAATGACATGCATCTACTATACAGTAAAACAATGTAACGTGCAAAATATCGGGAAAAAAAATATACATCTAATTTTATTTAATGTACGGTTATAGGAAAAATATCATTTATTTGTGTTAAATGACGCAACATAAAAAAAATTGATGTGTCACTCAGTTATGTGAAATAGGTGTGAAGGTATTCTGGGAATCTAACGTGACGTCCAGAACGCGTTTTTTTAGAGTGATCGACCGAAGTAGCCAGTGGGCGAATGCCCTGACAGTCAATAGTGTGACTCAGAAAATCGAGTGAGTCAACGCCTATCTGACACTTCTGTATATTGATGGTAACACCATGTTGGCGTAACCTTTCAAATGCCAAGTCCAAGTGTCTAAGGTGAGTTTCCTTATCTGGACTGGCAATGAGGCAGTCGTCTAAGTATGCGTATACAAAGTCGAGACCGCGAAATACTTCGTTGATGAAGCGTTGGAATGTTTGGGCCGCATTCCGGAGGCCGAATGGCATACGTAGAAATTCGAAGAGTCCGAAAGGCGTAATGATAGCCGTTTTCGGGATTTGGTTATATGCTTTAACCAAGTGGATTTTGGAGAATATAGATGCTCCAGATAACGTTGCCGTCAAGTCGTGTATGTGAGGCTAAGGGTAGCAATCAGGAGTTGTTTTGGCGTTCACTCGCCGGTAATCACCAGTGGGTCGCCAATCGTTACTATCCTTATTCGGTACCATATGCAACGGGGATGCCCATGGACTATTCGATGGCCGAATGATGCCAAGGGTGAGCATATGATCGAATTCGTTTCTGGCAATTCTCAGTTTGTCAGGGGCCAGTCGTCGTGCTTTAGATGTCACGGGCTGTCCTGAGGTTATGATATGGTGCATAACGTTGCTGGTTATGCACGGAAGATCGTTAGATGGGCAATTCAGTTCCGGATATTTGTCAACAATCGGTTGAAAAGTTGGATCGAGGATTGCTTTCATCTTAACGATTGACAAGCTGGGGCCACTGTAAGTTATGCCTTTGATAGACAAACTAGTAGTGTTGTCAATTAATCGTTTACGGCGGACGTCTACGAGCAAATCATGATGATTAAGTAGGTCCGTGCCGATGATGGGCATTGTGACGTCAGCGATTAGAAAAATCCACCGAATAGGTTTGCGTAAACCTACGTTCAGATAGACGTATTTCCGACCATAGGTTGCAATTGGTTTTCCATTTGCAGCCTGTAGGTTGAAGTTAGGATCCTTCTGTCGATCTGCTGCTGTAGCAGGAAGGACGCTGACTTCGGCGCCTGTGTCGACTAGATATCTAGTCTGGCTCATTACATCATGGATGTAAAGTAAGCGGCTAGTGCCACCGGCGACGGTTGCCGCTAATGCGTGCCGGCGGGATAGTTTCCCACAGACTTGGAGGCTTTGCCGAAATCACAAGGTTTTCGACAACATTTTGCTTCCTTGCCGTAGGTGTTGTGATACCAACACCAGTCAGGATTTTTGAGAGAACGTGTGTTGGACTTAGATCGTCCACGTACGTTTAGCCGTTGAGGGGATCTAGAACGACGGTTTGAGGAATTGCTAGGCTTGTTTGACCTAAGCATCTGCTGGACGGAGTTGATTAACTCTATCATTGCAGAATCCTTCTTCGAAGTCTGTTCGGTAACAGAGTATACTTCGGTGACTGGCCGTTTCGTTATCTCTAGAATTCTATCTGCAGAGACAGCTAAATCATCTATGAGAACACCCTGAAGTGTCACAAGTACAGTCTGAACTGACTGTGGCAGTTTGGATAAAAATAGTTCTCTGAACAGTCCTTCATCGAACTGACTTTGGCCAATGATCTCTTTCATTCTTGCCAGCATGCTCACGGCTGACTGATCTCCTAACTCGATGTTACGAAATAACTCATCCAGACGTTGTCGATCTGTGAGAACGTTTCTCTTGAGTATGGATGCTTTTAGCAACTCGTACGAGTTACTTACCGACATCTGCAGAGTTACGCACCTGCTGAATTCCCGCGGTAGAGCGTGAATAACTGCAAGGAACTGTGAACGTTGATCAGTTATGCCATGTTCACAAAAATCAGACTCAGCAATCTGAAACCACGTTTCAGCATTATCGGGCCAATATGGTACTAGCTGGATTGTTTTGGCGGCTGAGCGAATCTGAATAACCTTGGGGCTAGGATCACTCATGACGAAAAGTATGCCGATAACAATATAGTACAAGAATAAACACAAAAAGGAACGAACTCACCGGGTTTATCTGCGTGTGAATTGAAGATGAAGTTCGAGGTTGGGCTCACCAGTTTTGGTGGGCTGTAGGTATCGACGTTCGCGAGTTGTACGGATTATACTAACGCAAGATCTTATACCAACAACCACTATAGTGTTCGTTCTTCGAGTACCAAATGGTAAAGCAAAAGACCAGATTTTGTCGTCCAAATACGATATATATTTTGGGACCAAATCGCGGGTAGGAATGAATGCTTAGCTAGCTAGTAATCGTGCACGCACGTGACACGACGAAGAGCACCAAATGGCGGGGATGCTTGACCGTAAGCCTTCAGCTAAACAAGTCGACTTAAACAGTGATGGTCAGCATCCAATGTTGAGTGATGATTGCTGTGGTTAATAATTTTGGGGAATTATTTACCGCTACAAACTCTTCAAATTTAATCAGCTGACTGTTGTTACGTTTTCTTATTTCTTTTTCTGTCTGTTAGTCTGAATAACTTCACTAATTATATCTATTATTATTATGTCTTTTCTTTTGACGATGATACCGGAGGACTAACTGGTGAAAGGATCAACTGCATTCACAGTAGCAACAGTCTTAACACACCTCATACTACAAACCACATATAATTAATTCCAGCACTCCTTTTGGAGTCAACCGAGGCTACAACAGTCGAGTGGCGGGACGAGCTACGCAGAAGTTTATCGAAGATCAGGAACCTATACCTCACAATCAAGAGGCGAGCACAAAGAAATCAAATTGGTTTATACTAGCTCGTAAAAACGATATTGGATATTGGACTTTAACTCTATGGTTCCCACGCGTGAACTAATTTGAAAATTCTGTTAGTATGCTAACTTGATTAAATGGAAACCAGCTTATCAATATCTAAGAAGTGTGATGAAGTAGTGGAAAGCACGGAAAATGATATACTAGAACGAATATCAGAAGCATCGGCCAAGTCATCTACCTATTTGGATCTGAGTAGCTCAAAACTAAAGGAAATTCCTAGTCAGGTACTGAATATATCCAACCTTCAGGTATATGTCAGGAGATAAGAGCTGATAACCGGTTTAGAAACTTTATCTTGCAAATAATTGCCTGGAAGCACTAACACCAGAAATATTGAAATCCTTAAGTCATCTTCGTTGGTTGGACTTACGTGACAATTGTATTACAAATATCCCACCAGAAATCAAATACCTTGAAAATCTGCAAACTTTGCTTCTAGACAATAACAAAATTACAATTCTTCCCGTCGAGCTTGGTAGTTTATTTATATTTTTTACGGCATATATGCATAAACACAGGGTTTTTAGAGAAACTGTCGGTGTTGCATCACAGAAACAATCCGATCGAGTTTCCACCAGCAGATGTCTTAGTTAAAGGTCCGAAGTATGTTCTGAAGTACTTGCATGACTGTTACCTTGTTCTGGCCAATATAGCTGTAAACAAAGGTAGGAATTCTGAAAAGCATTGTGTTTGTCATGCCATCGTAAGTTAATATTTACAGTTCCATCTTCTTACTAAGTTTTATGCGGTCTTTGAATTAGCTGCTAATGTAACATTTCCAATAATTGTTTCAAACGAGTTGCTTATACATGTTTCACATTCTTAAAACCTATACGAGTGTACCGTTTTGTATTTTGAAGTTGTTTACCAATTATAAGACAATGAGATTCGTTATCTGTCTCTGTGTTGGGGTCAGTTTAACTATCAGTGGTAGATATATGACAAAAGCTTGACACACTGTCAGAGGACGGTATTCACCTATCAGATCCTTCAAGATTTGCAGTTCTGTAGTCTGTTATTTGGTGCCAGTTGACGAACTCCTTCGTGAAATTGTAAACTTGATTTAAAAGCACGATTTTCAACCATTAGAATGCAATAATTATTACGTTATCATGTTTTACTGGTTTTAATATTTCAAAATGAATTGTAAGCAGCATTCGTGGTATCTTGTACCTAATAATTGGAGTATCCTTCCCTATTTGTAAAAGTTGTATGACATTGAGGTGACGTAGAAACTTATCCAAGAAGAATGCTGAGATAAACGGCAATGTGCAGTTGCGGTAATAAAATAATGGTCCTTTCGGTGGGGTTTTGACGAAGCTAAAACTTGATACGGAATATTCAGGTGCTTCTAGTTATATTTAAATGGTAATGACTTATTCTTAGAATGGCTTTATAAGCACATACATAGGTAATATTAACTTTCAAATTAAACCTTGTTTATTATTTAAGGTGCTGAAAAGTCTGAGAGTTTATTCATTGGCATTTTTTGACAACAAGTTCTGAAAATCGTCCATGAGTCGTTCTCAATGCTTTAGAATTTCAAGTAGGGTTTTCTCATGCTATGTCCTGGTTTTGTCTAAGATTAAACAACTGATATGATTGTTTGTAGGCTACTTGTAGGAATCAGCGGTTTTACAGGCGAGCGACCATCTGCATAGATGTTGGTGAAGTATCATTCCATCCACGTGTTTGCCTGTGAATGAAAAAAAACAGAAGAAAACCAGCCGTGAAATCTTTATCTGGTCATCGTTCGGACGACACCATTAGGGCTATATTTAGGGTGAACACAACTAAACAAATATCTAACAGTGATAATAATCATCATCCTAAGAAAGCCTTGCATCATGTGCAGTCTTTAATAGAAGCAGTAGTAGAAACAGTTGACAACATACAGTCGGAACTTAGAAGATATCAGTGGATTTCTGTGGCTTATTCTAGTTGACTGACACATGGAAACTTACCCATGTGGGCTCTTAAATTGTAATAGAGCATAGGCTGCTCAGATATTAATTGACTAAACGTCTTCTCAACAACCTAAAATAGTTATATGTGACTGAAGTAAGGAAAGTGCGTTGGTGGCGCAGAAGTAGAATGCTCGCCAGCCATGTCAGGCGGTCCCAGGCTGACGCACTCACAAACCTTGCTTTGCTGGTAATAAGCCTGGTAAAGAGGGAAGGTTGGGCGTGAGACTAGCAATCCCACACCGTAAGAAATAAACCCACTGCTACCGAAACTTCAAAGCTCTAGCTTGAAGCCTTATGTTCCACTGGGAACGTAAAGGAGTAAAGAAGAAGAGGAAGTAAGGAAAAGGAAAAGGTTCCATTAATAGATAATACACATCATAGGATAAACGAGTACTATAACAGTTATGGTAAATTAAATGAACTCAGAATTGGTTGGAACTTCAGGAACTTTCGGGAGAGATGGCAAGGGTGTTATTTAGATCATTTCGAGGAGCATTTAAAATGGTCTGTAATCACAATACAGTTTCACACTATTCAACTTCAAGCTGAATGGAATATAGAATCAGGTCAAGTTTGAATAGGCTGTTTTTAATGTAGGATATTCGCCAGCATATGAAAATCAATAAGAGTTTCATCAGATTGGTATATACAGTTTCTGTGATAATCAGACGAAGTTTAGCCTGTCATATTCATTAACGCTGAATTTTGACTGTAGGTTCCTAAGTAAAAAAGTAGGACTGAGACTAAGAAAACACAAGAAAGTCAGATAGGTTTAATACCTGGCAAAGTACATACTATTCATTTCTTCACCCTTAGATAGGTTGAGTAAAATAAATCAATCAAACGTAATCAAATCAAATATCTGAAGACTTAACAGTTCAGGACGAGATTTCATGGTGATCAGTGTACATTCGCATTAACCAACAGCATATAATACATGGCTCTTACACTCACACTGATAACTCTGTTCTTAATGTCAAGTATACCACATTTTGTGATTTTCTAAAGGAACCCACGTATTTGACATCTGTTTAGAGAGCACCAGTTTGTAGAGAAGTGCAAACAAAAAGCTTGGTTCAATCTTGGTTTGCATATCATATGTTTGTACTCATGGTTGGACAGTACTTCTTCACATCCATTTAGCCATATTTCAGTAAGGGTATAGATTTACTTAATTAAGTTTTCACGTGTAAATCATTTAATTTACTATATGATATACTTCAGATTTCAGTTTATGCAAGCAAAGTTCAGAAAAAAAGGAAGAAAAGCCGAAAAGTGAGAATGGTTCTACACCCGATAAACAATCGCACTGCATTGACGGCGAAACCACGGACCTTGAAATCTCAGCTCTAACAAAATCAACGAATGAAATAAATCTCCAAGAGAAGGATTCGATTCATTCGGGAAATTGCATGGCTTCACTTAGTCCTATAGGACTACAACAGGATTATTTGGGTCAGTTGCGTTCAGATAGACCTAGTTCTGTGCATTTATTTGAAACTGATAAGGTAGAAAGGGAAGCTTCACTTAATAATTCTGTTAATTTGGAGGATTCTACAAAACCACTCCGAAAATTCAATCATCTAAAGCTCTCAGAAGCTATAGGAAGCATGCTTAGTCCAGATAAAAGTCTATATGATAATTCTGAACAGAAAGATGTTGTTTCATCATGTCGTAGAACAACACAAAAGTCGAAATTATACAAGAAGATAGAACGCAATTACTTAAAATCTAAGCGTTATGGATCGAAGTCACACTCGTGAGTTCCAATTCATGATAAGTTACATTTTAAACTTCTTGTTCTATTGTTTGACCCCCTTCATGTATCTGAATTTAGTTTTTCAGAACATACAATATTTGAACAGGAAACATAACGCTCGATCTTATGTGCTAGTGGATTTTTAGAGGTATTATCTCCTACCAGGGTAAGGAAGGCGGAGGACAAGAGTATCATGAGGACACCTTTTGGAACAATGAAAGTAACATGATTAGAAACAAAATAGAAATCATAAGCTTAAGATTACCAGGATGATAACAAGTAATAATCGTTTTTAAGACACTACATCTAGTCATCTGATGAAATCGCTTTTTTAAAAGCGTTGAATCTTATGGTTTATTAAAAAATTCTTTACGCATTTTTATGAATTTTGTTTCTTTAAGAAACTTATTTACCGCGGAGTGTTATATATGAAATAAAGGCATAAAACTGGGTTTTAGATTTCTAACGCCTTGTCTAACAGGAAAATAGTCACTGAATACTCACAACACTCTGACACATATATATATATGCTACTGAGAATATATAAAATATAAGATTGAGAAGACAGTATATGACCTTTCCTTAGAGTTAGGTGATACGCGAGAATACAGCTCTTCATAAAGTTACTTTATAGGAACAGTTACCGTCATGATTAATGCATAAATTCGTTTTCTGATAAATAGGTTAACAGTAAAATAGTAAAATATCAGCAACACTATAGGGAAAAGACTCACTACTGTTACAGTCTGATAAGTTACAAAGTGTGTCAAATCATTTCTATTCTACATTAAAACATATAAGTTTTGACAAAAACAATCTTATGCCTATGAATAATGCCTGTTAAATAACTTCCCTTATCTAATTACCTTAATATCACCATTCGTATAAAGACAGCTTAACATGTTTACACACCATTACAGTAAACAAGTGTAATAAGTTTTCAGCTGTTTATAAAAATTAAGTGTAGAATAAGATAAACCATCATTTTGATTTATTGCCCAGAACTATCTCTGTAATGAGTTGTGTGTTCCACTTTATTTACTGTTATCAAGATTGATGAAAGTGTTTTTGACTGAACACTAGTAACTATTGTGACGCGTCCAGTCCTTTCTTTGGTGCAGACTGAATTCTATCAGTCAGGTTTGCAATGTGGCCACCATTCTAGGTAGCCCGCCATCACGTTGCACATTGATTTGATGATATTAGATGGTTGGAGGCAATCGGCAGGAAGCCTTGCTCGACCTAGGTTTCGTGCTAGTTGGCACTCACTGGTCAGCAAGGCGTATCTGCAACCTTGAAGTAAATCATGTCCCTTCTGAGATTCGAACCCGCGTCACCCAGTACCTACTGCAGTCAGAGACGTTACCACTGAGCTATTCGGGCTCGCGATTGACCTCCTGTAGGACTGTAGTGGGTATTTTGATTGGACACTAGTAACTAGTGTGACGTGTCTAGTCCTTTCGTCTCTGACTGCAGCACTGGGTGATGCGGGTTCTAATCTCAGAAGGGACATGAGTTCCTTCAAGGTTGCAGATACGCCTTGTTGACTGTGAGTGCCAACTAGCAAGAAACCTAGGTCAAGCAAGGCTTCCGGCCGATTGCCTCCAACTATCTAATATCATTGATGAAAGTGTGTTCAATGCAAATCTCAATTACCAGTTTCAGTCATCTCAGCATTAATACTGGACGATAACTAAATTTCCCTTCGTACAACTATTAATTTTTGGATAAAGCCTTTACAGGCTGTTTCATTCGTATTCATTTTCAAATTATCTGTTTAACGCTTTATGATATGAAGAAAGTTTTGCACGATGATTACTTTGACAATATCAACTTTATTTGATATTATATATATATATAGTTTCCGGTGGGTTTGGAACATCATTTGAGTGGTAGTTTTCATCCGGATTACGAAAGGAGATTGATCAAACTTTCGGTGACACTCTGGCGACTTCCTCTAATTCCTGAATGACATCACTGTTAGTTTTATCAATAACTTAGTTGTCTTGGTGTTGATCCACAGTAAATGAGTTGTTATTAAGTTTGACTAATAAAAGGAATAAATAGCCTTGTCGTATTTTGGGATTATTGTCTACTTGATAGCATATAGACTATTTTAACTAGCTTTCGAGTTTATTCATTTCAACAACCAATTTTAAAAGGAGGTAATGAGATTGAGGAGTGGAAACAAAATTATAGTTTGAAATGTAGTCACACGCCTTTGCATTGCACACAAGGTCCTTTGTTTTGATCCTTGAAATTCAACGTTTTATTTGTACTATTTCGGGTTGCTTACTTTGTAACTGCAGAAGGCAAGAGACATGGAAGCCAAGGTATATTTTCAAGTGATCAGACAGCTATATATATCTATAAAGTTTATATTCTTTAACCAATCACTGAGCGTGTGATTTTGGTTTACATTAAACGACATGAAATAGAATGTTCTAATACATATATAGTATTCTGTTGCTAATGCAGTATTGAACTATCGGAATAGTATTCCGACGTTAACACCAACATATACAATGATTCTTACTGTAAGAATAATATCCCGTTGGAACCCATTGTCTGTATCACAGCACCACAACTTCTTTATCTGTAATCTTTTTCGAAATGAATGAATTATTTAGTGGATTTACTAGTCAAATTAAAACATGAATGTTTTCTCTGATGATGATGGTGATTTTTTCTAATTAAATTATTTAGCGCATCATTGTTAAGTAGACTACCGAGTCAATCTGATCGACATACAGTATTCCTACCGGAAGATCCACCACAACCAACTTTAGAGAAGATAAGAATACTGTACAAACAAGAAAAAAGAAAAAGAGCTCGTAAGGAGTTGTTGTTGAGACAGGATGCATCATTACAACGTTTGAAGTAAGCCAATTACAAAAGAGCTTAAAGTTATTAAAGTTGTTAGGAAACTTTAAATGTTTTGTCATCCCTATGTAATATCGTTTTTCCTTAAATTTCAAAAAAAAATTAAGACAGAAGTTTTATTATCGCAGTGGCTTGTATGACATCTAGATACTACTTATAAAAATAAAGGACTGTAGAGAAATCGGTATGTTTTCTTTTACTTTTGGACTCTTCAACAGTGGGGACTACAATTTCAAGGTGCGCCAACAACGTCAGAACGATCGATTTTCACAGTGATCATGTCATGATTCAGCCCCTGTGTTAAAAGATAATTGATCCTTGTTCTCTAACTGCTGTCATTTCATCTGTCATACTTTGAAACGAGTCATTACCTAGTAGTAGGTTGAATTATCAAACTTGTGTTCACAACACATGATTCAGTGACCAGTCTAATTCTTTTACCTTTTGAGCTAGAAATTTCCTTAGATATATTTGGATAGGACAACAACGACCAGCAGTTGATATTGAAGTATGACAGTCTTATACTGTGTGCAACTATGGTTTGGGTTTAAATCACTCTTGAAATATCGTATTTGTTATTCGGCCTTTTTTTTAGGGAAACGAGATGTGTTTCTGAACCTGAATTGAAATATTTTGACAAGTAAGGAATCTGTTATGCAGTTGTAGAATAAGTCATCCAAAAGATACACATTTTAATAGAAACTCTGTTTGTTACAACGAAATTTACTCATCACAGTGCAGACATTTTCTGTGTATATTTTTGATTATGTTCAGTAAAGTAGTTATTTTCAATCGGTTCATGTACGACAGCATATGAAACTATTATGATGGAGCCTTATATTTAGGCATATTCCTATATATGTATATATATATATATACATCAAATGAGGTACCACTTTGGTAGTTATATGTAGGAAAATGAAAGTGCACATTATATTTTGTCCTAAAGATTCTTCATGAGCTGACATTGGTTAGAGAACCATTGAAAATCCTGGGAGTACTGGACAGCTGTTTCGTCCTGGTTCGGGACTCTCCATCAGTACACACCCATCGGGGTTCGAACCCGGGACCCTCTGTTTACAAGACGAGCTCATCGGGTGTGAGGACAAATACTCTCCGAAGACATTGGCTAGCGGTTGCGCTATATCGTGAAGTGGCGGAAGTTAGAAGTCATGCACTGGCCATTGAATCGAGTCCCAGTGGTTCAATGGTCTACGAGCCTTGTAACCAGAAGGTCCTGGGTTCGAACTGATGTTTACTGATGAAGAGCCCCAAACCGGGACGAAACAGCTGTCCAGTACTCCCAAGTTTTCCAATGGTTCTCTAATCAATGTCAGCTCATGATGGAATACTGTAACCAACCAACCAAATCTCTACAAACCAGTACTTGAAAACTCGATATCTCTATCTTCTTTCTGAATGGATTGTGATTTTAGTTTTTGAAATGATGAAGAAGATTTTTAGCTCAGGTCGTTGCTTTCACTGTTGAGTTCTTTTAGCTGGATGGCTTAACTACAAAATCCTAGTTGTCTTTCTAGACATCTTCAGTGAAATAATAGTCTTCTGCTTACGTGAATCGTTTTAGCTGACAACTGTATCAACCATGTGAAACATTATATGCGTGCAGTGCATCGAAAAACGGTCACTTTTTAGCAAACATACATAGTGTTGTAACAAAAGAATGCAAGGGTCAGGCAACAGATCACTTATTAAGGAAATCAACGCATATTTATATATTTTCATGTACATTACTATGGATATTTAAGCAAACAAACACAGTCTTCCGATTGGTTGTTTCTCACGTAAAGTTAATCTTTCATCTATTTGTGACTGTTTCTTGAATGTCAAATCCTCTATATGTTAACTGCATCCGCCTACGTCAAGTCTGCTGTGGTCGGTTTTGAATCAATCTTTGTTCACATTTTTTCACGACAAATCTTGGGAACGTAAATATTGACGTAAATTACTGTCTACCAATTTGGTTAGTAGACAGCTCTCACCACTGTGTTTGTAATTTCAGTTTGCTGTTGACCATTTCGTTTTTATTTAACTTCCTTGATTGTGCGACTAACTTTGAAAGAAAAACGGAAAATGAAATTTAGTAGCAGTACTGTTTATTGTTCATACGAGCAATACAAAAGTTAACAAGCCATTCAGTGCAGTTCAGTGAATAGAGCACTGGAAATTGAATCACTAGGTCACAGTTTTTAACTTTGTTTAATCTGTCATACTTTGCGCACTAAATATTGATTTCATTAACAAATGTAACCTACACTGCAACGGATGAATGTAATCCCCGTAAAAGTGATTTTCTTCTTAGCAGTTACTTTATATCATCTCATTTTTGTATGGCATATGAAACGCTGTCGTCAAGTAAAGCAAATCTGTGTCTTTTAATTGCAAATCATCCACCTGAGCTACAAATCTCTTCTATTATTTCAAAATCTGTGTCTTGTTAAGACTTGAATCATAATAACCGCCTAAATTATTGATTTACTTTTAGAGACGCTATGCGTATTTCCGACTGGCGAGATGACTACACGGAATACCAGAAACAAAAATTACGTGAATACCTAACAAAGTCACATAGCGAAATAAAAAAAGGTAAGTTGGTTGTCAAAATCGATGATGTCATTTTATTTATTGCTCACTTTCGATTCTTTTACTGGTGATGAAATCAGCAGAAACGAACGTCCCACAAAAAGATACTTATTCAAGTTGTTTCATTTCATAACAACGAACAAAAGAATTAGGCTGAATGACAGATATACAAGTTCTTTGTGAGAATTTGATAAGTAATATTAGTGTTTTCACCATTGGTTCATTAGTTTCGACTCTGGTTATGCAAAGCTTTTGTTTCGATTTAGTAAACCAATTAGGTGTATTTAGACATCAGCCTCAGGGTGATGGATTCCTCAGAAAGCAATATTAATAAACAGAGTTATTGTGGCTATTGGAGATGAAGAGTTATCAGGCGTGCATAATTTGGAGAAAAATAGAAAGTGAACATTTTAGATTAATAAGAAAAAGCTTCACTGATATTACCCATGATCCTAAGTCAGTTATTACACAGATCCGGGAGACGACCTTACAGTTCTAGTCTTCTCATGATAGATTACTGCTTTACTTTGACGTTAAAATTACTTGAATTTTATTGATCTTTACATAGTCGTAATAAAGTACATTCATTTTAGGCAAATAGGCATAAATTTCATACTTATTATTTTGGGAGGTGAATATAAATCATGTTTGTAAATAAAGATACCTGTATTTTAGTTCGCCATCTGAACGATACTGATACCATTTGGTTGTTAGTGGTAATCAGTAAAAATTCAGAGGTATTATTTTGCTGCATTTAAAAATAATCAATCAGATATGTATTTTTTTGTTCCTTCACGTTCCCAGTGGAACATAGGGCCCTCAAGCTGGAGGCTTGAAGTTTCTGTAGCAGTGTTTATTTTTACAGGATGGGGTTGCTAGCGAGGTAAAGGAGTGCGTTGGCCGGGGATCGAACCCCGGACCATGTGCATGGTCGGTGAGCGTCCTAACCGCTGTGCCACCGACGCACAATCAGATATGTATGAATTCAGTATATTATAGTGGTTCCAGTGTGGCTCAGCCTCATTACTCACAAAGCTCATAAGTATTAGAATGAAAAATACATTTTCAATTTTAAAAACAATCATCACTGGACAGACAACACCTAAGATGGAAGTCAAAAAATTCTGAAGCATTCTCTCAGGATATCAGTTTACAGATATACGTTATTTTGACTCAGGGAAATCACTGTGTAACTGTAAAAATGTTGAAATGTTAGTGATCTTCATTCTAACTTTTCATATAATAATAGAAAGCTGAAATGGTATCATTTTCAGTTGAAATTTGAAATAAAGAAAAACTATTCTTGTACATATTTTTAAATTTGAATTGTGAACAGAATCTGACGAAAGAATTTTCGGTGCACCGTTTGATGTGCAGGGAGATCAGTTATCAATGATCAATAATAATGAACTAAGAGTTCTACGTGAACGTCCTATTAGAAAGAAACGGCCAATGAATTTGGATGCTGACATTGTATTTCAGCTGGAAATGGCAAGGTAGATAAATTATTTTATTTTGTTAATCTGAATTTGCCTATTCTTGACTTAATATCTAAGTAATTTGATTTTGCTAAAAATTCTTATATCTCTTGTTTCGGTCATTATTTGACCAAAATAGGCTATAATTTGAATGAATTGCATTAACTTCGCGGAAATATGCTTGATATTATCAGTATGTCCAATGGGTTTCATGCGAATTTCTTTGATAGCTTCAATATACACTAATTCCTTAAAGAAGATTGGCATTTAAAGTATTATTATTATTATGTAAAGTATTATTTATTGTGTAAAAGAATGAAACGCGTCGATGACACAGCGGAAGAATGCTTGCCAACCACGCATGTGGTCAGGGGTTCGATTCCCGGTCACCGACGCACTCCTTTACCTCGGTAAGCCAACAAAAGGACTGGTAAAGCGGGAAGGTTTGGCATGAAGCTAGCCACCCCATCCCGTAAAAATGGATACCATTGCTACCGAAACTTCAAGCTAGCTCTAACTTGAAGCCCTATATTCCACTGGGAACATAAAGGAATAAAAAAAAGAATGAAACTTCCAAAGTTCTCGCTGAATTTCCACAACAATAAAATGTGTTCGGCCTGAAAAATCAGATAGTTTAATGACATAAATTTTGTATGAGGCAAACAGACTCTGAGCTGATAGAAAGTTATAAGTATATTGAGAAATGTCTATTTTATTCAATTTTAGATTTTCCTATCGATTGATTGGAGCGAAGTGCTCGGTCTCAGGTTCACCTGTTGGCTCCTTGTGCAGATGCTTCGACGATATCTGGTCATGTAACTTGAAGTCAACTGGTGGTAGGTGACTAACAGTAGAATTCAAGATGCGCATTTCGTCCTATTTGGGATTCGATGGGAACAACATTTCTCACTGTGGAATGCAGGTACATTCAGATGACGAGTCCCAAACAGGACGAAATGCGCGTCTTGGATTCCATTGTTAGTCACCATCCACCAATTGACAAATGTTTATGTAAAGGAGGTGATGAAAATTAGATTATCAGATCGATGTTACTTAGAATGTAGCTTATCTTATCCGGAAACTGAAATGTATATAGAGTTCTAGCAGTAGGTGGCTTAAAGTAGAAATCGACAGATCTTTTAGGAAAAACCTAAATTTCTATCATTTACTACCATCTGTTCATAATGGTCTGTAAAGGTTATCTGAAAATAAGTTGCAATGGTTCAAGCTGATTTTACATCTTCCTTGGGGAATAATTCTTTTTTCCAGGTGAAATTATATTCACTACACCTTAATTTGTGATTGCTCTTAAGTTTATGTAGCTATCTGAATTGAATGACTGGTTTCAACATAGAACTTTGCACCAATGTCAGCAGTTCGAATCGCCACACTTCACTCACCATACAAAGTCAGAGAAGAAAGTAAAAGAAAATGCAAAGCAGAAATATGAGGCAAAAAGAATAGTAATAACGAAGAACAATATAGTTTTATTTGGTATTATAAGTTACAAGGAGTGGATGCATCTGCGCCAGCCATTGAGAACGATTTTCAGCCATATCACCAATTGTCTCCAGCCACCATTGGTTTTACCATTCTGAAGATACCAACAAGGAAGCCAGCCTACACCTTCCTACGTGGTTTAAACCAACTGTTAAAGATTTCATTGACTGATGAATCCATGTTTTGGTTTGACCACCACTAGCTAGCTCTTTTCCAACCTGATCAATCCTAAGTCAGTTGGCTAACATTGCCCGTCGAAGATGGCGATGGCTGGTCATGCATGCGTAACACATGTCCTAACCATCTCAATCGACGTAACTTCACAGCCTCGTCTATCGATTCCCCCTACTTACCTAGCACTGGACCGAAGCTTAACCTCAATATTACTCACCCTATTATACCACCACCTAACACGGGAGATGGAATGCAGGTACCCAGCTAGCCTTTTCATGTCTTCTAATCTCAATGGCCATGTCTCGCTCACAGCGATAAAGGAGGATGGAGCGGACTTCTGAGCAGAACACATGCCCTTTGGTCGATAGCCGGCCGGATATCACGTCTACTCCAGAGACGGCGTAAAGTGGCATATGCGAAACGAGCCTTCTGTATCCGTGCTGAGATTTTGTCAGCTATCAATCTGCTTGCATTGGCTAATGCAACTTCCCAAATAAGTGACGTAGTCAGCAAGCTCTACCACTTTACTCCCTATGTTTAAGCTAGGAGTCAATGTAATCCAGTTCTGTAGCCTCATCATCTTACATTTGACGGGAGCGAATCACACGCCAAACATTCGTAGGTTGCAGCTCAAGGTGTTAAGAAGACTTTGTATTTTGTCAGCGTCTTAACCTAGTTGGAAGGACTATGTCATCTGCATATTCTAAGTCAGTGAGGTTATTCCGTGGAAACAAGTCAATCCCTGAGTCGCTGTAGTGAGTTAAGGCTAATTCCATTAGTACATCTATGTTGAAATTGAATAGAAATGAGGATCGTAGGCATCCCTGACGGACACCACTAGTTGTCACCAGTTCAGATGACAACTCGCCGTAGCTATCTGAAAGTAAATTTTAATACAATCAAGTTATTTGAATTAGATTTATCGATTAACGAGCAGCTACTAATGTCACCAAAGGATTTGTCGTATTAAAAATCTATCTACTTATCTATTAGACAGTAGTATTTATCACTTTAATGAATATTTGACCAGGAAAGACGGTCAACTGATCATTCACAACTCAGACGTATGAGTTTATACTTCATTAAAATGGAAAGAAAGAAGATTAATTATACATTGGTTGCTTATCTAAAAGTCTGGTGGTTAAACGATAATATATACATAGATAAATAATTATATGTGAGTAAATATATAACCAGTAAAAATTAAAAAAAAAATTAAACGTAACAATTAATAAGCCTAGAGATTCATTTGCATAAAATATCTGTAATGGACAAACAAAATTAGTTCACATGACATTTCACTGATTGATATCAAAAATTGTTATATATATATGTATATATACACGGAAATTTACTGATTTTCAGCTTTTTGTGTCTTCTTTTCTTTCTTTCTTTCTCTCTTTTTTTAACATTTCCTTTTTAGAAAAAAAAGATGTAGGGAGAGAAAGGAAAGATTGGTATCTATTTTACTTCCTATTATCTATCCATTTATACACACATTGGCAGCTACATGTTACACTGACTGATCGTTGTACCTGACGAGAAACGGATATCATTTCCTAACTTTCATAACCACACTTTTTTACACTAGTGACTGCTTGGTATAATATTTTTGAAAATCGATTTCAATGCTTAGAAGATACACGTCTAAAAAGTGTTACTCTATTTATTGATAGATATTTCGTCTTAATTATATAAGCATCCTTTTTTCAGTGAAGTAAATATCGGCGAAGTTTTTAAAGTTTAGGCACCACTAACTACCAATGGAGTGCGACCGCACCAGTGACCTTGAAACACTTACTGAGCAAGTAAGTGAAACCTAGCAAGTAATGTTGTCATCACCACCAAAAATATGCTCATCGAAGTGTTATACTATTCAATCGGATATCTGGCAAGTTTCAGCTTAGGTTTGGCAAAGACTAAGTTACGCTGTAGGCCAAGGACAAGTAAGGGTTAGGTTAACCTGATAAAGGCGACATTAGGGTTGGTTCGAGTTAGATTACAGTTAGTTTAGGGATATTTTTACGTTAGGGTTAGAATCAGGAAAGATTAGGGTTATTGTAATTGTTAGAAGACTAGTACTTGTGCACTGTGGTAGAGTATAATTCCATTGCAGGTAACAGTGTTATACAGTAATATTTACTGATGACGTTTCGAGCACATTTTATTGCTCATTAAATATTACTGCTTAACACTGTGAGACTTTATCGAAATAAATTTTACACACAATGGAACTATACTCTGCTGATACTCCAACCTAAAACTGGGAGCTATTTTTATCACATGTGAGAGCAAGGTATCCTCTGTAACACTTTTCTACAGTTTTTATGCATTATTTCATAAATATGTGTATTCCATACACAAAAGTGTCTCCTTCAGGTGCTTGGTGCGTTCGAGGTCATTCGCGAGTTGGTATTTAGTGGTGCTTAAAGTTTAACTTGGCCTAAAAATATGTACATATCCAATACAGTCCTACAGGAGGTCAGTCGCGAGCCTGAATAGCTCAGTGGTAACGTCTCTGACTGCAGCACTGGGTGACGCGGGTTCGAATCTCAGAAGGGACATCAGTTCCTTCAAGGCTGCAGGTACGCCTTGCTGATGAGTTCCAACTAGCACGAAACCTAGGTCCAAGGCTTTCTCTCGATTGCCTCCAACCATCTAATACCAACAATTCACAGTGCACCGTAATGGCGAGCCACCTAGCATGGTGGCCACATTGCAAACATTACTGATAGAATTCAGTCTGCACCGAAGATAGGACTAGACACATTACACTAGTTCCTGACTAGTGTGCAATCAAAAACATAAGATTATTTGAGAAGTTGAAGAATGAGTAATAAACCTTACAGATTTGTCATTTTCTGTTTTTAAAAATAAAACGTACCTGTAGTATTTCATATGTAGGATTAAGCAATTCTACACATGACCCATTTGCCTGACCTATTTAGTAAGTAGTAGTTTTGTCATGCAGAATTATAAGTGAATCGTGGTCATTGAATCTTGAATGAATTAGCACTAATATAATAAAGAGTTAATGAAGATAATTTGATTTATTTAATCAGTATTTAAATTTCATTAATAACATTTTATTCGTTTTTATATTGTTTTCATGTCTTTCATAGCCTTGAAAGAGATAATCAACTAACACAGCAAGTTCATAAGCATACAAGAGACATTCTAGAACGTTTCAAACTGCCTATCATACCTACACATGATACTATCAGGTCAGAAATGTTGATTGCAAAGAAAAGCTTGGATGCGGTAAGTGGATTTTGGTGGTGTAAAACAAACATTTACACCTTCTGCATAATGTAATGCTTACCCTAATAAACCTTACGCGCACAAATATATTTTTATCTGAACTAAATACCAACTTAAATTGACAGACTGTGTCTTGTTTTAGATGAATAATAAGGTTGATTTACAGTCTCAACCAAAGTCTATTTAAAGAAATAATTATCAAGTTTTAGTAACTGTCTTCGTAGTAGGAAACTTCGGTTATTGCTGTTTTGCAAAGTGACAAAACGATATCAGGTGTGCGTCAGCCAGGGATCGATCCCCGGACCATGTACGTCGTCGGCAAGCGTCACATCCAAGGATGATTAATAAAAATCCGAATAAATCTGCTGAAGAAGCTGTGGATTACACAGCGAAACGTTCAGAAAAGTCTTGTTTTGATTTTCTTAACACACTGTGATTAATTTAAATAATTTATAATGAATCAATCTGACTCGGCGCTCAAATTATTCCAGGAAGTTCGTAACACCTACGGCCTAGAAACCCATAATAGTAGTGATGAGTTAGTTAATTGTTATTGGATTGTAATCAATATCTCACAGGGGCAGTGTTTAACCAGGAAAATTAGGACAACAGTTAAAGGGTGGAAATCATTGCGCTGTAAAATCATGTAAATGGTTGTCTGTCTGTCTGTCTGTTTTCGACATAGAACTTTGCACATATGTGCGACAGTTCAAGTCGCCACACTCCATGTAGCACACAAAGGAAGAGAAGAAAGTAGGAGAAATGCATATTAGAGACAGTAAACAGAGGTGTGAGACAAAGGTATAGTAATAACGAAGAAAAAAACAGTTTCATTGGAAATCATGAGTCACAAGGAGTGGATGCATCTGCACCAGCCATTGAGAACGATTTTGAGCCATGTCACCCACCAATTGTTTCCAATCATTGGTTTTTACCGTCCTGAGGACCCCAACCAGGAAGCCAGTTTACACCTTCCTACATGGCTTAGACTAACTGTTGTGGATTTCATTGACTGGTGTCATGTTTTCGTTTGACCGCCGCTAGCTCTTTTCCAGCCTGACCCTATGTCAGCTGACATTGCCCGTCGAGGAAGGCGATGACTAGGCATACGTAACACATGTCCTAACCGTCTCAGTCGATGTAATTTCACAGTCTCGTCGACTGATTCAAATGGTTACATAATATTGACGAATCATGTTTATTTTATTTTTTTAAATTTTGATTACAGCTTGATTCCACACCATATTTTCAGTACAAGTATGAAATTTTCAGCATGGATATCGGTAGCCCAAATTTACAGGCCGACCATAGATATCGGGTGTGCGCCGGCAGGGGATCGAACCCCAGACCATGTGCATGGTCGGCGAGAGTCCTAACCACCGTGTCACCAACGCACAAAACTGTCACTGCTAGACTGGTAAATTATATACTACTTTAAAAGCGCTATATATATAGTTTTGTCAAGTCAAATTTCGACGTTTCAACAGATGCACATTACCATTGGCAGGAGTTTATTTCGCCAAAAGTATGACATCTTGTCAACTGAATCATGATACTTAACACTAATTCAAAAGTATTAGATCAGTCAAAAGATATACAGAGTTTACATTTAAAAAGAGTTTTACTTATATTCGTCTTTGGCTGACACACAAGAAAAAACACATCATGACTCTTTATGTGTATTTACTATCAAGTGAAGGTTGCTTCGATTCGGTCTTCACTCAGCTATTATGATGTAATTAGATGATTATTATTGCAGATGTCTTTTCTATCGATTTTTTTTGCTTTCACTTTCAGGCTGTTCGATTGCATAGACGTGTACAGCAGAGGCTAGAGACATTAGGATACTTCCATGGATCGAATCGAAGGGATTTGTGGTGAAAATAGCAATTCTGTATAATTCTATCTCTTATGTTATCATTTTATCTGATAAAAAAATATATAAATACATGTTGGAAATTAATCGTTTATTGAACACTATAGATGAAATCTCAAAGATAATGTTTTGATGTTATTAGAAATTAGTGATTATAACAAAGCAGTCTGTCGAAACTTTATTGGCGTTCGATATTTGTGAATACGTTGAAGTTGAAGAAATTTTTCCTGATACAATTCAGATTTCATACATTTGGTTCCCTTGATAAATTTCGATAGAGAAAGAAAGACCAGATTTGTAGTATAAAATGATGCATCACCATTCTATTTCACAGGTTCTCATCAGCTGCAAACTACCTGAAATTACGATGGTTATAAATAATGACATTTTATACTTCAATGTTTGATAGGTAATAGAGAAAACATTATGAGATGAACGCATCCGGAATATAAGTATTACAATTAGCTTTAGTTTAAGTTACCATCAATTTATATGCTTTCAAACTATGAAAGAAAAAAGTGGGGTGAGAGAAGACAGAAAACAGAAAAATCTAATAAACAGTGTTAGCTTGTTCGTCAACATAGCAACTCTAGAAGGTTAAAGTTCATCCAATTGAAAACTTGTTAAGTGAGCTGAACTTACTAGTTTGTATGACTAATTAGTGTAATGAAAGTGATACGGTTACCAAGGGAGTTAGAGGTTGACTGCACTCTCTTTGTGTGGGTATAAGTTTGGTCTGAGACGTTTGATTGCAATCGCTTCAACAAATCGTAGTAGATTCGCTGTCCTTTGTATGTTTAATATTTTGAAGGATTTGGAAATCTCGACAAAATGAACCGTATCCACAAAGTGTCTGATAATTGCACTGTGTAAATATCTGCTTCCTTTTAAGCATCAGTTTCTCGGAATATGTTCTGAAAACCGAATAGAAGTCCTTCTTTATGTCCTCCCAATAGACTTGCTGCGGCAGGTGCACGTAAATTTATATTTCTAAATTTAATTTATAATTTATAAATTTACAATTCAGATTCGTTGGAGTTTGTAAGCCGTGGAGCTGTAGTTGTTCACGTGCGAGTTAAGAAAAATCTGATTATGCAAATGAATGTTATTGAATATTAACTAAAAGTGCTAATATTCTGCATTTCTTGTGAATCATTTTAGGACGACAGTCTTCATCAGGAAGCTAAATTTTAGTTAAGTGGTAGAAAAGATATGTAAATATCCTTCAGGAAAATGTACGTTCAAAGAATAAAAATGTCTTTACGAGTTGATCACTCATTGATATCAGTTAGAGAACCATTGGAAACCAGGGAGTACTGGACAGCTGCTGATTCCTCCTAGTTTGGGAATCATCGGCAGTACGCACCCACTGGGATTCGAACCCCAGGACCTTCCGGTTACAAGGCAAGCTCGTATACCATTCAGCCACTGGGACCCAATTCAATAGCTCATGAATTCTAACTTCTACCAATTCGTGATTTAGCGCGACCCCAACCATTGTCTTTGGTGGGACATCCATCCACACACGTGACATCTAATTGGACCTCACTGGTCAAAAATGTACCATACCGCTCAACATCTAAATTGAGAATGATGATATCAAAAATGTTTTGGTTTTCTTATTCAGCAGATTTTGTTCTGCAACCTTTTATGCTTTGGTCAATTAATTGACGTTCATGTCTTTCCTAGTGGCAGAGGACCTGATCATGAATTGAAGTTGTGAATATACTGATTGTGAAGAGCAAGCAGCGTACAAAACACACTCTTATTTTCTCTCAGGATCGCAGTATTTATTGATATAAGTATAAAACTTGAGCACTGTGGTAGAGTATAACTTCATTATACATAAGATTTTATTTTGATAAAATCACACAATGTTATACAGTAATATTAACTGATGACGTTTCGAACACAAACTATTGCCACTCATAATCATATCAAGTCACTCACACAACTTTTTACTTCATTTATATACATGAGTGGAATTGATTAGACATTTGAATTAAAATCAATATAGGATAATGTACATTCAGAAATAATAATATGAGTGTTATTGATGAAATACAATCAGATGGGAAATAAGACGAGTGTTTTATAGTCAAAATAAGTAATTTGTTAGAATGATATAATGTACGTGAATTGAAGTAGAATTTTAAGATTATTTATTATCCTCCTCTGATTTGACTGGTGGTAATAATATCTTCCATATCTCTGGTATTTGCATTGAGTCACTTCTGTTGCATGTGTTGGGTGTAGATTCACTCGATGAACCAGGATTCAGTAATCAATCTCTCTCTCTCCACCTACCTATATTACTTCTTAGAATATTAACCCTCTCCCAACCTATTGTGTGATTGTGTGTTAATGCATGCGGTGCAATCGCTGAGCTTTGTTTTTTTTTTGTAAATTACTTATCTTCTCGGGGTCAGTCAATCTTACCTTAGCTAAATTCTTATGTTCGCAGTATTTATTCCTTTCAGATAACACTTGTTTGTGTCACTGGAGATTGCAGCTGTCTTCCAACAAATCTGATGAAACTACCTGGGATTCTGATACACTAGCTAATTTAGTTTATTAGAAGACAGACGGTCCCCTTTCTCCTGAAACATTTTTGGGGCTTCATTAGTTTCAAAGAGCATTTCACCCATAATGAACCTTATTGGTTGACATTAATCATACATTACTGTCTTCTTTCTCATTTTTTATGCTTTCTTCTACAGTCATTTAGGGTTGTTGCGAATACCTTCTAATTAGCTTACGTTTAGACAGAATCGTTCCATTAGAAATTACGAATGGTTTTATTAGTTATTTGATACATCTGTTCATATTAGTGTTAAGCTGCACTTATCAACATTTTTTCACCTGTCCCCACTTTGAATTTAAATGTTTGGCAGTGTCGATCGCTGAGTTCTAGAACCTGGTTTTTTTCATTCTACCACCCGGTGGATTTACTACATTCTACTGAGTGATGGTGTTCCTACTGACAGTCGAACTCGTTTGCCAATTTTTCAAGCACTAAAGGTTAATGAACTAAGCTACTGAGTTACGAAAGCATCTCTCATGTACCGAGAACACTTTAATAACATTTATTTATACTTTTAACCTCCCAGACTATATTTGGACACTAAAATGATCTGTAGTGTTTTGGCACTCAACTGATGACATCTAAATAGTCAGAAAAGCTTGTCATTAATTCTACCGCTAACCTCTGCTATAAGGGTAAATTCAAGTTAGAAATACTACCAAAACCGAAGCATTCTTTCAGGCAGCTCATTTTACAGAATAAGAGTAACCAATTCTCCCTAGAAATATAAACGGTATACGCAAGCGAGAACAATTTCTATTTGATTTTTGTTTTAATTGAGTCTTGACTTAACACTGGATTAATAATCTTTGTCCGCCTGATTTTAGTCCGAAAAAATGTCAAAATTATAAATATGTCTCTTTTCTGGAATTTTTGAGATGAAAGCCTTCAAGTGGTTTCTTTCTGATTTGTTACATTTGTTACATTCACTTCCTTTTATATATTTGAATAATGTAGGAACAATTTTTTCCCCAGTATATGATGATATCGACATATGCCATCGCCTTTGATTAACTCTATTTGTAATAGTGAAAAGAATGAAGACAATTCGTATATCTTTAGATTATGAAAGGCATAACGACTGCAAGCATAAAGTTGAAATATTACATGATAGAGGAAATTCCAAGAATTTTATCATGAAATAGATTAACAATTCTCAAGTGATCACTGGAAGCAACGTCATTTACTTCAGACATGCGCCTAAGTTAAAATCAGCGCAAATAGTCGGTGGATTGAAGGCAAGGAAATAACAGCTTTCGTCAACTGCTCCTGTGGAGCCAGTTAGTTGCATAGGCCGTACAATTGGGTGTGTTTCTCGTCGAATTTCTGAAAATCACCCTGCATAGTGGTTGAGTAAAGGACAAACAAAATCTATTCGTAGCGCTATTCTATCTCATCTTGTGGATACAGAACACAAGATTGATGTTAACCAGGCTTTCAGGATCACTTACTGCATACTAACAAATCTCAATTTCGCCTTAAGAGTTTGACTACTAAATATTGCTGAGGCTGACTGTTGGGATCCAAATTAAGAAGCCTAATTTATGTGTCCAAAAGAAGCTAGTTCAGACATTATCCTTACCTTGGTCATCTAGGTTTGAATGATCCTCAATTTTTGTGGAATTTTCCTAATTTTAGTTGACATTCTATTTGCTACTATTATTATTATAATTTAAGCATATTTAATGAACTGTAGTTCCCTTGATCTTACTTTACAAATCGATATTATTTAAAAAACACTAATATTGTTATTGACTACTAATCTAGAACATTCTATATATATAAACAAATGTGTGATTGTAGAGGTAGAAGAGGAAATTATCGAAAAGGATATTGTTTGCTCAATTATTTTGTGTTTTAAAGATATCTGAAAATAATTTAACTACAGTGGGTCGGTGGCACAGCGGTAGAATGCTCGCTAACCATGCATGTTGTCCGGTGTTCATTCCCCGGCAGACGCACTCCTTTACGTCGCTAAGCCAGTAACAAGACTGGTGAGAAAATAAGATTGGGCTTAAGGACACTCCGTAAGAATAAACACTAAAGCTTCCGTAATTTCAAGCCTCTAGCTTGAAGCCCTATATTCCGACGGGAACGTAAAGGAATGAAAAAAATTATCAACAGTGTCTACTAATGTAAAGGTTAATATTTAATTTTTATTTGAGACGGCGACCGACGTGAAGAACCTAGAAGACCTGGTTTTCGCGGATGACATGTCTGATGTCGCACAAAATCGAAGACTTACAAGCGAAAACCGACAAACTGGTGAAAGAAGCAGCAAAGACAAGACTCCAGGTGAACATAGACAAGACGGAGGTTATGAAAATAACCAACCAACAACAACAACAGCAACATCCACCGTCAATGACCATCAACGGGAGGGATTTGAAAGAAGTTGCTTCTTTCACTTATCTAGGGAGCATTGTGTCAACCACAGGAGGAACAGACGAGGATGTCAAATCGAGAATCGGGAAGGCGAGAAACACATTCATCAACCTGAAACCAATCTAGAAATCTTCGTCACTCAGCATCAACAACAAAATTTGGATTTTCAATACAAACGTCAAGTCAGTCAGTTCTTCTATACGGATCAGAAACTTGGCCTGTGTGTCACAAAGAATAATTCCAACAGCCTGTTGCAGACCTTTATCAACAGCTGTCTTCGTTCTATACTGAAGATCAGATGGTCGGAAAGAATCAACAACAAGAAACTATGGGAACAAACAAAACGAGAAATAATCACCCAGGAGAAAGTGGAGATGGATTGGACACTCGCTGAGGAGGCCGTTAGGTGACATCGCGCGTCAGGCTCTCGAGTGGAACCCGAAAGGAAAGCGGCGAGTGGGACGTCCAAGGGTGACATGGAGGCGATCGTGTGAAGAGGAGTTGGAACAGTATGGATTAACATGGACGCAAGTGAAAAGAACAGCAGAAGACAGAAGCAAATGGAGACGTGCAGTTGAAGCCCAATGTTCCACTAGAAACCCATGGGAACAATAATAAAATGTAATAATTTGAGACGGCGTTTTCAAGTCAAAGAAAATCAAAACTTCGGTCCGTTAATTTAAGAAAATCTTTCAATGCTGATTGACTTCCACAACTCTATTCAATAACTGACGAATGAGAAACTTGTACTGCGTGCCGATTGAGACTCAGATATAAACCCTGTCATCTTTTTTCATGTCAGACTTTGTCAACTTTAAAAGTATCAATAATAAATTGAATTTTTCTGCCCAACATTCTTGCATAAAAGTGTTTTTGAAGTCTAGACATAATGGTGTTATTATTATTATTTAGTGGATTGATAAAATGTGAATTCCATCCTTCACTTTAAAGTATCATATTTTTTTTTAATTATCACATGTGTTAGTTAGCTCAGCTTACATTTTATCTGATGTCTACGAGACAACAATCATTTTTTTTGTATCCTTTCAAAGACAGTTTGTTGTTTTTCTCACCACCTCTATTCTTCTCTTTTTTGGCGCTTGTTTTAATAGCTACAGAATGGTGAGTTCAAAAGGTGTTGGGAAAATAAATTTCGACGCAACAGATGTCAGATACAGTCTTATTTATTTCATGTGTTATATTCTAAGGAAAAAAAACAACAACTAGAAACTGAAACAAAATTTCCAGTAATCATTTTGCTTCTTTAACTTTTCATTATATTTCCTTATCTTGTTTAACAACAAATGACAAGTTGAACAAAATTGAACATGAGAGTTTAAATTGACGTAAGTCAAGAAAACATTAGAGTATTAAAACAAATAAACAAAAAAATGATGATTGCTTTAGTAGAAAAATAATTTCGATAAAAAATTTTACACCAACTTTATTGTTTTTTTAGAAATCGAAGGAAGAAAATTACAAGAGGACAAAACTTTCATTTATAAAAGTTTCAGGTTGTTTTAAAATATTCTTTTGGACACCTTTTTTTATAAAGAACAATGGCATGCGATAGAAATTGATAAATACGTCAAATGTGTCTACTATTCTTAGTTTGAAGTAAAAAAAATATATCATGTTAAGGCAGGGTTATGAATTTTATTTTTGAAAAATACTCCATGAAGTTATTTTGAGAAAAAAAGAATCCAGTGTTGTAGTCATCAATTGAATATACGTGAAATAATTCAGTAGTGAGTTCTGAACGAAAATTGCAGCAGTGAGTATACGAATTGGTAGAAGTTAGAATTCATGTGTTGGCCATTGAATAGGGAGGGTCCCAGTGGCTGAATGGTATACGAGCTAGCTTGGCTTGTGACCGGAAGGTCGTGGGTTTCAACCCTGGTGGTGAGTGCGTATTGCCGATGATTCCCAAACTAGGATGAAACAGCTGTCCAGTATTCTCTGGTTTTCCAATGGTTCTCTAACTAGTGCTTACAAACCAAGTGTAGAAAATTTAATAACTTTATTCGGGACACAATATTCACAGAAAGTACAGAATTATCAGGGTGATTTACTGCATAATATCTTCTTAACCTGGAGCAATCTGTAGTATACCATGTGATGTAATGCCATCCTAGCTGAAGCACAGACTAATCCTTTAAGATGTTTTTCTCGTTAGTCTCTGAGAAATGTACACCGGTAGCTTGAAAAGCAATTAAAAATTTGTCTGAGTACAATTTGCGATTCAAGCATATACTTGAATGGTTGAAACAATACGAATTAGGTAAAATATTTTAAAAAAAACTGTTGTACATGGGAATTCGACTGGCTCAAGCAGGCCACCTTCAGGTGACGTGGGAAACCTTGCTGGAATTTCTACCAGACACGTGTCGCTTTCGAGTACAGTTGATT
This sequence comes from Trichobilharzia szidati, assembly GCA_944472155.2. NCBI lineage: Eukaryota > Metazoa > Platyhelminthes > Trematoda > Strigeidida > Schistosomatidae > Trichobilharzia > Trichobilharzia szidati. Next base: position 102,532,505 of record OX235274.1, on the reverse strand, counting down.
ATCTACTGAAATATTTATATCTGCTAAAATATGAAATTTCGTCTAAAGGAAACCCAAAAGGAAATTTCTGAAAGGTATCTGATAATGAGATAGTTTCGAAATTCGTACATTAGATTGTTTCTTATGAGTTCACTATGCATATCTATATAGTTTTCTGAGCAAAAAAAGATGGCGCTGATTCGACCCATCATTTGAAATAGATTTTCATTCAATCACCTATACACAAAGCAATAATTGAGAAGTTCAGTTCAATTTAGGAGTTGTACAATCCTGAATTTCTTCTTTCTTTCTTACTGCAAAAATTTATGACAGGAAATTTCGATTAGTAGATGCTGTCAAGATGACTAAAAATGTTTCTAAGAATTAACTGTTATCATTGGCAACAATCTATTAGTTTATTCAGACAAGTCTAACGGAAAGATTTACAAATATATACTTATTTAAATTTGTTTTAGCTGCTTGAATTTTCATTGTTTTTTTTTAAAATATGCACAGCATTAGGTTTCAATTAATTCACCTTTTGTTAGTTTTGCTGCTTTCTGTGCAATTTTAAGATGTACCTAATACTTCAGTTCCCTGTGACACAGTGATGAAAAAACCCTTGAATCTTTCACAAATACCTATGTATACGTTTTGTGACAATATTTGTTAAACTGTTATGTAATGATTACGTTCACACGTTACTTTTGAATGATTTTGTTGTGGCTGTGTCCTCTGAGTTGGATAGTTTATTTATGAGGCTTTCATCGCCCTGCCCTACTAGGAAACATCTTCAGCGCATTCTTCAATTTCTTGAAGTGAGCTTTTAGATTTCTCCACGAGTTTATTGGTCATGTCTCCTAGTGGGTGACCTTGAACCTCGTGATTGGTTGTTTTTGTGTGTTTTCACACCCTCTAGACAACTACTTGTATTGGAACTGACTGTTTCCTTGACTTGAACTTTGACCCTTTGTGTGTGAGGTTTCTTTCTTATCGGTTGGTAAATTTTGTCTATCTCGATGTGTCTATTGATTGATGATTCACTGGAATACCAGGCTTGCTTCTAAGAATTCTCTAGCATTCTATGTATTTCATCTGTCTAATATTCGAATGTTGTCCCGGTCGAATTGATGTCCATGGTTGTCTGTATGCAGCGATTTGAGTGTGGGAGTGGATATCATTATGTCTTTTGACGGTTAGCTTATGTTCATGGATACGAAGACGAAGGGGACGTCCACTTTGGCCAATGTAGTGTTTTTCGCAGTTGTTACAATTTATTTTGTAGATGATGTTGGCTTTATCTTCTTTCGTTGCCGAGTCTTTTGACTGACACAGAGGTGGTTAAGTGGAGTGATTTTATTGGTTTGTGTGCTACGTCAATTCCTAAAGGTTTGAAGAATCTTGTAATGATTTCTGGGATGTCTTTTATAACTGGTAGGGCGATTTTCTTTGTGTATTCCTTAGGGGCCTTTGGTTTGATAGATTGGCTCGGGGGTATATCTCTTTTGATGAAATTCGGTGGATATCCATTCTTTTGGAAGACGTCCATGAGATATCCTTCTTCAGTTTTCCTTAAGGTGGGAGTGCTGCAATAAGTCCTGGCTCTCTTGAATAGTGTTTGTATACAATTCCTTTTGTGTGTTATTGGATTGTTGCCATTGTAATTCAGTACTTGGTCTGTTTGAGTTGATTTCCTATAAACTTGAGTTTCTAATTCTCCTATGGTTGTTCGCTTGAAGCGAACAATTTGACTGGGACAACGTTCAAATATTAGACAGAGGAAATACCAAGAATGCTAGAGAATTCTTAGAAGCAAGCCTGGTATTCCAGTGAATCATCAATCAATAGACACATCGAGATAGACAAAATTTACCAACCGATAAGAAAGAAACCTCACACACAAAGGGTCAAAGTTCAAGTCAAGGAAACAGTCAGTTCCAATACAAGTAGTTGTCTAGGGGGTGTGAAAACACACAAAAACAACCAATCACGAGGTTCAAGGTCACCCACTAGGAGACATGACCAATAAACTCGTGGAGAAATCTAAAAGCTCACTTCAAGAAATTGAAGTATGCGCTGAAGATGTTTCCTAGTAGGGCAGGGCGATGAAAGCCTCACAAATAAACTATCCAGCTCAGAGAACACAACCACATCAAAATCATACACCTGAGTCACAAATCTTCTCCAGCATACTTTTGAATGAATATTCATTTCAGGATTACTTATCTAGTTTTGTAAATAAGTGAAAAGTATAGACACCAAATGATGACGCGGTTTATAATATTCCCAGGTAAGAAATAACATTTCGTTTATTTATCATAATGAAGACAAAATATACACAATAGTGAATTTATGATATATATTTCATCGGTTTGAATGTACATTGTTGTTAGATAATAAATAATAAAATTAATGACTGTAGGTTGTAAATAATACTTCATGTTGAATACGGTATCCTTGATATCCTTGCTATTACACATCTAGGGATATTTACAAGCTATTCAGGCATAAATTGTACATTGAATATGGCGTCAAAACCAGGGAATAATAATAATAATAATTTAATCTATGCTATCTGGATTTGTATGCGATAGTCATGATTTGCTGTTTTTTTTTATCTTGAATTTTAATTACAGTAGAAAGAATAACTTACAAGAACAGTCTAATGTTTTGGTAATTTTTGATAGGAAAAAAAGAAATAATATTCAAGAGTGAAGTTTATATGCTGATAACATATTTGTTGAAGTAATAAAATATCCTGCCTTTATCTTTCTTCCTTCATTATTTCATTCTGTCACAAAATTCTGATTCATTCGTTCTGTTCACAAAATCATAAATGCTTTAAACAAAGCATTAATTTATTGCTGCTTCATTCACTAAGTCACCACTAGCTATAAGAAAGTGTTGAAAGTGTTTCAGCTCAGATTTTGTTTTGTTTTTTTCACTGCAACTCTGTTTCGCTGAGATTATATCAGCAAGATTTGAGAATAGGAACATTTAAACAAATAAGGCTTGTTGTTTTTGTGCGATGTTTGTAGTTAAATAAAGATTACTCCTTATACTTGGTTATTGAGTAAATTGACTTGACAAAATCACAATAATACAGTATTATTTCCTGATGATGTCTAGAGGACAATTTATTGCTCACAGTTATATCAATATCAAACATATGCAATGGAAATGACGCCATATCTATTCCGGAAAATCGCAATAAACAACAAGATGGGGAGAAAAAACAGTATAAAGCAAAGTATGAAGCTGTGTGAATAAATTGATATGATTATGAAAAATAAATTGTACCCTATATGTCACACACACCAGCAAGTTGGTAAAAGAGGCAGTAGAGACAGGACTTCAGGTTAGCATAGAGAAAACAGAGACGATGGAGATACCCAACCAACAACAAACGCTGATCACCATCAGTGACAAAAACTCAAGGAAAGTTATATAGTTCACTTACCTTAGTAGCATCGCTTCAACTACAAGTGACACGGACATGGAAGCCCAAGGCAGTATAGTTGGAGAGGACAAGACAGTGGTTCATCACTCTGAAATTAGTGTGTTTGGATCTAGGGAACTCGGCGCAAGGAACAATAAGTGAAATCGTAAAACTGACGTCAGTTCAGTGATTCTGTGCGCCTCAGAGTCTTGGTACATACATCCTCAAATCGTTTCTAACAAGCTGATGCCGACACTTATCAGTGGAGGATAAACAGCAAGAAGCTCTGGCAGACAGCGAATCATCTAACAACCAAATTTCTAACAAATACGCAGAATTAAATGTAGGTGGAATGGACATACGCTGAGGAAATCCCCGAGCGACATCATATCAGGCCGTTGAGTGGAATCCGAATCCGAAGCGAAGGGTGAAGCGTTCAAGGGTGACATACAGGTGATCATGTTAAGTGGAAACGAAAGTCAGTAAGTAGGCTATTGGAAATGATGGTAGAGAACTGAGTGTAATGGAAATGTGCCTCTGACGCTATATATGTAATACCAAAAGCAATAAATGTATAATACCAGTTGGAATGTTTGCTACATTACTGACGTGCACGGAGTAGTGATGTTTAACGTTGCTGTTTATGGACACTCACCCTTAAGAATAGCGTTAACGCGTATATATGTTTTTCTTTTACGTTCCTAGTGGGACATAGGCCTTCAAGGTAGAGGTTTGAAATTTCGGTTGCCGTGGTGTTTATTTTTACGGGAAAGGGTTGCTAGCCTCATCCCAACCTTCCCTCTTTATCAGTCTTATTACTGGGTTGGCGAAACAAAGGAGTGCCTCGGTCGGGAGTCGAACTCCAAACCACCTATGTGGTTGGTAAACATTCTACCGCTGTGCCTGTATCTATTAGCACATTCAAATAATGGTCGATACTGTACTCTTAGTTTTGGTGTATTTATTTAAGTTGGTTTCTGAGTATAAGTGTGATTGATACACAGATCGAATGGCCAGTAAACTACTACTGACTATTGAGGATTTTGTTCGAACCATTTGACACCTTTATGACGAAAATTCCTAAAAAGTCACCATGCTAAACACTAAAATCATTTTGGTACCAAAGCAAAGAGATACTAATATAGGTGGCATTTTTTTAGATAATTCGTAGACAAGCAGTAATAAAACAAAATAACAACTGGTAAGTAAAATAGCTGTACTATAGAGCGAGGAGAATATGCTCTAAAGAGAAATTAAAGCAAGAATTTATGTTTCCTGAAAAGATGTTGAAAAGCAATGGTTACCCTAAAAGGTTCATCAACAAGTATGGAAGATCTGAAGGCTCAAATTTCAAGCAAATCACAGTGGAGAAAAAGCTCATCTACATTCAACTTGATTATAAAGTCGAAAACATTGCAGCGACGATCAACAGAAGACTGAGCACATCACTAGCCATAGCCTAACCTGCAGCTAAGCTCGTTGTCGTCTATCGAACATTTTGCTCTTTGATGCAATCAAAAATCGATAGATATCCTTCTCGTGTTAACTCCAACTGTATATACAAATTTACATGTATCTGTAGGAGCAGTTACATTGGAAGGACAGAAGGAAAGGCACACCTACGATTTTCGTAACATATACCAAAAAGGTTATGTCTCCAGGTGGGAACAAATGCTTTAAACAGTGCCATCCATCACCAGGCATCTCCTTGACACGAGTCATGAGGTGGACGTCGAAAAGTCGTTCAAAATCATCAATAGGCGAAGGAGTTCAATTCTCCTCAAGTTTACTGAAGCTATCTCCATCAAGCGCCTGAAACCTGATTTGTGAGTTTAGAAAGAAGCAGTTATCAATCTTTTTTCGCCCTGGTAACTGGATATTTTCACCTCTCTTTCATCTGCTTACCTAATATTGAAAGTTTCCATTGTGTATGATCATTATTGTTTGGGATAAAGTGTTTATTGTTATATATATTATTATTGTATGCATATGTCGATTGATTGATTTTTGTTTACAGTGAACTCTGTGCAAGTATGTTAAAATAGTTTCTGTAGATTTACTTAATAATGACTGTGGCCTGTATGCAGCTGAGCTGATGAGAAGCCAACGAAATAAGCAATGATGGTAACACTTTATTCTGCAAAACCTGTAGTTCTCGCTTTATTCAAAAATAGCAAGTTTATGTAAATCTTTTCTGAATTATGTTGGATTTCTTTCCAAGCATCGTGAACACTAGTGACATAAAAACAGAGTAAAGTACAACATGGAAGTATGAAAAACTCTGCATGAATTTTGCATTCATTAATTAAAATTTGAACAAAATCATTAATTTTATTTTCAATGACGCCATTTTCTTTTAATTCGGTTTGATACTTAAATGTATTCTACAGATTATTCTCCAAATATCATGGAACATATTAATTGTGATTTCTGTTCTTGTATAAAAACAGAGTTAGGCACAAAATATTTATGTACAGAAATTAATGTTGTCAGCCTAATGAACTCTTGTCAAGCTTAGATCATTTTTTTCAGCCTGTTCCATGTCAAATCACTTCTCGTTGTCCTTTTGTTTTCCTGGATTTTTTGATAGTTATCTGCACTGCTTCATAAGTGACTTGTTCATTCATATAATCAGTCATTCATGCTGTCTATCTTCAGCATCCCGTCGTTGTCATAATGAACTCCAGTGAAATTGTAGTTTAAACATGAATGTTCGTGTGTAAACAACATTTGACTGGGGTATTTATTATTAAACATATGGGTATTAGTACTCCCAATGGTTGTATTCGATACGTGTGCTTCAATGACCTTATTTTCTTTCTTACATCTTTGTCAAAATAAAAATATGAACTCTTATTTATAAAAATTTGTGTTTTCGCCGATTTTATATCAAGATATAGGAAAAGGGGAAAGAAAGGTCCTGGGTGGAAAATGGATGTATGCTAGATATTTCTGTTTAGAGAGAAAAAAATCGTAATGACTTGAATTATGTAGTGAACCTTGTGTTTTTTACTTAACGCTTGAACAATTTAACTCATTATTTGGATTAAATGTATTTTATGAATAATGAATAATATATTTTCTCGAATCATTCTTACAAAAACAGAGTGTTTAGGTGACACATGCTGTAAGATATCAGACTTCCACATTTTTTTATATTTTGCGTCCAGTTAATTTGATTTATAAGTGAAAAGATTTGTAAAGTGATGTCATCCACCCCACAGACAGGCAACTTCCAGATCAAATTATAGAGGAGAGAATTTAATGACATCAGCAGGATGGAGATGATGTGGTACACGGTTGTACAGAACCTTGTGGGAAGTAGCTGAGCACTGTGATTACTAACGAAACATTTTCTTGAGAAATTATCAATACATATGTATACACATATCAGCTAATGTCATTTAGCAGCTTTGAATTATTACAGTTAGTTTCGTGAAATTCATTTAGACAAAGCAATAAGAAGACGTAATTTGTCTGAATCGTGTAATGTATTTGCGCAACACATTTCGAACAATCAACCTGATCACACACGGACTTGTCATAGGAATATATTTGAAATTAATAAAGAGTTAAAAGGTGAGAAAATAGACAAGTTAGGTCAAGTTAAAAGGACATATTGAAGGTCAAAATAACAATGAAGATGACTAAACCAAATAAAAGAGGTAATAGTACATCTACCCTGGCTGGTATCAAAACAGAGTTTACTAAGAAAGGTTTAGTGTGATGACGAATTGTTGCTTTGAACAGATAAGGTGGTTTAAACTTCCCAATTGCTGGGGCTTCTTTAAACTTTAAGATACTCCCCAAACACGTTCTATAGCTAGGTTTAAAAGATGTGTTAATGTCAATTTTATGTCCTCTCTCTACAATATGTTTCGCAATAGAGGAGCTAGGTCTCCTGATCTCACCATTAATGGGTTCTGAAGATTCTGTTTGTTTCTGGAGCCATTTAGGAATATGCTGTGAAGCCAGCCCTTACTTGCAGAGATCGATGAGTCTTCCCTTTGTATGTGTGTCCACATGTACATTCAAATTGGTAAATACATTGGGATGTGACGTCATTTTTCGCATGTTCAAAGGGCTTAGACAGATATGTTGGCTTCACATTCTCAATTATTATGATATTAGCTGCATGAAAAGTCTTTTTGACAGAAGCGTTCAATCTTTGTCTAGTTATCGAGCTACTATGATGCCCCATATAGGGTAGCTCGATGTACACGTCTTTCTTAGGGGCGAGTTGGAGAGTGGGTCTTGGTGTTCTGACTACTTTATATCTCTTAATGAACTCGTTTTGATAATTGTTATCAACCAGGGTTTTTGTCAAGTTTCTTTCCTCCTTTTCAAGTGTGTTTCATCTTCATATTAGTTTTTTATGTATATCACACATAAAATTTATTATGGATATTTCAAAAATTTATTTCTAATATATGACTATTTTTTTTGTAATTCGGGATTGTATTAACTTTTTCCTTCCCCTGTGTGTTGATATTTTTACATTGTTTAGGCTGCTTTTTATGACTCCAAAATTTTTCATATATTTGTTTTCTGGTCTTGATTTTTTTTTATTTTTCTTTTTTTTTTCTTTCTTCTATTTTTTTTTTTTTTATTTTATCATTTAGGGTTGGTTATCCTTTTTAAGCTTTTATCCGATAAATTATTGTTAGTGTTCCCTTTGGGGGATTTATTTCCTCACGGGTGCCGACCTTTTTATTCTAATGGCTCAGGCACTTTTTCCTAAGTTCGAGTTTTGGTCAGAAATGAGTTCGTTTCTGATCCTCTATAGCCATATTTATTGTGTGCTCGGTGGCAGTGTTAGGACTCTCGCCGACCATGACATGGTCCGGGTTTCGATCCCCTGCCGGCGCACATCCGATATCTATGGTCGGCCTGAATTTGGGCTACCGATATACATGCTGAAAATTTCAGACTTGTACTGAAAATACGGTGTGGAATCAAGCTGTAAATCAAAATAAAAAAGAATAATAAAATATTGGTATACGTGTGTATAAAGTGACTATGTCAAAACTAACCATTTTTTCTTCATTATCTAATTTTAAATTATCTAATCTACGTTTGAGTTCATAAGAATTAGTTAGTCTAGATTTCGAGTGGATTTTTAGGGGATTTAATACCATGGCTAAATATTTAGATAATTCATAAGTAGGTGAATTTCTAAAATCAACTATAGGTCTAATAGGGTATCCTGACTTATGAACTTTAACAACACCATACATCCTACTGGGGTTATTAGTTTTGGGCATTAAATTAAACCACTTAGACTCACCTAGAAACGGCTTCATTCGGCGTATAAGATCCGCTGTGGATTTCTTAACTTTAATCATAACTGTATCAATTGGTTTATTAATTTCCTCATATGGTCCTGTTCGTATGTGAGTGTTTACCTTGTCCAAGTAGTCTGATTTGTCTAATACTACCGTTGCATTTTCTTTGTCTGACTTTGTGATAACTATATCCTTATTATTCTTAAAGTGTTTCAGGGCTTCTAACTCTTGTTTTGTCAGGTTTGGCTTTCCACATTTTTGTCGTTTCAATGTTAGTGCACATTGTGCCCGTACTTCATCAGCCGTAGTTTTGTCTATTCCACTTAGTGCTATTTCTATATTAGGGATGACATCCTCAGGTTTCAGCTTGTCTACAGATACGTTGAAAATAAATACATTGAAAAATAAATACATTGAAAATAAATACATTGAAAATAAAAACGGCATTCAAACCCACAAACTCAATTAGAAACAAGCTTTGTCGGTTAAAGGATCCTGTAGAGCCTTTAAAACAAAACAATTTAGTTTATCTAATACCCTGTCTGAAATGATTGTCAGGTCAAATACATAGGTCAAACTAGTAGAACAGGGGCAGTCAGACTAGCTGAACATAAAAACTTAGCAAAATCTAGATTGGTTAACCCGAATAAGATAAGAAATCTAGAGAATAGTTCAGCTATAGCACTACATGCAGTCACACACAACCATACAATAGGATGGGATAGGATGACAGTTCTAAAATCTAATGTCACAGGGTATAGGGAGAGATTGATAACAGAAGCTTTGTTTATCGAATCAACTACAAATACGTGTAATAGGAATGATTCATCACCTGTCCCCGATATTTGGAAAATTCTACTACCCATACGACAAATAGGAGAGAACAAAGAAAACTATAAAACTCAAGTGTCAAAGTCGTGTGATCACAATTGATATGATTATGAACAATAAATTTTGTTCGAAACGTCATCCAGTAAATAATACTGTTTCACTGTGTGATATACCTAATAAACAAACTAATATGGAATTACTTACTACCACAGTGCCCAAGTTTTACACATATATTAATATGTCTTCAGTGCTTATTCGTTGGATTCTACTGAAGAGGCACCTTACTAAGGCTCTTTTGTACCGAACAGGGCAGAAACTGTGGTAATTAAGGTACTGTCCTGTCCAGGTAGGTTTTCTATAAATAGATCTTTTTATTGACCCATCAAGCCGTCGACTAAGCAATATATCTAGGAAAGATAAACAGTTATGTTCCTCTTCTATAGATGTAAGGGATATGCCATTCTGAACTTCATTCATTCAATTTAAAATTAAGCTGGGAGAACAAGGCTTATCACTGATGATTACAATATCATCTACATACCTTCTATAAAGTAGCACATTTTCGATTAAATCCTCCGATAAATTCTCAATGTACGACATATAGATATTAGCTAAAAGGGGCTCTAATGGACTTCCCATAGCAACACCATCAACTTGGCGGAAACAATCGCCTTCAAATGTAAACCTAACATTATTAGTAAATAGAAGTAATAAATCCCTTAAATATAATATAGGGAACGGGATGAAAAAATTGTTTGTGGAAATGTAATCACACAAGATGTCAACTGTTTTGAGCAAAGGCACATTAGTGAAGAACGAGTTTACATCAAAAGAGTACATTCATGATAATAATATCGTCAAGAAAATTAACTAGTTCAAATGTATCTTTTAACATACACTTACAGAACTCCGTTTTGACTGGATGCAATAATCCTACTAACTATTTAGCAAGTTTATGCTTTGTCAATTTGCACATTGACAACTGTGGCATATTATTGATAATTCGGATAAAATAAGTAACTCATCGGTATTAAGAACAAGTAGTCCTTGTAACGTTTGTCTAACATTTTCGATATGTGACTTTGTAAGACGAACAAGAGTAGAGATATTTCAAAGTTTTATAAAATTGTCTCAAGAAGGAATGATTTTTAATGCATAATTCATAAAATTCCAACATGTCGCGTTCGACGATAATTTTACACCTAAGGTTAACAAGTTCATTTAACCTTTTGATAGTGTGGGGAGGGAACCTTCTCTTTAAAAACTTTTAAATTCATTGCTGAAAGACAGTCAATAATAATAATACATCACAAAATGCACAGATGAACACTTTAGATTATACTAGTTCTGTAAACAAACTTTCATTTTATTGAATAAGTGGCGAAGAATTAGAATTAAATTAAAAGAATTAAGTCGGTTCTTTGAAATGTAAGGTTATGTATTTCATGTGGCAATAGTTATGATAAATAATTCCGATGCTAATGCTTTCAGCGGTCAAGTGTTCGTTGCACAGCAAGCCTATTCTGCATTTCATATACTTTCCTGGGAAAAATACTTCGAAAAAGCTTCTCGTTAATATATCAGCAATGAAAGTGTTCGTAAAGTAACTCTTTATTTGTTTCTTTACAGCATAAACATTATATTACTTTATTTATAATGAAATCAAAAAAATAAAATAAACAAAACTGTTAATTTATTTTCTTTTAATTAAGCAATGAAAGATAAAATTTCTAATACACTGATCTATACATACAGTGAGTAAGTACTAAAGGGACTACCACAAAAAAAACAATGTTAATAGCAATTGCAATTACTTAAGCTACAATAAAGAATAACAAGGTACCTCCAACTATTCTAATTAGTTTAAGCTCAGAGAGAAATTTTAACCGGCTAGGTTTATTCAGATAACTAAGTAGACGTTTTTCCAGAAGAGTGAACAAATGTATACAGAAAAAAAAGAAGAAAGTGAATATACATTTCAACAAAAAATAGTGGTTCTGCATTCTGAAAAACTTTCCACTTTGATAAATTACTTGAAATAACTAACAACGGTAATATCTTTTGTAGTTAACTACTATATTCTTTTTGTCTAAGCGGTGTACAATAAAGTTAAATTTAATTGTTTAAGTAGGTGTCAACCTTATTTTGTAGAACATTGAGAAATTAACATTGCTCCAGCAGGTTTCAAGCAATCCTTTTTTATTATTGCGAAGTTAATAGTATAAAAGCCCAACGCTAAGTCTTCAATGTATCCTTAGTGTGTATTTATACACACATCAGAAATTTTTCTTTGATTGTAAATCAACTAATGAAAATATTGTCAAGTATTTTAAAAACCTACTTCTTTAATTATTTAGTTTGCATGGAGTTTGTATATCACTGATATCTTTTATTCAGTGCTGTTGTAAGTAGCATGAATTCAGTGTGAAACATACTCTCTGTATTAATCATAAATTTTCAAGTATTGGTTATGTGGGGATTTTGTTTAATTGGATGGAGGATTTCATCATGAGCTGACATCAGTTGGAAAACCACTGGAAAACCTGCAGGGAGTACTGGAACCTGTTTCATCAACCTAGTTTAGGACTCTTCATCAGTACGCATCCACCGCCAAGGTTCGAACCCAGAACCTTCTGGTTACAAGGCTAGCGAGCTCGTAGACCATTGAGCCACTGGGACCCGATGCAATGGCCCATGAATTATAACTTCTGCCAATTCACGATATACAGCGACCACTACGCAATGTTTTCTTCGATGAGTTACTGCCTCATCTTCAACCTGCTGTATCCTACTGGTCACGACTTCCCACTAGAACCCCAGGTTAACTGCCTGAATAGGGCCAGTCGCCAGTGAACATTAGAACGAAACAGCTGTCCAGTACTTCCTGCAGGTTTTCCGGTGGTTCTCTAACTGGTGTCAGCTCATGATGAAATTTTCCATCCAATCAATCATAAATGTCCTCCATTGAAGCTTTTAGAACCATTCAGCGGCTGGAAAATCAGTTCAAGTATGGTTAATGGGGCATAACCATTCATTTTATCTAGATATTTGTTGCACAATCGGTTCCTGTTGTGTTGGTTTGCTCATTGCCATAGATTCCTGTTGCTAACCTTCTCCAGCCGGCCATCTGATCTTGAGTATTGAGCGAAGACAACTGTTAATGAAGGTCTGTATTTTGTTTGAGATGCTCTTTATGACGCGCCAAGTATCTCATCCGTATAGTAAGTAGCACTGACTTCACATTGGAGTTGAAAATCAGGATCTTATTTTTGATGCTGTGTGCTGTTGACCTCCACACAGACTTGAGAGTAATGAAAGCTTGCCTTGCTTTCCTGATACTCCTCGTTTTGGTATTGTCATCATTTCTGTTCGCCTGTAGTTGAAACGATGCTTCCCAGGAAGGTAGGTGAAGGATGTAGCTTCTTTCAGATTCCTCCCATTTATGCAGGCTGATTGTTGTCTGTTGTTGTTTCTATTGATGTTAGTCAGGAATCTTCATCACCTCTTTTTTCTCTATGTTCACGTGAAGTCCTATCTTTCATGTTTCTTCTGCCAACTTGTTGCTTTTCATTTGCATATCTTCCAGTTTGTGAGAAATCAGACATAAATCATTGGCGAAGTCCAGATCCTCCAAGTTTTTTGTGTGAGTCCACTTTATGCCTGTTTCCTCATTGCACTAGTTAGCTGCTAGTGTACTGTGTCTAGTCTTCAGGATTTCTGTTCTCGTTGAAAGGTTGATGTCAACTAGTAGTTCTGCTTCCGCTGTTGGTATTAATGGGCGCATTGTAGGTGGCAGTCGATTCAGAAGTCTTTTGAAGTGTTCAGCCCAGTGTTTCCATTGTTCCACATTTAATTTTGTAAAATCTTGAAATTTCATTATTAGATCTCCAAGGTTTCAGAGTAGAATATGAACACTGTGGTAGAACATAATTCCTAATTGGATAAGTTTATTTGGTATAACACAGCGATACCATGATAATAACTGAATGGTGTTTAGAGCACATTTTGTCACGCATAATTATATCAGTGTATTATATCGACTCCAAGATTTACTTTGTATACTTTTGTAACAGTAGAAGATAAGAGACTTAGTAAACGAATGTTTATTTGGAATTTGGTATCTCTATATTTAAGGAAACTGTGTACATGTTATCTGTAAAACGTCATTTGCATACATCTTCCGTGCTGTGCTAATTCACGTCTTAGTATTGTGGTTTTTTGTCTTTTCTTCACTTCTCCCATGTTAAACCGCAACGCTGGTTTATTTGATCTCTTCTACGTCACTTCTATCTCTCCGTTATTTCATATTTTTATGCCAATGAACATCTCTTTGTATAAAACTGGGAAATCTCACCAATAGCATACGCCTGACTTTCATTCCCTTTTGTTAATCATCAAACTTCTGGTCATCGATTCCACACCAAGTAACTGAAATCGAAATGATACAACGCCTATGCTACATATTTTGAAAATTACAATATAAAAACAAGGGCAGTAAAAATATTTACAGCAAGTTATGAATTTGTCTGAACTTATTGTTATGTTAACGAGTTGTAAACTGTGCTCTAAACGACATTGCCAACATGACTGATAGAATTCAGTCTGTACCAAACAACGCACTAGACACATTATACTAGCAGCTAACTAGTGTCCAATCAAAAGTATCCAATACAGTCATACAGGAGGTAAATCGCGACCTCAATTGCTCAGTGACAACACCTCTGATTGCAGCATTCACTAGGTGACGCAGGTTCGAATTTCAGAAGAGACAAGAGTTGCAGATACACCTTGCTGAATGGTGAATGCCGGCTAGCACGGAACCTAGGTTCAAAGCTTTCTGATAATTGCATCCAACTATCTAATGTCAACTGTTCAAACGACATTCAGTTTTTAGTATTGTAAGTGTATGTTATGTCAAGTAAACGTTTCCTATACAAAATTATATCTCTGCATTCTGACCTTTAAATTTTCAAACCTGTAAGTTTCTCATCAAATAGATCTAACATAACTGATAGCAAACATAAGTGTACATGAGATGAAATGTTTAGCGTGGTTTTTAAACCATTTATTTCCAAGGATACGTGAAAGTAGATTGAAAATCCCCATTGCGTCATATGAAAAAGAGAAGACATTCAGCGAAGAGACTCTTTTCGGCGAATTCATTCACATAGCTGTACAATCGCCAGGTATGTCGGCCGTACCCAGCGCTCGCTTTCCAAACGTATCACCGAGCACTTACCAACATGGTTTTACAAAGGAGAAAATCGATGCCCCCGCAGTTCCATCTTAGAACATCTGATAGAATCCGGACACCAAGCTACACCGCAAACAAACTTCAAAGTCGTCTACAGAGTAAGAAGTAGTCTCCCTAAAGGTGTACGAATCAGACTTCTTCAAACTGCAGAAGCAATGGCGATTCACTTGCTAAGTCCTGAACTCTGCATACAGAAGAAGTTCGTTCAATCACTACACTTGCAATGGACGTAATCTATCTTATTAGCCGACATGTAAATTCTACCTAATCTTTTCTTCCGTCTCTTCATTAGTATTATTTTGTCCTCTCAATTGTAACATTTTACATTTTCAACTTTCTTGTTTTCTACCCCCACCCGATTCAATTTCTACACCTCACTACCACTGTTACTGACTTGAACAACGCTCAGTTTCTAGTCATTCATGTTACGTCATCCAACTTATTCACTCAATTTCATTTCTACTTAATCTCTACCTGTAATTACCTCTGTTGCTATCCTGACCTAAGTTGTAACATTTTAGCCAATTATATTACGTCATCTAGCTTACTAACTCAATCTTACTTTAGTTGCTGTCTGATTAACTTTGTCTCTGTACTACATCATTCTTGTATTAACTAATCAATTATCTAAACTTGACAAACCTCATGTACACACACACACAAATATTTACGTATAAATGCGATTGTACAGCTATGTGAATGAATTCGCTGAATGTCTTCTCTTTTTCATACGTGAAAGTGTTGTTTAGCCTGAAATCCGTCAGAAAACTTCAACTAATTGCCCTATTTGTTGCTTATTTTGTGAGTTTCTTTTTGTTTTTATCCAAGTCACATTTCTTCACATAATTAGACTGACTGTTTTATGATTATTCATAGTAGGTAAGTGTAGGTTGGAAACAAAGACCATTATGAAATAATACAATGAGCATAAAATGACAATGTAAGAAGCTTAATAATGTACAATGAATGAATTTATGAGAGATGCAGGATTCGTTAGCAAGATGTCCGCGTACGACTTTAGACTACAGGTTGAAATGATGGAAATCATAATTAAAATTCTATATGAAATCCATTAATCTAAATCTAAAGATGGTTAAGGATGAGACATGTCACTGAAATGAACACTTCATTGAAATTTCAAATAGTGAGGTGCATTGAAAGATAGGCCGTTTTTAATTACAGGTTTTATTATTTGTACAAAGTCTTTCGACACTTGAGCATGACAAATAACTAATTGACTTTCAGTGAAATACAGAAATAAACTTATATCTTTTTTTGGTTTTGATTGGACACTATTCAGTAATTAGTGTAGCGTTTCTAGCCCTATCTTTGGTGCTCAGTGGTTACGTATCTGATTACAGCACTGGGTGAAGCGGGTTCGAATCTCAGAAAAGACATGATCTCCTTCAAGTTTGCAGATACGCCTTGCTGACTGCTGAGTTCCAACTAGTACGAAACCTAGGTTCAAAGCTTACTGATAATTGCCTCCAACCATCTTATACCAAACTTATACTTTTCTGTTTCCTTTCCATGCATAAGTACGGGAGAGTTCGTGGGAAATCAAAGCCTTATGAGCTTTTGAGAATAACGAATTAACCTTGTAACAACAGTCAAATTTTTATTTAAGACCCCCAAATCATAATTGTCTGGAGTAAGTTGAACGCTGAGTCTGACTGAATTATTATCACGCTATTTAGGCAAATCTCAGAGTGTTTATAACATATGATATATTTTTTCTGAATCCCGATGAGGACTTACACAAACAAACACTCACAAAAATCTTGTCTTTAAATACTCTGCAACTGTTGATGTGATTTCATAATGCTAAGCGGTATATATGTAATAGGACTGACAAATGTTATCTAACTTTTCTATTATCTCAAGCTTACCCTCGAGAATATGTGATGACTTCCATTATAAATGAGTTGTTTTCATGGCTAGTTAACATGTGAGGAGGTAAAGAAAGCTTGTGAGCAGTCGTGAAACCAGCTGAAAGTAATAGTGAAAAGCCGAGATATTCCAGTAAAGGCGTATCCGCCGCCACTTAGAACACAAGAAATAATTCATTAAATGCCTCCAAAGTTTGATTATACGTGAACTTACCTTTAACAATGAATAACAGTATGAATTTAATAACACTTGGTTGATAGAGTTTTGAAAGAGTTCAAGCGCATTCATCGTATATGTACTGCCGATACAATTGAAGATGAAAGACAACACCTCACTGAAATATTGTTAGATAACAATTACTCGCTGAGGTTTATTAGGCCTTATGGAAGTGTCATTCATAGAGCTCTACCGATTTAATCAGCTCCCAAAAAGGATGTTTACATATCCTTGCCGTTCAGGGGTGACCAGCAAAGTCTGGTCAGTAGACAAAGACTCAAGGCGGCAAGTAATAGAACTTATTATGCATCTAAACTTATCTTCGTAGAGAAAATGAGAACTATGCTATCCTGTAAACCCTCACATTGTACGAACGATAGTGTCACATCCCACTGTGTTTATCAATTTACATGTATGTGTGGAGACACGTACATAGGGAGGACCCATCGGTCTCTGCAGGTTAGGGCTACAGAACACATTCCAAAGTGGCCGGAACAACAAATAAAATCGCCTACCACAAGTGACCTTGGAAATAGATGTTCAACATCATCTATGGCGAAGCACATTATAGAGACGGATAGAAATGGCTGATTTCAACAATGCCTTTAAGCCCATATATAAAGCAAGGTTGGGTCACATACTTAAATTCGTTGAAGCCTTAGCCATAAAAAGACTTAAACCTGTCTTATGTGTCCAAAAGTTATTTGTTATTACTTTAAACCTGCCTTGGTAATCCAATTTAGAACCAAGGACCAATTTACTTCATAATATTTTCAACCCCTTCTTTGCTTTGTTTTTTCTCTTTTTCTCTTTCTTACCCCCATCTTCGCCTCTCCCTATCCATTATTTGTGACCTTGACCTGTACACAATCTGACCTGTATTGTAGTTATTCATGCCTTCTTGCCTTCTATAAAAACTGTGCATGACAAGCACCTGTGTGTGTGATCAGAATGTTCGAAACGTGTTGCGCAAATACATTACACGTTTCAGATAAACTACGTCATCTTATTGTGTTGTCGAAATTCATAAAGAGAATTAATTGCCTTAAATTTCTGTATATCTTCTGAAGTTTCACTGTCTTCATAATGTGTTAAGTTACAGCTGTACCATGGAATAGGTGGATTTTTTTCCAGTGAGAAAATAGTTACAACGCAGTGATGAAATGCCATTCAACTTTCAAAATATACACCATCTGAGAGTCATTGGAACTCTTTGAAATTAATAAATGAGCATACTACGTATATACACATATATACATGGAAAGGAATAATGAATCAATCCCTGAAGATTTCTTTGACATCAAGACTATAATTTTCAACTAAAACCTCAGGTGAATCTATTCAATTATTCAACAGAAGAATCAGGCTGTTATGCCTTAACAGTAACAGTATATAGCAAATTTCACCTCTTCACTTCTCCTACCACTTTTTGTCAGCATAAATAGACAATTTAAAGTACAGAATTGATATGAAATACACCAGTTTTTAAACGTATAAGCTTTTTTCTTTTTTAAGAAAAAAAGCTGTTTCTCCTTCTTCTACGCAATTCAATTAAAATGTGAACTAAATTTCAGCTTTCAGTAGAAAGAAGAAAATTTTTTCTGCATTTCTATCTCATTATCTATGCATAAATGACAATTGACTTAAAGACTGTAAATAGGCGTGGTTTCTGCTTTACTCTGGTATCATATCATACATCAATTACGATATGATTGCTTAACAACACAGCGAGAGCGTGCGCGCGAGAGAGAAAGAAAGGCTATCACTATTAGGGTGAAAAGTTCATTCCAATAGTTTTGATTCTTGTAATCTGTTACCAATTTTTGCAGAACACTAGTCTGATTAATCTTTTTTCTTTGTTAACTCATTAGCCAAAAAATGGCCTACAAACACCTTCAATGTTTTAAGAATTTTCAATCCTGTGAGAAATTGCTGTCTAGTTATTCTGGACAAAAGTTAATTGAATGGCCATATTAAATGAAATTGGCATGTATCTGTTCGTCTATGCATTATTGAAAGTCTACGGGAAGACAGTTTTCTACATCCTTAAATGACCAATTATTTTCTATCAGAAAAAAAATTGTATGAGAAAGTAGATAAATTAATTCTCATTAGTTCGCATATTTATCCTCATTTTTTCCATTTTATTTCCGCTTACTTATAAAATGCAAGGCAAAAAATTATCAGAAATAACACTTTCAGCTTTTCTCTAAGTAGTACTTACCAAGTTTCATGCTGCCATAGCCTGCTTCCGTCGCAAGCATCTGCGAAATCGTATGATAAGAATAACCGAAGTCATTACGATGAAAAGTATTGTGACACCAGGTTGCACAAATACCAGCATTTTGATCTGAATGTAATTTAGAAATGTCAATTATAGTAGAATATTTGGAACAGCAATGACTGTGTGATTTCAATTAAATTCTAAGATTTTCGTTTAGGTATTTCATTAGTAATTTATAGACTTTAGAAACAGTACTTTTCCTAAAAAATAATAATAATCTACTTTATTCCAAAAACAGTACTTATAATACAGAATGGAATTCTCAGCATTTGTCACAATATTGCGTCTGATTTACTCAAAATATAAATAAAATTAAAAAAATTAAAACAAAATTAACCAGAGGAATTTGTCCATATTTACGATATAAATAAAGTCAAAAATATTCGAAGGACGAATTAAGAATAATAACTCTGATAATAATAATAATAATAATAACAGTGAGTTTGTTTCAAACTGTATTGTCGATTCAGTTTGGAAATTTTAGCATGTTATAGATTATTGAATCTAATGTTCTGGTGAAGGTTAAGACAAAATTAACGGTTATAAAACAGCTTAAATAATGTTCGCACCTATGAAGAAATAAACAAATAAAAACAAAAAATTGAGAGGATTTTAAATATAAGAAGTACAATAACAATAAAGGTTGGTGTTGTAAGGGTGGAAGAAATGGTTTATTTAGTAGTGCAAAAAAGGTTGGTTACTTCATGCCTAACACTATTTTCATGACATAAAGTACGTGCTAAATATGGTATGGTGAAATTTTTATATTTAGACGTACGTGCATAAAGTTTTCTGAAAAGACTTCTTGTTTTACCTGAGGAGACACAAGGTTGCAGCTGCTGGTAAAGTGGATGCTGACATTCTGAAAAAATTCCTTTAGCGAATTTGTTGCATGCAGTCAAGTGCCTATCAATGACAATGTCAACGATATGACCCAATGGGATACCACTCGCCCTACTGACCGATAGTCTTCAGAATTCTACGAAGTATGACACAGTCTTTTTTAAGCAATCCAGGAAAGAATAAGGGTGAACAGTAAAGAAGAATAGGTGAGATGCATGAGTTGACAAACTGTAAGAGGAGGGGTTGGGTTGTGCCTGATCGGTGATTATAATAGTACGACGACAACAAAATAATAGATTTACATTTAATTTATTTTTATGAGGCTCTCTTGATGATCTTACTTCTAACGTTTTACTGATGGGACTTTCGTTGGAGACTTGGAATTCCTTTTTGAGACTACAGAAAAGCATGCATAATTAAAATTAACAATTTCATTGGATGGAGGATTTCATCATGAGCTGACATCAGTTAGAGACCACTGGAAGACCTGAGAGTACTGGACAGCTGTTTCGTCTCAGTTTGGGACTCCTCATCAGTACGCACCCACCTACAGGGTTGAAACCCTGGTCCTTGTGGTTACAAGGCGTGCTCGTAGACCATTGAGCTACTGGGACCTGATCCAATGGACGAAAGAGCTGTTCAGTAATCCCAGGTTTTTCAGTGGCTCTCCAACGGATGTCAGCTCATGATGAAATCCTCCATCCAATCAAACAAAATCCCTACAAAACTAATACTTGAAAATTAACGATTTCACTCTGAAACTTGAGACTTAGGCGCAACCGGAAGAAATCAGCGCAAACTATTCCTCAAATATCGGTATTTTAGACCTTCCACTACTAAGTATAGCAGTAAAGCATTTTGATTATTAAGTGAAAAAAGACAGAATTTCCAAGCACAGTCACGTTTGGAGATTTGATATTAGTTTTTATTGGGAAATAATCTGTCAATATTTTTATTTCTAGAGCGTAAGTAAGTAAAGATACTCACCATCGATGACATTAGCTAGTGGTCACGCTATATCGTGAATTGTCAGAAGTTGGAATTCATGGGCTAGCCACTGGATTGCATCCCAATGGCCTAATGATCTACGAGCTAGCTGGCCTTGTAACTAGCAGGTCCTGAATTCGAACCCTGGCGGTGGGTGGGTCGTACTGGTGAAGAGTTACAAACTAGGCTGATAAAACAGCCAGATGTCCAGTACTCCCAAGTTTTCCGATGGTTCTCTAACTACTGTCAGTTTATGATCAAATCCTGTATTCAATTCAGTCGAATCTCTGCAAACCAACACTTTATTATGAATAATATCAATCAGTGAAAGGGTGGAAATACATTGATGCTGTTGTTGTACAATTCATGCATTTATCAGACACAATAGATTGCGAAAATTCTCTTGCTTATAAGTTCAAAATGATGTCGACACTGATCAGAATATATAGCAAGTCAATCGATATAATTGATTTTACGTAAGTTCACTGTTATTTTCACATACTGTGTATATAAACATTGCCCATATGTAGTAGCAAAGGTAATGCAAATCATGGAAATATTATTCATAATTAATTGACTATGCTGTTTCATTTTGAAAAACAAATTATTTCTACTTCAATCTTTCATCTTTCTTTTGTTTTCATCCTGTTTTATGAATGTGAAAACTTCGTATGGACAGTTATTGCATAGTCTATTAAAATAGAGATCACAGAAGCACTGGTTTTTATCGTCAAACTCTGTGTATACACATGTTTGTTTTAAAGAAAGAAAGAAAGAGAAAAATTAACAACAAGATCTTTTTATTTGCAAAACAGTATCAAATTTTTATCAGAGAATTTGCTTAAAATATCAAGTTTCACATAGCTGTAAAAATGACATATGCCTGTATCTACTGTGAATGAAACTTTGTAGAAACTTTTAAGTATTCCTGACTATATATCTATTTTTTTTAAAGTACTCAAAGCCTTTTTCTCTTATCATACTCTTCAGTTTTGTAGTGTATAATCACTTCTAGTTTTTAAGTGATTTTCGAAAAAGAAAACAATATTATAGTGTAATCACTACTGTTTGTGTTGACTGCAACAAGCCTGCTTTATGAATTTCATACAACTTTGAATTGCACCACATATCTTTATTCTCTACGTCCTGAATATCCAGTTATCTTTTCAACAATAGTTCCTGTGACTATCTATGACTGATAACTCCATAGCTAACTACAACAAAGAAAAAGTCACTTGTAAAACTTTAATTTGTGGATGGTGACTAGTAGTGGAATCCAGGATAACGTGCAGTTCGCCCTATTTGGAACTCGTCATCTGGATGTACCTGCATTTCCCAGTCAGTGATGATGTTCCCATCACCGAGGCTCGAACCCAGTGCCCATAGTTTCAAACGCCAAAGCGTTATCCACTAGACCACTTGGGCCCAGACATCGTCTATGCATCTGCACAAGAAGCCGACAAATCAACCTGAAACCGAGCACTTCTGTCCAATCAGTCGACGGGAAAATCTCAAAATTCACTTGTAAAACTGTTTGGAAGCATTCTTTTAAAATTAATCACAGATTATCTGTGAAACCAAGAAAGATTTCTTCTCAATATTTCATTGTACAAGCCACGTATAATTGTTGCTTTCTAATAAAAATTGCGAGCAGTTTTTTAGAAATAAGCCGACGCACTCCTTTATCTCGCTAAGCCAGTAATAAGACTGGTGAAGAGGGAAGATTGGGCATGAGGCTAGTAAACATCCTGTAAAAATAAACACACATAAGTGGTCTGAACATCCATAAATACTGATTCTTAGTATTTTGATAGGCATTTATTTTCCTGAAGGAATTATGGTAAAATTAAAGGTTTTATTTATTTGCAATTCATGAGATTCTGGCGTGACATTCATAATATCTATCAACGACAATTAAGTACTTGGTATTTCTTTGAAGTTGTATGATGTGGTGATAAGTGTTATTCTTTTAAACTTTTGGTGTATCAAGTATGTGTTCAACTCAGCGTTTATCCGAGACAACAATTTATACTTTCATCTGAGATTGATGAATATATTACGAATGATAATGGTTAAGAGAATATCATTGAAAAGTATTTATACCCAAGTTCTCAAGTAGGAGCGAACCAACCCAGCAGGAACCGATTGTTCAAAAAATATGCGGGAAGAAATTCAGGTGGATTGACCATACACTCTGTGAAAACCATCAAGTGACATCACGAAACAGGCAATCGCTCGAGTGGAAGCCGAACGAGAAGCGGTGAGTTGGTCGTCAGTGTGAGAGTGGGGTGTCATGGAGGAGGTGATGTGAAGAGGAGATGAAAGCATGTGGGCGGATGTGCCAGGAGCCAGGTGAAAGTGTTGTCAGAGAACCGAAAGCAATAAAGACGTGCAGCTGAAGCCCTATGTTCCTCTAGGAACTAAAGGAAACAATTGTAATAATAATCTTAACTATTTTCAAGTATTGGTTTTGTAGAGATTTTGTTTGAATGCATGGAAGATTTCATCATGAGCTGACATTGGTTAGGCAACCACTGGAAAACCTGGGAGAAATGGACAACATTTTCGTCCTAGTTTGAGAATCTTCAGGGGTACGCACCCACAGAAAGGCTTGTAACCCGGGACCTTGTAGTTACAAGGCGAGCTCGTGGACCATTGAGCCATTGGGACCCGATCCAATGGTCCATGAAGAAGACATTGCGAAGTGGTCGCACTATGTCGTGAATTTGCAGAAGTTGTAATTCACGGGATGACCATTGGATCGGGTCCCAGTAGCTTGATGGTCTAGAGAGCTCACCTTGTAACCAGAAGATTCTAGTTCGAACCCTGGTGTTGGGGCATTCTGATGAACAGCCTCAAAGTAGGACGAAACAGCTGTCTAGTACTCACAGGATTTCTAGTGGTTGTCTAACTGATGTCAGCTCATGATGAAATCCTGCATTCAATCTCAGCTATATAATATGTATATATCAGTGTCATTGGAATAAAAGTGATAAACTAACGTAAGCAACAAACGATCTGTAGATGGTTTATTACACTTGATTTCTTTCTTTTGAAATATATATGCTTCACCTACTTGTAGCTATAGGGCAATTTTCTGTCTGATAATACCTTGAGACTTTTACATTCAGAGAGTTCATCCTAAAAGCTCATACAAATAGATTTAATTACACTTTGGAAATCTCTCAAAAGTTTTGGGTAGCTAAACAAAATTTCACTTTATTTATTTTTGTCTTTTAGATAACTGTTCATTAATTTCACCTTATACAAAATGTAGATTGTAGTTTCTTTTGTCTGAGTAGTCAATATTTCTTGTAGGCTTGCTTATCTTGCTCAGAAGAATAATTTTAAAAATTTGACAGGATAAATGTCTAGAAACATGCATATATTTCTTGTCTTTTTTGGGCAGATTAGGATACTAATGGAACAAATATACATATAGATATGGGGATATACAAAGCCTATATGTACTGTTATGCAAGAAGGTACATACTCATATACATATATGTATATATATTACATTCATAAGAAACATTTTACTGGACAATTATTACTTCAACTGTCTTCCTACTATCACCATGGTAACCTAGGTGGAGGTAGATAGATAGATAGATAGATAAAGAAAGTCAGGGTGACAGGTGAAATAAAGTAGTAGTAGTAGTATAATAGTAGAAGTATTATGAATAGTAAAACAAAAATTACAAACATAATTTCAATAGATCAGGTGGTGGATGACAAAAACAATAGGATGAAACTTCTGGCATGTCATCTTTTTTCCCCTCTTCTTTGACGTCTCTATTCTATCAGTACTCATACAACTAACTGCCTTTGTGTTCACTTGTTCATATACACACATACATCTCCAAAACTTCATGTGCATTATTAGCTGGATAGTGTCAGTTGAAGAAGAATGATGCTGGCTAATTTGGTAACTGGACAGTGTAATCAACGGGGACTAAAATATATAAAATATTATAGACTACATCAGTTATTTTTTTAGAGGATAAAGCAGTCAACAATAATATTCCTTACATAGAGTTAATCTTTTTTTGTGTCTTGTTCAATTTTTACCAAAAAAACACAAACAAAAAAACAAGCAAACAGCAGGGTGACTGTGAGTTAACAGTTAGGCTCCATCAACCAACATATACATATACGTCTACAATTATGCATAGTTATCTGGTAAAATTTTTGTTTTTGCAGACTGCTTCTATTGAAGAAGGTAATTATTGATAAACTAGTCAAGGATACGCTTAAAATAAAACAATTTGCTCATTAGAAATAACAACTGATAATTAGAAAATTGGATATAACGGAATAGATGTCTAGTGGCAGTATATATTATAAGCAAGGGGGAAAGCATTGGACAACAAGCACTAAAAATTAGTAATTTTAAATTATTTATTACTGCTGCAAGTGAAATAACCTATTCAGTAAGTATTATTACCACAGAGGATTTTTAAAAATAATAATAGTAATAATAATTTGCTTTATTCCAGAAACAGTACTAGTGGTACAGTGTGGAATTTTCAGCACATATCTACAATATTTGCATCTAATTTTACAAACATTTAAAAGGAGTATTTAACAAAAAAAATATAAAGACACCAACAGGAAAAACACAAAAATAATTGTACATGCGAAAAAATACCAAGAAGTAGAAAGGAAAATAAACATCATATAATAATAACTCAGTATTGGGTAGTGGAAGCTATGATATGATTATGCATGGTGACAGTAAAGCTGTAGTCATACAAGAAGTTATGAAATGATATTTAAGAATGTTTATCGTCAAGATGGTCAGTTAATTTGATTGAAACAACTCTAAACAATCATAAAATAACATTTCAGGGTTGTTGTTTTGTTTTTTATTGTCAGGTCTAATGCAGTGTTTGTAGTGGTAGTGTGAGTAATCCTGCATAATACAAAATTATTTTTAAGGTGGTGACTATGGAGTTCACAACCAATGATTGTCAGTTTAATATTGCCGAAAAGTATAGAAAATAAGAAAAAACAACCACAAAACTAATGATTACATGATGGTTAATGACAGGACAATTTTGTAATACTCATAGTGCTAATAGAGTCAGAACCAGTGGATACACAATATAAGGAAATATAGTAAAGTACAAAAAGAAAGCCAATGTTAATAATTTATGTAGCTAAGTATGTTTGAGAAGGAGTTCACTAAAGAATACAAAATAAGAGAGAAATAAAAGAGCCTAAAATTATGTTGTTAATAACAAAGCAAGTCATAGGTTTCACGCTTAACATTGTCTCTGTCGCTTAGAACACGGGCCAAGTATGGTATCGTTGAGTTCTTGTACTTGGTTGTACAAGCATAGATTATTGTATTAAGAAGGAAGTTGTGATGATTTGGGAGGGGAGGACGGGCTAAATATACCCCCTATCTGAAACAAATATAAACCCGCCATCACACAATCCTTACAGAGTTTAATCCATTTCTGAATAACTGTTTTTTTTAAAAATTTTATTTTGTTTAACCTGTGTACTAAATCAGATAATTACGTTTCTGATCAGCATATATAATTAATTGTTTTTTATTTACTACTGCAAAGCTACTCAAGGTGATTAAGTAAGTGCGTTATAAGAAGCACATTAATATTGACAACAAGCCTAAAATCACTTAGAAGTAAGACAGAAATACACATTTGTGTGAATTGTTGAGATCTAACCCCACTGTTTGAAGAATGTTTATGACTATTAAAACAAAAAAACAACATTTAATTAACTAATCCTCTTTTTAAATAATATTAACAATACTCGAAGGAAGACTCTACATTTTAAGCATGTAGTAAGCTTTAGAAAGTAGAAATTTCACCATTTGATTAAGTGTTTCTAATATCTGGAAAAAGGGTACATAATAAAGGTGTCAAAATATGCTCGATTTAGATATTAAGATGAGCAAGTGTATTATAGACTTGGAAAATGCGTTTAGATGAATATGTTTATCTAAAAGTAACTGTTATGGTGTTAATTTGTGTTTCTAGAGCCACACGGAAACACAATGTTTGCATAAGTATAGTTAGTACATCGGGGTGTGAAAAGGAGATGGTGATTGCACTATATGAGTAAGATGGCAAATTCATTGATGTACCAGTATTTGAAACACACTGTTACTAAAAATGCCACGAAATTATACACTAAAGTGTTCGGCACCTTCTAAATGCAATTGAGATATCATAACAGATGATGCAGTAAGAAAATTTACAACGCAATTAAAAGTGTATTTCTGAATTCGACATTTCAAGAAATATACTGATATGTGCATTTCCCGAAATTTAAATATGATGAACTTTCAAATACTATCCCAGTTTAACATAATTTGTTAGGACAAATATTATGAATACCGGGAAAAAATGGATCCATGTAGTTCGAATAGAGGCTTTTGGCATTGTTGCTTTGTATTAGACGTGACATCCGATTATCAACCAAGGGACGTGTGTACTGCTCATCAGTTCGCTCCGTCCTTCTCTATGGCTCTGGAACATGGCCAATACGAGTTGAAGACATGAAAAGGTTGACTGTTTTTGATCATAGATGTCTACGATCTCTTTCTCACGTTAAGTGGTATAATAAGGTAAGTAATGTTGACGTTAGGCGTAGAGTGCTAGGCAAAGAGGGAAAATCAATCGACGAGGCTATAAAGTTACAAAGATTGAGATGGCTAGGTCACGTGCTGCGCATGCCTTACCATCGCCTCCCCCGACGGACGGGCATTACTAGCTGATATAGGTGCAGGCTGGAAAAGAGTAAGTGGTGGCCAAACAAAGACATGGCATCAATCCATGAAATCCCTGACAGTTAAACTGAGTCAGGTAGGGAGATGCAGACTTCCGGGTTGGGGCCCTCGGGACTCTAAGAATCAATGGCTGGAGACAATGAGTGACATGGCTCAAAATCGTTGTCAATGGCTTACGCAGATGTATTCAGTCTCTGTAATCTTTCATATTCCTTTCTACCATTACTCACTCTGTTCCACTCTTATACTTGTCACAACTCTATTGGTTCTCTTCACTCATTTTCTTGTCTACCTTTGTGTGCTATTTGGAACGTGGCAAGTCGAACTGCTGCACTTCGGTGCCAAGTTCTATGTTGAATCCAGCCAGCCGGCCAGTGTTCGAGGGAATTCTTGGGCATTCTTTGTATTCCCTATTTGAAATTTTGATATTTTCCTAGTTGAATTATTGTTTGTAGTTGTCCAGATACACTTATGTGAAAGGACGCATAAATGTTTACTCTTTTGTGTGTTTGTAGACGTAAAGATGGATGAGACATCCATACTAGACATCATAGTGTTTTTCGCAGCTAAAGCAATCTGTCTGACATGTGATGTTGGTTTTGTCTTCTTTTGCTGTTGAGTATATAGGTCTGCATCACATAGAATGAAGTGACCATGTCGATTTGTAGATAACATTTATTCCAAAAGGTTTCAGTATTCTAGCAGTGATTTTGGAAATGTACACTTCTCATACAGTCGGATGATTTTACTTGTAGGCTAGAGGGGCGCCTTGTGTAGATTGATTGATATGAAGTTAGATAGCTTTTGACAAAGCCTTTTGGATATCCATTTCTATGTAAGACGGTCAAAAGACGTTTACTGTTTATTTTTATCAAAGTAGGAGGTGTTGCATTTTGTCCTTTCTCGTTTTAATAATGTTTGTAAACAGTTTATATTGTCTGCTATCTATCTGTTGCTGTTGTATTTCAGTGCTTGATCTGTATGGATTAACTCTCTGTTTAATTGTGTTTTTAGTTTTCAAGTACTTTATTGCTTGTGTAAAACTCCCAGAGTGCGACAGTGGCACAGCGGTAGAGTACTAGCCAACCGACGCGCTCCTTTACCTCGGTAAGCTAGCAATGAGACTGGTAAATAGGGCAGGTTGGGCATGCGGCTAGCAACCACATCTCATAAAAATGAACACCACTGCTAACGAAACTTCAAGCCTCTAGCTTGTGAAGCCCTATGTTCCACTGGGAACGTAAAGGAATAAAAAACTTCCAGAAATGAAAATTTGTCTTGTGATTTCTCTTATTTTTCAAATCCTTTGTAGTTAAAGATGTCAAATTTAAGTGTATAAGACTGTAACTTCAGAGGATATCATAATTTCACTGCCATATAACTAGATATCTTTGGTTTACTCTAGAAAATGAGTTGGCTGTTTAGCAGAAGAATTACATAACTCTGATATTTCAATTTCTTCTCTGCTCAAGTTTATAAAAAGGAGAATTCTTGTATTGAAATCTTTTTCTAGACGTCTGGTTCGTGTAATTCCAGTCTACTTGAAAATCGAAGCAAAGTAGGTCGGTTAGATTTCGTTCGCCAATAATCTTGATTTGTGATTTGTCCTGATTTGAAGAGATTACTTAAGATCATGTTAATTAAACTGTTTGATGTTTGGATTGACTTCGTTGTTAGCCACTGATATGCATTATTATAATCTTCAAGCGATTCCTCAATTTTCTTGGTGTCTTGATCTGTTTTCTCCATGATCACAGTGTATTTTTTCTTCTTCATACTCTTCAGTCACTTATCAAGATGTGATAACAGATTCGACGACCACTATCAGGTCAGCAGACGTATGGACTAGAAAAGCAATATAGCAGCAAATTATAGTAATTTTAGCTAAAGTTACTGATATATTCTTTCTGTTTCCTCATCATTTATTGTTTTTTCTGAATTATAAAAGTTATGTAGAGACCGATCAGAAATGGTTAAGCAAAAATTTTCATTTTTCACTGAACTAAGAAAAATTTATTAATTCGACTTAAGAATTACACAGTTTATTTAGCTATGTTTATTTTAATTTGTCCTATATGTTCTGAATAGTTAATTATTTGTATAAATATTACGAAAGATTTCAAAATGTTTCATGGTTTGTTGGTGGATGGTGACTAACAGTGGAATCCAGTATGCGTGTTTCGTCTTATTTAGGACTCATCATCTGGATGTACCTGCATTCTGCAGTGAGTGATAATGTTCTCACTGGAGTTTATTTAAGTGCATATCTACTATGTACTTTTCACAGCTCAAAAGACCACCTTCATTACGTTCACTAAGAAGGAAAAGAATTTTTTCTGTTTGGCTTTCTTCATTGGCAGCTAGTGGAAATGTGGATACAACCATCGATTCGATTAAACCATGCTGTATTGTAATTGTAGTATCATTTAAAAAATTTTTTGTTCCTTTGCATTCTGAGTGGAACATAGGGCTTTGAGCTAGAGCTTAGAAGTTTCGATAGCAGTTGTGCTTATTTTTAAAGGGTGATGCTGCTAGCCTTACATTCAACCTTCCCTCTGTAATGGCCATACTACCAGCTTAGCAAGGTGAGTCGGCCGAGAATCGATCCTCGTACCATGTACTTAGTTGGTGAGTGTTTTACAATTGAACCACCGACGCGTAACATTAAACATTATCACAGCGAGGAGTATGAATACAGCGTGCAGCGTGTTTCATTGCTGCGCAAAGTTTTACTTCCATTTCCTTCAGATAATTCGTAGAAGTAGGTTGAATTCTTCTTGAAAGTTTGTGTGACAGTTGGTTACAATTCATAAATGTAGTTGGATGGCTACAACAATATGAAATACAGTAGATATGATACTTTTCGGTAAGTGGAAAAATATTTTGTAACCCAGTGATTTAAGCAGACAGCCAGTTTCAGGTTAATACTGTTAATATTTCAAAACAAAGTAGGTAAACATGTAAGCCACAATCTGAATACTACTTAAAATTTCACAATTCAGTTAAACCCTTCTGAATAGTATAAATTCTTTCTGATATAGCTATATCTTCGTTATATTCTATCCAAAAAGCAAATGAATTCATTTTTGATAACACGGATTCAATCACTATGGACACCACAAAGTTTTAATTTTACAAGAGAATAATTGTGTGATTAAAGATTACTCACTTGTGAACTGTTCTTTCTTTGACCACTTTCACGTTTCAGCATCTGAAAAGCAATCGTCTTTTTAAGACTAGCTTTTGACGCTTCCCAGTAGCAGCTGATGGATGACATTTAGATGTCCTACTACAGAATATACAACGGCATCCTCGTGAATAGAGTATTGGCTCTGCGTGTTCGTGTTTATTCACGCTGTTACTACTTAATTTCTGAAAAATCTTACCACAACTGATGTCACAGTTACAGATATATGGTTTAACCTGTTATACTAACAGAAAATACTCACTGAATCTGAATTAGCTGAGAAAATGCTTTGAGAAACGATATTTTTGCAAGGTTGGAAGATTATATTATTTACAGAGAATCCTAGTAACCTGAGTTGCTAAGAGTAGCTGAATCAAAGTCCTTTAAGAATATACGAAGTCACTGAAACAGTAGAAGTAGAAGAAAGATATTAAGTGTTTTCATCGTACCCATAAAGGAAATAGTCTTTCAAACGCCTTAAGCACTCGAAGAAAACTCTGCATGTAGCCTTAGTGAATAAACGTACCAATAAAATGGTACTTCTCAGTGGAGTAATGACAAGAAGTTTTATTTTCAACTGTTAATTGGCGCGGGACTTGTATAACAAACAATACCACCCATTGTTGTTAATCGACTATAGTGTGTGTTTAGTCTGAAGGGAAACAGCTGCTTCGACTTTAATGTACAACCGAAGGTAGAATTACTTTTTTAGAATACTAAATGGATACAATCTCTGACTGTTATGATTAATTTGAATAAAGCAACAACAACAGGTTTTGCAGAATAAAATGGTGCCATCATTGCTTATTTCGTTGGCTTCTCATCAGCTCAGCTGCTTACAGGCCAAAGTCATTATTAAGTATATCTACAGAAACAATTTTAGCATACTTGCACAGCTGTATTTTATACAAAAATCAATCAATATATGCATACAATAATAACATATATAACAATAAACACTTCTTCTCGAGCAATAGTGATCATACACAAAGGAAACTTTCGACATTACGCAATCAGATGGAAGAGAGGCTATAATATCCAGTTACCAGAGAAAAGAAAGACTGACACCTGCTTCTTTCTGAACTCAAAAATCAGGTTTCAGGCGCTTGATGGAGATGGCTTCAGCAAATTTGAGGAGAATCGAACTCCCTCGCCTATTCATATTTTTGAACGATCTTGTGACGTCCACCTCATGACTCGTGTCAAGGAGATGCCTGGTGATGGATGGCACTGTTTAAAGCATTTATTCCCAGCTGGAGACATAACCTTTTTGGTATATGTTACGAAAATCGTAGGTGTGCCTTTCCTTCTGTCCTTCCAATGTAACTGCTCCCACAGATACTTGTAAATTTGTATATCCAATTGGAGTTAAGATGAGAAGGATATTTATCGATTTTTGATTCCACCAAAGAGCAAGTCGTTCGATAGACGGGAAACAGCTTAGTTGCAGGATAGGCTCTGACTAGTGACGTACTCAGTCTTCTGTTGATCATTGCTGCAATGTTTTCACCTTTATAATTAAGTTGAATGTAGATTGCCTTTTTCTCCGTTGTGATTTGTTCTACAGTTGAGATTTGAAATCTTCCATACTTGTTCATGAATCTTTGAGGGTAACCATTGTTCTTCAACATCTTTTGGAGAAACATAAATTCTTCCTCTAATTTCTTTATAGAGCATATTCTTCTCGCTCTATAGTACAGAGTCTTGACTAGTCCACGTTTAAAGCTATTTGGACAAAAGCTATTAAAATGTAAGTAATGTACCTTTCATAAGGCTTTCGGTGAATTGACTTCTGGAGACTACCGTCTTTTAGGCGTTGCATGGCAACGTCGAGAATGTGGAACTTTCCATCACTTTCATGTTCCATAGTAAATTCCATATTGGTATGTGTGTCACTGAATAATGTGAGTAAGTGTGAGGCATGACTTTCTTTGTTGCACACTACAAATGTGTCATCGACATTTTGACAGTAAGAAGTTGTTTCGTCGATTGCATGCTTCAACTTTGTTCTTTCAAGGTCGGACATGAATATATCTGCTAAAACAGGGATAAGTGGACTGCCCATATCTACACCATCTATTTGGCGGTAAAGAGTGTTGTCAAATTGGAAATGCACATCCATGGTAAACATTAGCAGTAGGCTCCATTATGGATAAGATTTTATTTTGATAAGTCACACAGTGTTACACAGTAATATTAACTGATGACGTTTCGAGCACAAATTATTGCTTATAATCATATATCATATCAACTTGATATGATTATGAGCAATAATTTGTGCTCGAAACGTCATCAGTTAATTTTACTGTGTAACACTGTGTGACTTATCAAAATAAAATCTTATCCATAATGGAGTTATACTCTACAACAGTGCCCAAGTTTTATACTTATATTAGCAGTAGGCGTCTGAATTTTGACTCTGGGAGTGAGAGGAGCCAACGAAATAAATGATGGTACCATTTTATTCTGCAAAAACTGTTGTGCTTGCTTTATTCAAATTCACTAAGGGGAATAAATGTATGAACTGTTATAACTGAGTTTTGATTATTAAAGTTAACTTATTATCATTAGTTATAAATTAAATGTACATTCTATGTATTTACACACACACACACACACTGTAACTGTTGAATCAAAATCAGTAAATGCAACTAAATTATAACTAAGTAACCTAATAGGTAGAGAACCATTGAAAACCAGGGAGTACTGAACAGCTGCTGATTCATCCTAGTTTGGGAATCATCGGACGTACGCACCCACTGGGATTCGAACCCAGGACCTTCCGGTTACAAGGCAAGCCCGTAGACCATTCAGCCACTGGGACCCGATTCAATGGCCAGCCCATGAATTCTAACTTCTACCAATTCGTGATTTAGCGTGACCCCAACCATTGTCGCTGGTGGGACATCCATCCACACACGTGACATCTAATTGGACCTCACTGGTCACGACTTCTCACTAGAACTCCAGGAAACTCCATCCTGTAGCAAGTCACTAGTGAGCATCAGATTAATTTTCTATAGTTTGGTTTGTAAGGGTTAGTTATGTTTTTACGAGCCATTGAATCGGGTTCCAGTGGCTGAATGGTATACGAGCTTGCCTTGTAACCGGAAGGTCCTGGGTTCGAATCACAGTGGGTGCGTACTGCCGATGATTCCCAAACTAGGATGAAACAGTAGCTGTTCAGTACTCCCTGGTTTTCAATGGTTCTGTAACTGATATCAATACGTGATCAGTTCGTCAAAACATAACTAACCCTTACAAACCAAACTATAGAAAATAACCTAATAGTTATTATATCCAAGGCTTCATCGTAGTTCGATGACCAGACCGGAGGGGGGGTAAATCTATCATATTGTTGATGTGTACGAAAACATTTGCTACGATGGCTACATTACGGTTGCTCTTAACGAGTCATCTTCAGGGCATATTTACGGGATCTGCAAAAATAGCTTTTCAAATTTCGCTTTTGAACTTGTATTCTGTCGCTTCAGTAGAAGTCTCAATTAAGTATCGGTCTAGTGTTTATCGATAGACACTATAACTGAGAATCAGACGCCTAACAAAAATCTCACTACCAAAGTCGCCTTCCGCAAAGATACAGCAGTATAGCTCGTAATGGAATCCACGAGAAACAAAGAACCGTTCAGAAAGGGAGGAAAGTTAGTAACAAGAAATCACAAGTCCTCTACAAATTTGTCGAAAAATTTAGGATATTCGATGCTTCTAAAGGGAGGTTAATTTTTTTTAGTCAAGACATCACACGTCTAACATGAAACAGTAGTTGTGGAACGTGCTTAATATTGTGGTATTTCTTGTAAGCATGCCAGATAGGTGAGGTTGTCTATTAGTCTACAGGCTTTCAGATGTCTCCTGTGAGTATTTTAGGGATTTTGGCAGTATGATGTTCGCTTGGAGTTGTCAGCCAATTGTCGTCCAACGGACAAAAGTCTGTCGGGCAGTTGAGACATATACAGTAATTAGGAAAACTATTTGCTAGTCTTCGAGTAGCATATGTTAGAATGCCAATACCTGGCTCATATTGCAAGTGATCTTTAGCCCTGGTTATTGTGTTTTGGCGTGAAGTGTTTATTTGTATCCCATGTACACCTAGTGGCTACGGTAAATTCCTGATCGCCTTCTTAGAGATAAATGGATTTCTTCAGTAGGGCAACCCCCCACCTGGCATTATGAGGCTTCACGTAAACGTCAAACTTTATCTAGAGCGGCATTATGGGTTGTAGACATTGTAGGCATTTCTCGTCAGTATGCCATTATGTCGGACGACAACTGATGGATCAGCTAATTCGTCAACAAATGCTCACAGGCAATTTCCAATGCCGAGTGTGGATAAAATTGCATACTACAATCTTTATGACGGTCATTCAAGCACTACTGAATTACTCGGTTGTGTTTCGCAAAGTGTTTTAGGGATATCCGCATAGACTTGGAGCACCTGGTGGGTCAGGTAGGCCTTATGGAAATGGGCGAGTGTGGATGATTTGCGTGACTTCTTGCCACTAACGTTATCCCTATAACTGCCACCCTGTGCGCGTTTAGCTGAGAAGGGTAGAATTATTTTGGCGTACACCTCAGCAGTGCCTTTCTAGTGTGGTTTTAATTCAATCGGAAGCAGTGTAACTAAGATATTTCTTAGGCTGAACGGCCTTACCACAGAGTGGTGACTCGGAAAGTCAACTGATCTTTGGTGCATCAAGCTTGTTTGACCGACACTGAGTAGTCGGGCTCCACTTATGGTATGTTTTAGTGCTGATCGTGCACGTTAGCCACAGTTTGACAGGAGTTCCTGAGAATCTGTTTGATGATGAGATGTGGCTGACATGAAGGATGAAGAGTGAGTGTATTGTCTGTGTTACGATAGTATCACTGGCTCCTCCTACCCCAAGAACCATGGTGAGATATACATACTCAGCGGTCTGGACCACCAGTTATTACGTTAGAGATTTGCACTTCGCTTCAATTTTACCATTCCAAAATCCCCCTGTTTTCAAACCTAGATCATCTAACAAGGGTGGTTGATAGTTGCAGTGGAATAATGATTGAATTACCTCCACAAGATAAAATGGCAAGTAAACGTGTACGCCATTGATTAGTTCATTTTACTCGTTTGTTCAATTCTCTTAATCCCCATCCCCACCTAATGACTGTCGTTGGTGAATTGTAGGTCAGATTTTTCAACCAGAATTCCACACATAAGATGAGAGTAGGGGAGCTATGAGATACCTGGTTATCGCCAATTCAACTCCCGATTTCACGTTGCGAGGTAGAAAGGTCATGAATTTTGTTCTGTGCATTTAGCTACGATGGTTGGCAGTTGTCTCATGAATGAGGAGTTGGAGGGAATTAGTTTGTCTTTGTTGTGATCGGATACGTATTATGTGGTCCGCTGTCATCTTCCATAATATATTGTCAAATTGATTTTTCAATCAGCCTCCACAAATTAGAGAGTAACACTATTCTGCAATAAATAGTGTTCTCTGAACTGGTAACACTGCTCGTATTCGTGGAGTACACAACTACTTGTACCGTTCAGGTCATGCATCAACGTTTCAGGACCTTTGAAGACGCCTGCTAAAAGTGGTCATTCGGGGTAAGTTTATGATTGCTCACAGTAACTCGCAATACTTCGTCTGGTTCTGTATGAAGTTTAAATGTATCTTGTTAATAGGGTGATATTCCGTCGTCTTCGGAATGCGAAATTGACTTGTTAGCTGCTGGCCAGAAAAAGAGCCATCCAGTTCAAAAGCTGTGTGAGTACTATTCCTGTTGTTTCTTCAGAAAACATGACATGTTTTGTCTTGATGCCTAACTAGCCTTCCTCTCTTTGTTTCAGGTGTGACATGTCCATGGGAATTTCGAAGTAAGTTGACGTCAAATAAACTCTGACTGTGTTTGTCTTCATCGCTTCCTTCGGTAACGCTCACGAATTGATTAATTTTCCAGACCAAACATACAGAAGACACTCGGAATGCCGGATAGACCAGACCAAGGAGGTACAATCGGTAAGAAATTAAAAGTTCCTTCAAACTGTTGGGATTTCGCTTTTGTCACAAAACGGCATATTTGTACTTTGTGGAAGCGAACTCAATTCACTGATTGGAAGCTAAGGAGGGCAGTAAAACTGAGATAAGATGCCACCTACAGAGTTGCGATCTTTAATTCAGCAGGTAGCTGACTCGCAAGCACCGTTGTGTTATTGATCAGATGGATTGTTTATATATGTAACGGAACCTTCTGTCCCTTAATTATTAAGCTGAACTGTTTGTCTGCCCTTTGGTCAAGTATAGCTTGCTTATCAACTGAAGCTTCGTAGACGTGTGGGATAACTCGTTCCATGTTCCACACCATCCATCACGTGACTTTTGCTAATATCAGCTTTGTTTAGGAAGAAGTGGTGAATTTGTTGGTTATGGCTTCTATTAACAGTAATGGTATCTTTTCATGCTAAACAATTATGCTTACTTCACTCGCTTCTGCAGATTACCGGACATGATTATATACGTGAGAATTCAAGGGAAATAACACTAAAATCTATGCTTACAACCGAATTAAAAACATGAATAAGGCCATAGGGTCCACGGATAATAACAACACAACTTGTTCGCATACTATGTCAAGTCACACTAGTAGCTGGTGTAGTGACACTTTCACGCAAAATTGTAAAAGTGGCGACACCCGAAGCTCAGCCACCAACCACTCTGTGTCTTCAAAGTATGACATAATATATATATTTCCTATCAATGTAGGACACACCAGTTGTACAGGCATGGATAAGTATTATTTGAATTACATGAATTTGATTTATAGTGAAATTACATGGTTGCTGTCCTCTCTGACATCAGTTAGTGAGCACATTCTGATAGTTAGTCGCTCAATGGAGCACATAAAGAAATATAGAAATATTGTCTTCGCACTAACAAAAAAAGCCCAAGTACGTGTCGGATAAATTACAAATATTTGGGAAAAAATAAAGCTTGAAGTCAATTCCTCCATATAACTTTGTTGTGTGCGGCATCGTATCTTGTTTTATGTTCAAATTGGGTATTAATTTAAAATGAGTGATTAATTTTTATGATTTTGACATCATTTTTTTGCAAGTAATACCAGATGTGAATTCAACTGAATGCAGATTAATATTGGT
Source organism: Trichobilharzia szidati (assembly GCA_944472155.2). Taxonomy (NCBI): domain Eukaryota; kingdom Metazoa; phylum Platyhelminthes; class Trematoda; order Strigeidida; family Schistosomatidae; genus Trichobilharzia; species Trichobilharzia szidati. The sequence continues at coordinate 102,494,385 of OX235274.1, read as the reverse complement.
CATTGTCAAGCACATTTGTTTTACTGCACTCTAGTCACCCATAGTCCACCATTTGTCACAGCATGGTCGCTCCGTACGAGTAAGTTGATAAACGCATAGAAAGCTATGTAAAAACCATTTTAGATCGTTGACTGTGCTTGTATAAGATGATGTACAGCGTCTTGTTATGGTGACAGTGGATTTCATCAAGGATGCTGAGCCATTACTAGCCAAACCTTGAGGGATGATATATGAGTAAGTGACTTCAATTGTTTCTCAGCTTCAGTCGGAATGTAGATCAATGCAACTTGTACTACAAAGTAAATACAACATACAAACTGAAAGAATATGCGGTACAAGTCTCTTGGGAATCAAACCACAGTGCAGCTATGCATATAACGAAACCCGTGTAAGGTCTTTTAGATTGTACTCACATAATAGGCAGATTAACAAGTGATCGGCATCACAAGGTAACAATGATTTTTTATCCAACATATCCCTGTCAGCGCCAACCAAACAACTCGTGGGAATGTTAACTCTTGTGAACCAGTAACATGGATGTCAACTGCCTGTCGGGAATAAAACAGGCAGAGGCTAGTACACACGGGATTTTTAATCAAATCCAATGCTTGTACAAAGATAGGCCAAATGCAAACTATTACCAACCTACCAAGGCTTAGAAATACCTTATCCTTTAGTGGATTCAATCATAAATCTCCTTATTCACTAAAAGGAGGAGATGATAACTTAATATACTTAGCTGAACATGATGTTGACATTACTTGTAACCCAGTATCACCATGTCACATTAAATTAGTGGATACCAAACCACACTTGAGCCAGATTAACGAGCTTAAATACTTCAAACACTACTTCAACTCTCGACTCTAATTAATCCTCATTAATGCTAGATCTATCCTAAAGAAACCACCGATGCTCAGGGCACGCACACTGGTATTTAAAACCCCCCAGTAATCATTATTACTGAATTCTGGTGTCACTCCAATATACCAGACGAAGAGATAAGAATCGGTAGGTACACATACCTTCGGTGTCACAGGAACAGTGGTAAGGGGGGAGGCTGCCTAATACACATCCTGAACACACTTACTGTATTACAGCTAGCAAACAGGGAACTCAAGGACGTGCACCACACCCTGTTGCTGAGCAGTTAATATTCTCAACTGCTGTCGGAACAGCTGAAACTCATAAACCTTCCTAACGCTAAGAAAATACCCACAAGCAGTAGAAATTCATTAGTTAATGCGTCCGAAGCTTATGTACTTACTCCCAACAATGACATTGAAGATCAAATGAAATAAACACATCACTGATTTCAAAACAACACATCAATGAACTATAATTCAAGGATTCTGCACACAACAAAGTTATGTATGAATATTTACTTCAAGCTTTATTTTTTTCCCAGGCACTTATAATCCATCCACCAAAGACCTGGTTTTCTTTGTTAATGCGAAGACAATACTTCTGTATTTCCTGATTTGTTTCACTCACTGACAACCTAGCAGATTTTTCCAACTTTGCACAGAAATGATTGTATATAAGTGAAAAGGCTGTTTTATACTACTGGGATTAACATTTATCAGGTGTATGTATAATCTCCAGCGAACATGTAAAGCATATCTTGCGACTGCCTGTAAATTGTGATTGAATTATATGGTTCCATTTCTGTAACAATTTGATGATGACTGTAAACTGGCGTCCCTCATGTACTGTACTATGAGAATAAATTTATTTATTTCATAAACATATATATATAATTGTAGAGCCTGGAAGAGGAATTTATCGAAAAGAATATTCTTTGCTCGATTATTTTGTGTTTTATAAGTTATGTTTTATAAGCAATTTTTATACTTTTGTGAGTAGCCCACCATGTCGACCAAATGTAACGCAACACTCAGTTGTTACGCTCATGTTCAACAAATTCAAACAATAATGATGCCTATGACTATATAATATAAAGTGTTTTAACTTATGCTAAGTGTGCTTACTGTCATTATTCCATTATCTTTCCTTGTGTCAGTGAAAACTATTAAACATGCTTACTGCATAGGTACATTATTATCATATTGATGATGCCTGTCAGCTGGAGTCCCTCATGTGCATAAGGTGGAAATGTATTATTATAAGATGCATTTCATTGTCATATGAAGGAAAAGACTTCAAGCTTTATTTATTTTCCCAATTATCTGTAATCCATTCAAAGAATACTTAGGTTTTTTTGTCAATACGAAGTCAATATCTCTATATTTCTTGATGTGGTCCCTTGAATTCCTAGTTATCAAATTTTTCCCACAAACTTAAGACAAAACGACAGCAACCATGTTACTTAACCGTTAATCACGTAACTTAAATATGTAATTTAAATAACACTAATCCATGCCTATACAGTCGGTGTGTGCTACAGAGGTAGGAATAAATATGTACCTTATTATATTACCATTACTAACTATGCTTACTAATCGTATGTGTAATTTTCCGATTGATGATGCCTGTAAACTGGCGTCCCTCGTGTACAAAAATGAGAACGTATTATTATTATAGAACTCAATACTTAAAGTAGACAATCTTATTTCGGAACAAGCCAGCATCAAGAAGTATTCAGTTACTGTTCAGAATGAAGGAGAAGCCTGAACAAGGGGCAGTTGAAATACTGGGTAAAATTTTAAAAAATACTCAGCAAATCAGCTTTCAGTGTTGACACTATGACAGAAAAGGCGAAAAATTTCCGCGCTTGTCCAAACCGTTCTTGAACGAATCAGTTGAACATGCAGACACCACTCCTTATGGGAGTCGGTTCCAAGAGTTTATAACTCGATGTGATGACCAGTACTCCACAGCCATATATGGTTCCTCCTTGGCTTCTGAACTCTCCTTATGTCCTCTAAGGTTTTCTGACCTAGCGAGAAGGGAAATGGAGAACAGATGAGGTCCGTAGTCATCATTTTAAATTTTAAAGATTACGATTAAATCAGCTCTCTTCCTGAGGTACGATAGGGAGAAGGGATTCAAAATGTCTAGTCTCTCTTCGTATTATAAACTAGTCATGCCAAGAATCATACATGTTGCCTTCCTTTGAACCCCCTCTAGAATATGTGAGTCCCCTTTAAGACAACGACTGCTGGCTGCTCGGGTACAGTTTTCGAGTCTTGACCCCACCAGAGATGGATGTAAAGAGGTTGTAGTACCCCTATAACAACTATAAACACACGTTTTTAATCTAATTTGCATACTCATATTATATGTTTACAGAGACCGATTTTATATGTACTTCGTAAAAGTTTGTCAATTTACTGTTGAACGTTACCTTGATACAATGTTGTAATTTGACTACTGCTATAATATGTAATAGGACAAAAACCAATATGATATCGCTAAATAAGTTTTTCTTTTCTTCTTTTGCAGAAACCATCAGTGCTAAGATCCTCCGAATGGGGCGAATGCTTCACTACTGATGACCTCTCGCGAGCTCTGAGGATCTTCTACCATAACTCGAACACATGCTTAGATGCTGTCATTCCACTCCAAACACTTGAGCTTTCCCCACATAGGAAGTCATTCATAAAACGAAAGGATCGTATGAAACTGAAGAGACTCTCAACGAGTTACTTCAAACACCACGACTTTGGCACACTAGGTTTAATACTTAACACCCTTAGTTCCATCTCACAAGCTCGGGACTGGAGTATGAGAAACGAAGAACGTATCGCAGTAGCTAGTCCTGCTAGAGTGTATGTACTCACGGAAATCTTAAAGAAGCGAATGAATCGCAAAAATCACAGCATTTCCCTCCTCATAGACAAAGATAGGCTATGTACTAATTCCGCAGACATGTGTGAATTATTTAACAAAGCTTTTGCAGGTAACTAACTTAAGCCCACAGTCCGGTTACTCAATATACACCCTGCTACTAATGTGGCACAAACTCCATCTCCACACACACCAAACTTAATTAGTACTGTTGAATTTAACTACACTAACATTAAACAAACTACAAGAACCCTGAAATGCTCAAAAGGTTTTGGTACTGACGGCATATCATCCTATTTTTATAAATATGGTGGCCCTGACATTCCCCTACTACTACTTAAAATATTCACAATGGCCTTAGAAACCCAAACTTACCCTGATGTGTGGAAAACAACGTTTACTATGCCTAAACACAAATCTGGCTCGAAAACAGAAGTCAGTAACTACAGGCCAATTAATATCACACCTATAGCATCTACAATTATGGAGAGACTAGTTAAAGACAACCTAATGAAGCCTATGCTTAGTTGCAACATTATAAGTCCGAACCAACACGGATTCCTAAAATCCAGATATTGTTTAACATGCCACTTAGACTTCTTTAATTTTGTGACTAGAAATCGTGATTGACGACAACTAGTACTTGTCATCTACTTCGACATTTCCAAGTCATTTGACAGTGTCGACCATTTACTGCCGGTATATGAGCTGAACTCATTGGGAATATGTGACCCACTATTAGGATGGCTTAAATCATTCCTTAACAATAGGTCCCAAATAGTTAAACTCGGGTCTGTAACTTCCAAACCTAGTCCAATCACTTCTGGTGTAGTACAAGGTAGTGTCATTGGACCCCTTCTATTTACCCTATATATTAACGACATATGCGCTTGCTTTTCTCATGGTAAACCATTCATCTTTGCAGATGACCTGAAAGTAGCTTATACATTCCAATGTGATGATCTGGGGTACTTCCAGAATGTTATACAAAAAGAACTAGATAAAGTGACTGCTTGGTCGTCTTTATGGAACCTGTGTGCGTCGGTGGCACAGTGGTTAGGACTCTCGCCGACCATGCATATGGTCCGGGGTTCGATCCCCTGCCGGCGCACACCCGATATCTATGGTCGGCCTGAATTTGGGCTACCGATATCCATGCTGAAAATTCCATACTTGTACTAAATATACGGTGTGGAATCAAGCTGTAAAGAAAAATAAAAAAAAATAAAAAATAAAAACCTTAAAAAATGTGGCTGGATCTGCTTCGGTGCACCCTCAGTCGACATGAAGTTAACGCTTCAATCGGCTAACCTAACCAAACTCCAAAGTGTCGTTGACCTAGGTCTAAGGTACTCCAGTAACCTAACATTCTCTGAGCAAGTGGCATCACAGACTTAAAAGTCGAGGATACTCTTAGGATGCATACTTAGGAACTTTCACGACAATGAAGCAAAGCTCATTCTGTACAAAACCTGTGTGAGGCCACTACTAGAATACTGTCCATTTATTATTAGCAGCACACACACGTGAAAAGCTACGAATTGAAAGTATCCAACGATATTTTACATCGAAACTACTTGGCTACGAATGTAAGAAAGACTACATCTCACGTTGCATGATTCTACAACTTGACCCACTCTGGACAAGACTAATTATAAACCTAGTATTCTTCTATAAGGTCCTACACAAAATATCATTCTCAGACATTAAGGACATACAATTCGCGCAAGAAGGCTCTTATGATCTGCGTAACCAAAACTGCACGGTGACAATAAAAGCCTTTAAGTCAACACTCCGCGAAAACTTCTTCACAGTCATGTATTCTAAAATATGGAACAATCTGCCCCTAGTTAACAGGAACTGCAATACAGTTTTAAGTTTCAAACGCTCTCTGTACACACTATTTCACTCTACCGACTATATAAATAAACTATTTATCCCTAGAACGAATCAACTATTAGTCTACTACAGTACCTAAACGCGCTTAAATACCCTTACTTCTCTAAAGACTATAAATAAACTAGTAGCATAAATGCATAAAACGACATAGTAGAAACAAATTTTTGTTCATCAAATTACAATGTACAACGAATATAAACAAAATTTTTTGTCACCACATAGATTTTCTTTGTCCTCTGGTACATTTCTGTTGTATTTACTTTGTAGTACAAGTTGCATTGATCTACATTCCGACTGAAGCTGAGAAACAATTGAAGTCACTTACTCATATATCATCCCTCAAGGTTTGGCTAGTAATGGCTCAGCATCCTTGATGAAATCCACTGTCACCATAACAAGACGCTGTACATCATCTTATACAAGCACAGTCAACGATCTAAAATGGTTTTTACATAGCTTTCTATGCGTTTATCAACTTACTCGTACGGAGCGACCATGCTGTGACAAATGGTGGACTATGGGTGACTAGAGTGCAGTAAAACAAATGTGCTTGACAATGACCAATATTAATCTGCATTCAGTTGAATTCACATCTGGTATTACTTGCAAAAAAATGATGTCAAAATCATAAAAATTAATCACTCATTTTAAATTAATACCCAATTTGAACATAAAACAAGATACGATGCCGCACACAACAAAGTTATATGGAGGAATTGACTTCAAGCTTTATTTTTTCCCAAATATTTGTAATTTATCCGACACGTACTTGGGCTTTTTTTGTTAGTGCGAAGACAATATTTCTATATTTCTTTATGTGCTCCATTGAGCGACTAACTATCAGAATGTGCTCACTAACTGATGTCAGAGAGGACAGCAACCATGTAATTTCACTATAAATCAAATTCATGTAATTCAAATAATACTTATCCATGCCTGTACAACTGGTGTGTCCTACATTGATAGGAAAATATATATTATCATAAACTCATTGGAACAAGTAGAGGACCGTTTAGCTGGACTTGTTTTAACAGATGATAACTAACCTGTAACCATTTAATTTAAGCCTTGCATGCTGATAATATAGACCTTTCGTCGCACTCTGCGTCTTCTTCTTTCTCTGTCTGTGACCCTGTGGAATATATGTTACAAATTGGTGTCGGAGGTGCCCAAATCGACAGTCAAAATGGATTCATCAAATTAAGGCCTCCCCAAGCTATTCCCAGAAGACAGTGAACTCACCTCACCCACTGTGCCAACGTTATAATAATAATTTTTATCTTTTCATATAAACATAAATTTACATGAAAATGCATGCCATCTTTACAGGCACGATCAAGTATGATACAATGTCAAATAGTAGATTGTCTACAAGTTAGTAATGTTTGAACAGTTAAATATTTGATATATGTATAAATACACTCTTTGTCTGACCCATGTCGTATCATTATTGAATTAAACAGCAGTCCTCCAGGTTGCGCAGGAAAATCGACTTCATTTCGTTTTCAACCCGTAGTTGTAGGCATACGATAACCAACCAATATTGAGGTAAGTACAACGTTTACAAGGGATAGTAAGCTGTTTTAGAAAAGTAAAGATGCTAAGGTGAATCATTAAAGTGTAATGAAATAGGTAAATGCAATGTATCAATAATAGATGCATTCATAAAGGAAATACAATGGGAGACTATAATCCCTAGGCTGACAAAGTTCATTTGCAATGTATAATGCTACCCATATAGGTCTCACTATCATGATGTCCACTTTTGGTTTAATACAATTATCCACAAGCCGGTTGTTTTTATTTTATACTTTTTTGTGTATTTGGTGCACAACCGTACCCTATAGAGAATAGGAATAAAATAAGTCGAATCAAATTCATAAAGAGCTATAAAATGTTAGGTTTAATGGAATATAATTAGGAGCAAGTGAAGACGTTATTAGAAAATGAATGAGATGAGACACTGTGAAGTGATATTCGAAGATACGACAAAGGAAAGCATGTTAATTTATAAGATGCCCCATAAATCTGTGCAGAGCCCACGTGATCACATCTCAGCAATAGGCTGACCGAATGGTATATGTTTAAAGGTAGAAGCATGATCTGTCCAGGCGATCATTATTATCTTTTTCAAGATAAAGATTCAAGCCCTCATCGAAATCTCGAGCCGTCAAATTGCATATTGCTGTTCCTGCAGAATGGGGCGATTCACCTAAGTGTCCACCACCATAACTACTGATCAGCAGGCGACACCCTCCCTCCTTTTATGATGTTTGGCCCTGATTGTTATGGCTACAGCAAATATATTGCTTGGCACCAGACACGTTGGTACCTCACATTCCATTTCCCTAGCTTTCTTAGTGAGTGCTTCCAATAGATCTCCACATACAGATTTGTGAACATATTATATATGTGTGCATGCGTCCTAATGAACAGATTAGTTTATAAGATGTTAAACCCTTAAAGAGTAAAAAGAATAGGTTTTGTGAATAGTGGAGCAAGATTCAGCAGAACACTATAGTTAGAGTTCAATGTAGGTAGTATGAACTGAAGGTAAGGTCGGTTGGCAGGACTAAGTGTACTAAATTATCATGACAGTCTTTTATATAGTAAACATTTGACATTGCAAAGTAACCAGTCTACACATATTATAAAACGATATTAACACAGAACCAACAGAATTTTAACATTTGGTTAACAATACCGCAGTGTGTGTATCCTGAAGAGGGTAGTTAGTCTTACAGGGAGCCGTAAAGTAAATCAAAATATATATGATAAGAGTGTTATCAATATTATAATTCGTAACAGCTTTCATTGGCTGAGTAAAGTCATTCAGACACAAAAAATAGCATTGTATTATTAACTGTATATACATATGTAAATATTAAAAGATGTGGTTGCTAATATAATTGTTTCTAGAAGTACTTATATTAACATAACTTAATGAAGACTATACAGAAAGGAAAATCAGTAAATTAGTTAAACGTTCGCTGCGTAATTAGTAGAGTCGAGTTATATGTAACTCACTGAGCTGAAGACTGGACCGGCTTTTACTTACCATTTTACCAACATTTGTGGTCCTTTAGACAAGCTAGGGTGGACATGTTAATGTGTCTCTCTAGGCTCCGTTTGAACCTATTGGGGTTTTCACAACATCTAATTTCAGATGGTAGTTGGTTCCAAAGAGTGCAATATTTAATGGTGAAAAAGTTTGCCCTAATGGATTTTCTGTGGGTAGCCACCTTGACAAGGTAGTTGTGGTTTCGCAGCTGATATGATTTAGTATTTTCCCACGTTATGGATGAGTTACTACAACTGTGTTTTCTTATGACTTTGAATAGTAGAAATAAGTTGCACTTCACTCTCCTTAACCACAGAGGTTCTAAATTCAGACGCATACACCTGTCAACATATTCCACTGGTTGGTCAAACGCTATTATGCGTTTCGTTAGGAATCTCTGAACACTTTCGATTTTTTTCGGTCTGCAGACCTTAGGTTACTATACAGGAGAGCACAGTATTCAAGTTTGGGGCGGATACACATTCTATATATAGCTAATCTTTCTTCTTGGGTGTAGAAGTTACGCAGCACAAAGCCAATAAGTCGTTTACAGTCGGATACAACTTTATTTGCATGATCGGAAAAGGTTAGGTTACCCTGCCCTTCAACGTTGCAGCTGTCTTCAGACTACCCGAGATGAAAGAAACGCATGCAGGCATTTCTCAGCATATCCCCACCAGCTCACCATTTTTCTTCATGTCCTAATTGCCCTCTCTGAGGATGCTTTTGCCCGTGCGGACGCTGCCGGCTTTAGTAACACCAAATGCATGCCGGCAAACTGGCAGATACTCGACAACTGCTTCGATTTACAATTGGGCTCAGATCATGCCCTCCTGAAGTTTTTCGGTCGTCGACAATTAATTGGAGAAAGTCCCCTAGACTATTTTCACGCTCTACAGTCGATGGCAGCTGAAGTGGACGACTACGCTGATCCCAGCCACCGAGACCGCATGGTGCGGACACGCTTCGTCGAAGAGATTTTGCCTGGCGACCTAAGAACAGACCTACTCCGCCACCCCCGCAAGCACCACTGAGCTGCAGCGTGTCATTTCGCGTTTTATGGACGCCGAGCGCGAGACAATATCGTCAGCCAGTACCTCTTTCCGTACCAATCAACGGCATCGACGGCAGCTGCCCTTGCCACCGGCTCTCGCAGCCCAACGCGTCCCCAGAGGCGTCCAGATGCAGATACCACCACAACTCAATGCTACTACTGCAGACGCTATGGAAGAAAAGCTCGTAAGTGCGGGCACAGCCGTCCCCAGGGTAACAGTGGGTCCCCTTTTTACAATTTGTCTACATTTTCATGCAATAATGAACCTCTTACTGTGTGGGGATTTGTTAATGGTGTACGAACTAAGATTTTATTGGATACTGGGGCATCAGTGTCTTTGGTCCGGACATCCCTTCTACACCGGCTGAGCCTCTATCCATCCCATGTCCCCACTCATAATGTGCTGACCACGGCGAATGGCACTAAGATCAATGCTCAATAGGTCACCAACCAACAGCTACACCTGGGGAGCTTAGTAGTTCACCACCGTTGTCTTATCTGTCCCGATATTACATGGGACCTGATCCTGGGCGTCGATTTCCTCACTGCTCACTCCGCTGTCATATATCTTCATCACAATCAGGTCACTCTTGATGCAACGTCAATGGCTTTAGACAGTCCTCAGCAACCACTGCTTAGTCCACCCACTCCTACTGTTTCGTCTATCCTTAAACAAGTCTCCCTCAACCCATCCGTCCCAGCGACTTTCCGGGACCAAATGCTTACTTTACTTGGGGACTTTCTGGACGTTTTTGATGAGGGGAACAGCCCTGGACGCACTAATATTGTGCAGCACCGTATTAACACTGGTAGCCACTCACCTGTGCGCCAGCCGCCCAGACGCATCCCTGTTCATTATCAGCCCCAGCTAGAAATGTTGTTACAGGACATGCTAGACAAGAAGATCATCGTACCTTCCTCGTCCCCATGGGCGTCACCTATTGTGTTAGTTAAGAAGAAGGATGGATCTCTTCGTATGTGCATCGACTATCGCAAACTGAACTCTGTGACGAGGCGTGACTCCTTCCCGATCCCTCGCATTGACTCTACACTCGACGCACTGAGTGGCTCAAAATGGTTTTCCACGTTAGATTTAGCCTCTGGGTACTGGCAAGTTGAAGTACACCCGGACGACTGCCCAAAAACTGCCTTCATACTCCCGACTGGGTTGTATGAATTCCGCACCATGCCGTTTGGGTTGTGCAATGCCCCCGCCACCTTTCAACGACTGATGCAGGTTGTACTGGATAGGCTAGTCCCACGCAAATGTTTGATCTATCTTGACGATATCGTTGTCCACGGGAAATCCCCGTAGGAACACATAGACAACCTACGCACTGTTTTCAAACGCTTATGAACTGCTGGCTTAAAGCTGAAACCGTCTAAGTGTACCTTCCTTCAGCAAGAAGTTGTTTTCTTGGGTCACCGCATTTCACCAGACGGCATCCAGACAGATCCAGCAAAAACCCGCCTCATTTCTGACTGGCCCGTACCACAGTGTACTAAAGACGTCCGCAACTTTCTGGGCTTAGCGTCGTACTATCGTCGTTTTGTCCCCGCGTTCACCACTATAGCGTCACCCCTGCATTGCTTAACGGAACAAGGTCGAAAATTTTTGTGGACTACTGTGTGCCAAAACTCTTTTAAGGAGTTGAAGAAACCTCTCACATCATCACCCATCCTCGCATTCCCTAACACGTCCCCATCTGCTAGCCCCTTCATTTCAGATACTGATGCAAGTGCTACTGCCATTGGCGCTGTCCTCTCCCAAGTGGCGCCTGATGGTCAAGAACGGGTCATTGCATATGCTAGCCGTAAGCTGGACAAACGTGAAACCCGCTACTCCACGACGCGCCGAGAGATGATGGCTCTCGTCCATTTTCTCAAACATTTCCGCCATTACCTTCTCGGACGCCCATTTCGAGCACTCACTGACCATCGTGCCCTGCAGTGGCTTCAAACTTTTCGCGAACCCGAAGGCCAGGTTGCTCGCTGGCAGAAGCGTTTGCAGGAGTTCGATTTTACCTGCGAATATCGCCCTGGGCCCTGGCACGCTAATGCTGATGCCCTCTCCCGTCTGCCGCCTTATGTTTCCCCAGTAAATGCTATACTGAACACAGGCCTAGAAGTTGATTGGGCAGCACTGCAGGCGGCTGATGCGGACATCCAACCTGTGTACTCATGTCAACTTCACGGGAACGATAAACCGTCGAGTAAAGAACTACGGAGTCTGTCTGACGCAACCGGATGCATCTGTGGTAAGTGGGGTATGCTACGCCTGATTGATAACGTCTTGTATATAGTCGAACCGCCATTGTCACCCCGCCTTATCGTGCCACGTCTGAAGATCCCGGAGGTAATACATCTCGTACACCAGCAACTTGGCCACGCTGGCCAACGGAAAACCGAACACGCTGTCCATCAACGCTTTTGGCGGCCACTCCTTCATCACGACGTCACTGAATTCTGCAGAAATTGCGCTACGTGTGCCCAAATTAAGCAGCCTAATCCACTCTCGCGAGCACCATTGGTTCCGATGTTAACCGAGGCTCCCAATCACCGAGTGGGGATAGATATTTTGGGGCCAGTCACAGCGTCGAGACGCGGTAACCGTTACATACTCGTAATGGTAGACTATTTCACTAAGTGGTGCGAGGCTGTTCCCCTGCAACACCAGGATGCCCTGACGATCGGTCGCACCTTCATTGATACGTGGGTGTCTCGTTTTGGTGCCCCCCTTTATCTACACTCCGATCAAGGCACTGCTTTCGAGAGTAACCTCATCGCGCACATCTGTAATACGTTTGCCATTCGGAAAACGCACACGACACACTACCATCCACAAGGTAATGGGCTGGTGGAACGCACCAACAGAACCATCAAGAATCTTCTCCGTGCCTTCCTGCATGACGCTCCGGAAAACACCTCGGACGACGTCCTGCCCCAGTGCTTGTTGGCTTATCGCTCCTCCGTGCATTCCTCAACAGGTTTTTCTCCAGCTGTGATGTTGTTCGGGCGTGAACTTCGTCTACCAGTCGAGATCCAGGCGCCAATGCTACCGTATGAGAGAATCGACTGCATACCCCATGTACGACATCTTCGTCATCACCTGGAGGCAGCATACGGGCTGGCGCGCCGTCATCTCCACTCCTCTTCAGAGCACCAGAAGAGCATCTACGACCGGTTCGCTCGCGGACCCACGTATTCTCTCGGTGATTACTTCTGGCTACATCGACCGTCAGTTCCCGCTGGTTCGTGCCCAAAATTCTACGCGCCATGGCAAGGGCCATACGAGATCGTCCAACACCAACCCCGACTGCGTACATCCTGCGGAATCTACGACGCCCTCAAGACGCTCTCATCTCCGCCCACTACAACCAACTGAAAGCGCATCGTCCCGCCGCCGCCGAACCCCTCCCAACCGCCACCTGCCACTAGCTTCATGAGGTGCCGTCTGCCGGAGGCACGGCATACCCTTTACCACCATCAGGCACTGAGGACAGTGCCCACAGAAGGGAGGAGGCAATGTAATGGGACAAAAACCAATATGATATCACTAAATAAGTTTTTCTTTTCTTCTTTTGCAGAAACCAATGCTAGCATAAACTCATTGGAACAAGAAGAAGACCGTTTAGCTGGACTTGCTTTAACAGATGATAACTAACTTGTAACCATTTAATTTAAACCTTGCATGCTGATAATATAGACCTTTCATCGCACTCTGCGTCTTCTTCTTTCTCTGTCTGTGACCCTGTGGAATATCTGTTACAAATACACGATTACACTCTTCACAAGTGCCTTCTGATTTTACGTTGTGGGCTTCGAGTAGTCACAACGTCTGCACACATTGATAAACGTGAAGAAGTACTAGGAAATAGGTGTACGCTAATTTAGTCAAATAGAGCACGCAACAAGGTGAACATGTCTCTGATGATTCTAGTAAATGCTCTACGAATTGCCCCTAAGGATCTGAAACTACGTGTAGCCACTGTGCAAGAGTGTGCTATAGTTTTTAAGTCATGACTTAGTGTGACACCTAAATCCAAATGAGTCTGAACTGATGGGAGTTTTATTCCCCCTAGTTCGTAGGGGCTGATGCTTGCGTGTCCAGTGAGCATGGCTGCATATTGTGCTACTTTGATCGGAAGTTAGTTAGTTAGTTAGTTAGTTGCTGTCTGATTAACCTTGTCTCTATACTACATCATTCTTGTATTAACTAATCATTTATCTAAATTTGACAAACCTCATGTACACACACACAAATAACTATATATAGATGCGATTGTACAGCTATGTGAATGAATTCGCCGAAAAGAGTCTCTTCGCTGAATGTCTTCTCTTTTTCATATGACTCAATGGGGATTTTCAATTTACAAGGAAATGTTGATTACTCTGGTAGTTCAAAGATTACTGCTTGCGTGAACTCTTGAGACCTAGTAACCACTATCACATTTCCAATTGTTGTTCCTGTCCATAACAGAATCTCACAAACAAGACGTTTCAGCAATATTCCTGTGATTTGTTTCTTAGGCCACATTTCCTAACCGATCCGAACTTCTTGCGGGATAAAGTGCTGGCATGCAACGAAGTAGCACTGGGGAATTAAACAACCACTCTCTAGCAAACATCAATATTTCCAACTAATATAATGCCGAGATATACGGTTCACTTCATGTTAAATATACACCATGTCATACAAAAAATTGCAAACATTCTTCTTCACTGGAAAACACAAAACGCGAAAATCATTGTCGCCTATTAGATTACTTAGTATGCGCAGTATCCATGAATGCATGCCTAAAATTTAAACCCAAATCTCATTCTCTATTCGGACTATTTTGACATAGAGAAATAATGGAGAGACGAGCATTTTTCATCTGTTCTTGTGACTTTCCCACCTATTGACCACCTAATAACTCCCTTGTAACCAATGCGAGATGTGATACGCCTAATTTTGAGGAGTAAAATAAAAGTCAGAGCACCACCATTATTAAAAATAGGCTATTTAGTATAAGGTATTGTCAAACAAAAGACTGGCTCTATGTGAAGGTCATTTTCATCATTTTTATTATTTCAACTACACGCTTGAACTCTATGGTTCCCACGCGTGAACTAATTTGAAAATTCAGTTAGTATGCCAACTTGATTAAATGGAAACCAGCTTATTAATATCTAAGAAGTGTGATGAAGTAGTGGAAAGTACGGAAAATGATATACTAGAACGAATATCAGAAGCATCGGCCAAGTCATCTACCTATTTGGATCTGAGTAGCTCAAAGTTAAATGAAATTCCTAGTCAGATACTGAATATATCCAACCTCCAGGTATGTGTCAGGAGATCAGAACTGATAACCGGTTTAGAAACTTTATCTTGCAAATAACTGCCTGGAATCTCTAACACCAGAAATATTGAAATCCCTAAGTCATCTTCGTTGGCTGGATTTACGTGACAATTGTATTACAAATATCCCACCAGAAATCAAATACCTTGAAAATCTGCAAACTTTGCTTTTAGACAATAACAAAATTACAATTCTTCCCGTCGAGCTTGGTAGTTTATTTATATTTTTTACGGCATATATGCATAAACACAGGGTTTTTAGAGAAACTGTCTGTGTTGCATCACAGAAACAATCCGATCGAGTTTCCACCAGCAGATGTCTTAGTTAAAGGTCCGAAGTATGTTCTGAAGTACTTGCATGACTGTTACCTTGTTCTGGCCAATATAGCTGTAAACAAAGGTAGGAATTCTGAAAAGCATTGTGTTTGTCATGCCATCGTAAGTTAATATTTACAGTTCCATCTTCTTACTAAGTTTTATGCGGTCTTTGAATTAGCTGCTAATGTAACATTTCCAATAATTGTTTCAAACGAGTTGCTTATACATGTTTCATATTCTTAAAGCCTACACGAGTGTACCGTTTTGTATTTTGAAGTTGTTTACCAATTACAAGACAATGAGATTCGTTAACTGCCTCTGGGTTGTGGTCAGTTTAACTGTCAGTGGTAGATATATGACAAAAACTTGATACACTGTCAGAGGACGGTATTCACCTATCGGATCCTTCAAGATTTGCAGTTCTGTAGTCTGTTATTTGGTGCCAGTCGACAAACTCCTTCGTGAAATTTTAAACTTGATTTAAAAGCACTATTTTCAACCATTAGAGTGCAATAATTAGTACGTTATTATGTTTTAGTGGTTTTCATATTTCAAAATGAATTGTTAGCAGCATTTGTGGTATCTTGTATCTAATAATTGGAGCATTCTTCCCTATTTGTAAAAGTTGTATGACATTGAGGTGACGTTGAAACTTATCCAAGAAGAATGCTGAGCAAAACGGCTATATGCAGTTGCTGTAATAAAGTAATGGTCCTTTCGGTGTGGTTTTGACGAAGCTAAAACTTGATACGGAATATTCAGGTGCTTCTAGTTATATTTAAATGGTAATGACTTATTTTTAGAATGGCTTTATAAGCACATGCATAGGTAATATTAACTTTCAAATTAAACCTTGTTTATTATTCAAGGTACTGAAAAGTCTGAGAGTTTATTCATTGGCATTTTTTGACAACAAGTTCTGAAAATCGTCCATGAGTCGTTCTCAGTGCTTTAGAATTTCAAGTAGAGTTTTCTCATGCTATTACACGAGAAGCCTGTGATTTAAAAATTCATTTGTTCTGGTTTTGTCTAAGATTAAACAACTGATACGATTGTCTGTAGCCTACTTGTAAAAATCAGCAATTTTACAGGCGAGTGACCGTCTACACAGATGCTGGTGAAGTATCATTCCATCCACGTGTTTGCCTATGAATGAAAAAAACAGAAGAAAACCACCCGTGAAATCTTTATCTGGTCATCGTTCGGACGACACCATTAGGGCTATATTTAGGGTGAACACAACTAAACAAATATCATCATCCTAAGAAAGCCTTGCATCATTTGCAGTCTTTAATAGAAGCAGTAGTAGAAACAGTTGACAACATATAGTCGGAACTTAGAAGATATCAGTGGACTTCTGTGGCTTATTCTAGTTGACTGACACATGGAAACTTACCCATGTGGGCTCTTAAATTGTAATAGAGCATAGGCTACTCAGATATTAACTGACTAAACGTCTTCTCAACAACCTAAAATAGTTATATGTGACTGAAGTAAGGAAAGTGCATCGGTGGCGCAGAAGTAAAATGCTCGCCAGCCGTGTCAGGCGGTCCCAGGCTGACGCACTCACAAACCTTGCTTTGCTGGTAATAAGCCTGGTAAAGAGGGAAGGTTGGGCGTGAGACTAGTAATCCCACATCGTAAGAAATGAACCAACTGCTACCGAAACTTCAAAGCTCTAGCTTGAAGCCTTATGTTCCACTGGGAACGTAAAGGAGTAAAGAAGAAGAAGTAAGGAAAAGGAAAAGGTTTCATTGATAGATAATACACATCATAGGAGAAACGGGTTCCATAACAGTTATGGTAAATTAAATGAACTCAGAATTGGTTGGAACTTCAGTACTCTTTCGGGAGAGATGGCAAGGGTGTTATTTAGATCATTTCGAGGAGCAGTTAAAATGGTCTGTAATCACACTACAGTCTCACACTATTCAACTTCAAGCTGAATGGAATATAGAATCAGGTCAAGTTTGAATAGGCTGTTTTTAATATAGGATGTTCGCCAGCATATGAAAATCAATAAGAGTTTCATCAGATTGGTATATACAGTTTCTGTGGTAATCAGACGAAGTTTAGCCTGTCATATTCATTAACGCTGAATTTTGACTGTAGGTTCCTAAGTAAAAAATGTAGGGCTGAGACTAAGAAAACACAAGAAAGTCAGATAGGTTTAATACCTGGCAAAGTACATACTATTCATTTCTTCACCCTTAGATAGGGTGAGTAAAATAAATCAATCAAACGTAATCAAATCAAACATCTGAAGACTTAACAGTTCAGGATGAGATTTCATGGTGATCAGTGTACATTCGCATTAACCAACGGCATATAATACATGGCTCTTACACTCACACTGATAACTCTGTTCTTAATGTCAAGTATACCACATTTTGTGATTTTCTAAAGGAACCCACGTATTTGACATCTGTTTAGAGAGCACCAGTTTGTAGAGAAGTGCAAACAAAAAGCTTGATTCAATCTTGGTTTGCATATCATATGTTTGTACTCATGGTTGGACAGTACTTCTTCACATCCATTTAGCCATATTTCAGTAAGGGTATAGATTTACTTAATTAAGTTTTCACGTGTAAATCACTTAATTTACTATATGATATACTTCAGATTTCAGTTTATGCAAGCACAGTTCAGAAAAAACTGAAGAAAAGCCAAAAAGTGAGAACGGTTCTACACCCGATAAACAATCGCACTGCATTGACGGCGAAACCACGGACCTTGAAATCTCAGCTCTAACAAAATCAACGAATGAAATAAATCTCCAAGAGAAGGATTCGATTTATTCGGGAAATTGCATGGCTTCACTTAGTCCTATAAGACTACAACAGGATTATTTGGGTCAGTTGAGTTCAGACAGACCTAGTTCTGTGCATTTATTTGAAACTGACAAGGTAGAAAGGGAAGGTTCACTTAATAATTCTGTTAATTTGGAGGATTCTACAAAACAACTCCGAAAATTCAATCATCTAAAGCTCTCAGAAGCTATAGGAAGCATGCTTAGTTCAGATAAAAGTCTATATAATAATTCTGAAGAGAAAGATGTTGGTTCATCATGTCGTCGAACAACACAAAAGTCGAAGTTATACAAGAAGATAGAACGCAGTTACTTAAAATCTAAGCGTTATGGATCGAAGTCACACTCGTGAGTTCCAGTTCATGGTAAATTACATTTAAACTTCTTGTTCTATTGTTTGACCCCCTTCATGTATCTGAATTTAGTTTTTCAGAACATACAATATTTGAACAGTAGACATAACGCTTGATCTTATGTGCTAGGGGATTTTTAGAGGTATTATCTCCTACCAGGGTAAGGAAGGCGGAGGACAAGTGTATCATCAGGACACCTTTTGGAAAAATGAAAGCAACATGAATAGAAACAAATAGAAGTCATATGCTTAAGACTACTAGGGTGATAACAAGTAATAATCGTGAAAGTAGCAAACAAAGTGTTTAAACTATCACCTATCTTTTCGAATAAGAGAGAGATGTTACTTTGATTGGACACTAGTGACTAGTGTGATGTGTCTAGTCCTTTTTTTGGTGCAGACTGAATTCCCTCAGTCAGGTCAGTTTGTACTAGCCATATCACACTAGCTACTATTGTCCAATCAAAGTACCCACTACAGTCCTACAGGAGGTCAATTGCAAGCCCAAATAGCTCAGTGGTAATGTCTCTGACTGCAGCACTGGGTGATGCGGGTTCGAATCTCAGAAGGGACATGAGTTTCTCCAAGGTAGGAGATACGCCTTGCTGACTGGTGAGTTCCAACTAGCACGAAACCTAGGTCGAGCAAGGC
Source organism: Trichobilharzia szidati (assembly GCA_944472155.2). NCBI lineage: Eukaryota > Metazoa > Platyhelminthes > Trematoda > Strigeidida > Schistosomatidae > Trichobilharzia > Trichobilharzia szidati. The sequence goes on along the minus strand of OX235274.1, from coordinate 102,475,150 downwards.
TTCCTGTGGCCGATTGCCTCCAACTATCTAATATCATTGATGAAAGTGTGTTCAATACAAGTTTCAGTGACGCGTTTCAGTCATCTCAGCATTAATACTGGACAGTAACTAAATTTTCTTTCGTACAACTATTAATTTTTGGATAAAGTTCTGAGTTTGAAGTAATTATTAGATATATCCATGTTACAACTGCTTTTACAGGCTGTTTCATTCGTATTCATTTTCAAATTGTCTGTTTATCGCTTTATGGAGAAATTATTGTTACTAAAACTTGTTCCCTCCCTAAGCTTCTCAGACGATCCGAAACAGTTTGCTTACAAACAGGAGAGAAGTACTTTAGACGCTGCTGCTGTGTTTCATCACAACATTGTATCCTTCTTAGACAAAGGGGCCAAGTATGTCCGTTGTACGTTCCTTGATTATACATCTACTTTCGACTCTGTACCTAGAGGCCTTTTATTAAACAAGCTTAGCCTTACACAAACTGAGTCCTGGGCTATCAACTGGCTGCACTCTTACTTCTCTAATAGGATGCAGTACACAGTATATAATGGTGTATTTTTCTCTCCTTTGCTGACTGAAGCTGGAGTTCCTCAGGTTGCTGTTCTTTCTCCGTTTCTCTTTTCCTTCTCCTTACATGACTTACCTCTTTCAGACGAAATCAACTTCGTCAAATATGCAGATGACCTGTCTGTATCGTTTCCCACTAAGTCTCAGTCAAACTGTTTCAAATTGAATAGTTTCCTGTCGGACATCGGTCAGTGGTCTCAACTAAATGGTCTCATGCTGAATCACTCAAAATGCCAGACTATTGACTTCTCCCTTAGGCATAAACGAGATCTACAAACACTAGTAAGTTCTCATGAAGCTTGTTGCATTGAGGGGACTAAAATTGAAACTAAGTCTAATGCAAAATACCTCGGTCTAGTTCTAGCTTCCGACTTTACTTGGACATCTCATATCCTAACGATTTCTGAGAAAGTGTTCTGTCTAACCTGCTACATTAAGAAACTAAGACAATCTGGAATCACCCAACCTCTACTTTCACAATTTGTCAACTCTTGTACCTTACCTATTCTACTTTACTGCTCCTCATAAGTCTTTCCTGGTCTACTGAAAAAGGACTACACCATCCTGAGAAGGATGTTGAAGGTAGTTAGTAGGAGTAGTGGTGTAAAACTCAGTCAGCTCGTCACTACATCAGTTGAAAGGCATCTGAATACATGCGAAAAATGGTCTAAAACCATACTCTCCGACCCCCAACACCCCTTCTATTCCCAACTCTCGCCTTGTATCTCATCAGATAGAACCAGAAATCAGTGTAAAATAATTTATGCTCGTACAACCAAGTACAGGAACTCAGCGATACCATACTTGGCCCGTGTTCTAAGCGACAGAGGCAATGTTAAGCGTGAAACCTATGACTTGCTTTGTTATTAACAACATAATTATTTTAGGCTCTTTTATTTCTCTCTTATTTCGTATTCTTTAGTGAACTCCTTCTTAAACATACTTAGCTACCTAAATTATTAACATTGGCTTACTTTTTTGTACTTTACTCTATTCCTTCTTTTGTGTATCTACTGTTCCGACTATATTCGCACTATGAGTATCACAAAATTGTCCTGTCATTAACCATCATGTAATTATTAGTTTTTGTTGTTGTTTTTTTGTTCGGCAATATTAACTGACAATCTTGGTTGTGAACGCCATTATCACCCTTAAAATTTTGTATTATGCAGGATTACTCACACTACCACTGCAAAAACTGCATTAGACCTGAGAATAAAAAACAAAACAACAACCCTGAAATGTTATTTTATGATTGTTTAGTGTTGTTTTAACCAAATTAACTGATCATCTTGGCGATAAACATCCTTAAGTATTTCATAACTTCTTGTATGACTACAGCTTTACTGTCACCATGCATAATCATATCATAGCTTGCACTACCCAATACTGAGATATTATTTCATGTTGTTTATTTTCCTTTCTACTTCTTGGTATTTTTTTTCGCAATTTGTTAAAAATTATTTTTGTGTTCGTTTGTTTTTTCGTTGTTGTTGTCTTTAAATTTATTTTTTGAAATACTCATTTAAATGTTCGATAAAATTAGATGCAAATATTGTAGATATGTGCTGAAAATTCCACACTGCACCAATAGTACTGTTTCTGGAATAAAGCAAATTATTATTATTATCATGATAAGAAGAAAGTTTTGCATAATAATTTCTTTGACAATATCAACTTTCTTTGATCTTATATATATATATATATATATATATAGTTTCCGGTGGGTTTTGAACATCATTTGAGTGGTAGTTTTCATCCGGATTACGAAAAGAGATTGAGTAAATTTTTTTCAGATCAAACTTTCGGTGACACTCTGGAGACTGCCTCTAATTCCTGAATGACATCACTCTCAGTTGTGTCAATAACTTAGTTGTCTTGGTGTTGATCTACAGTAAATGAGTTGTTATTAAGTTTGACTAATAAAAGGAATAAATAGCTTTGTCGTATTTTGGGATTATTGTCTACTTGATAGCATATAGACTATTTTAACTGGCTTTCGAGTTTATTCATTTCAACAACCGATTTTAAAACGAGTTAATGAGATTGAGGGGTGGAAACAAAATTATAGTTTGAAATGTACTCACACGCCTTTGCGTTGTACACAAGGTACTTTGCTTTGATCCTTGAAATTCAACGTATTATTTATACTACTTCGGGTTGCTTACTTTGTAACAGCAGAAGGCAAGAGACACGAAGGCCAAGGTATACTTTGAAGTGATCAAACTGCTGTTTATATCTATACAGTTTATATTCTTTAACCAATCACTGAGCGTGTGATTTTGGTTTACATTAAACGACATGAAATAGAATGTTCAAATATATACATAGTATTCTGTTGCTAATGCAGTATTGAACTGTCGGAATGGTATTCCGACGTTAACACCAACATATACAATGATTGTTACTGTAAGAATAATATCCCGTTGGAACCCATTGTCTGAATCACAGTACCACAGCTTTATCTGTAATCTTTCTCGAAATTAATGAATTATTTAGTTGATTTACTAGTCAAATTAGAACATGAATGTTTTCTCTGATGATGATGGTGATTTTTTCTAATTAAATTAAATTAAATTACGTTTTTAGCGCATCATTGTTAAGTAGACTACCGAGTCAATCTGATCGGCATACAGTGTTCCTACCGGAAGATCCACCACAGCCAACTTTAGAGAAGATAAGAATACTGTACAAACAAGAAAAAAGAAAAAGAGCTCGTAAGGAGTTGCTGTTGAGACAGGATGCATCATTACAACGTTTGAAGTAAGCTAATTACAAAAGAGCTTAAAGTTATTAAAGTTGTTAGGAAACTTTAAATGTTTTGTCATCCCTATGTAATATCGTTTTTCTTTAAGTTTAAAAAAAAATTAAGACAGAAGTTTTATTATCGCAGTGGCTTGTATGACATCTAGATACTACGTATAAAAATAAAGGACTGTAGAGAAATCGGTATGTTTTCTTTTACTTTTGGACTCTTCAACAGTGGGGACTACGATTCACAGGTGCGCCAACAACGTCGGAACGATCAATTTTCACAGTGAGCATGTCATGATTCAGCCCCTGTGTTAAAAGATAATTGATCCTTGTTCTCTAACTGCTGTCATTTCATCTGTAATACTTTGAAACGAGTCATTACCTAGTAGTAGGTTGAATTATCAAACTTGTGTTCACGACACAAGATTCAGTGACAAATCTAATTCTTTTACCTTTTGAGCTAGAAATTTCCTTAGATATATTTGGATAGGACAACAACGAACAGCAGTTGATATTGAAGTATGACAGTCTTATACTGTGTGCAACTATGGTTTGGGTTTAAATCACTCTTGAAATGTCGTATTTGTTATTCGGCTTATTTTTTAAGGAAACGAGATGTGTTTCTGAACCTGAAGTGATATATTTTGAGAAGTAAGGAATCTGTTATGCAGTTGTAGAATAAGTCATCCAAAAGATACACATTTTATTAGAAACTCTGTTTGTTATAACGAAATTTACTCATCACAGCGCAGACATTTTCTGTGTATATTTTTGATTATGTTGAGTAAAGTAGTTATTTTTTAATCGATTAACGTACGACAGTATATGAAACTATTATGATGGAGCCTTATATTTAGGCATATTCCTATATATATATATATATCGAATGAGGTTCCACTTTGGTAGTTATATGTAGGAAAATGAAAGTGCACATTATATTTTGTCCTAAAGATTCACTGAACTAAATAAAACTCGATATTGGTTACAGGATTTCATCATGAGCTGACATTGGTTAGAGAACCATTGGAAAACCTGGGAGTACTGGACAGCTGTTTCGTCCTGGCTTGGGACTCTTCATCAATACGCACCCACCGGGTTTCGAACTCAGGATCTTCTGGTTACAAGGCGAGCTCGTCGGGTGTGAGGACAAATACTCGCCGAAGACATTGGCTAGCGGTTGCGCTATGTCGTGAATCGGCAGAAGTTGGAATTCATGGGCTGGCCATTGGATCGAGTCTCAGGGGCTTAATAGTCTACGAGCTCGCTAGCCTTGTGACCAGGAGGTCCTGGGTTTGAACCCCGGTGGGTGTGTACTGATGAAGAGTCCCAAACCAGGACGAAACAGCTGTCCAGTACTCCCAGGTTTTCCAATGGTTCTCTAATCAATGTCAGCTCATGATGGAATCCTGTAACCAATCAACCAAATCCCTACAAACCAATACTTGAAAACTCGATATCTCTATCTTCTTTCCGAATGGATTGTGATTTTAGTTTTTGAAATGATGAAGAAGATTTTTAGCTCAGGTCGATGCTTTCACTGTTGAGTTCTTTGAGCTGGATGGCTTAACTACAAATTCCTAGTTGTCTTTCTAGACATCTTCAGTGAAATAATACAGTCTTCTGCTTACGTGAATCGTTTTAGCTGACAACTGTATCAACCATGTGAAACATTATATGCGTGCAGTGCATCGAAAAACGGTCACGTTTTAGTAACATATATAGTGTTTGTTATTTCAGTTTGCTGTTAACCATTTCGTTTTTATTTCACTTCCTTGATTGTGCGACTAAATTTGAAAGAAATGGAAAATGAAATTTACTAGCAGTACTGTTTGTTATTCATATGAGCATTCCAAAAGTTGACAAGGCATTCAGTGCAGTTCAGTGAATAGAGCACTGGAATTTGAATCACTAGGTCACAGGTTTTAACTTTGTTTAATCTGTCGTACTTTGCGCACTAAATATTGATTTCATTAACAAGTATAACCTACACTGCAACGGATGAATGTAATCCCTGTAAAAGTGATTTTCATCTTAGCAGTTACTTTATATCATCGCACTTTTGTAGGGCATATGAAACGCTGTCGTCAAGTAAAGCAAATCTGTGTCTTGTTAAGACTTGAATCATAATAACCGCCTAAATTATTGATTTACTTTTAGAGACGCTATGCGTATTTCTGACTGGCGAGATGACTACACGGAATACCAGAAACAAAAATTACGTGAATACCTAACAAAGTCACATAGCGAAATAAAAAAAGGTAAGTTGGTTGTCGAAATCGATGATGTCATTTTATTTATTGCTCACTTTCGATTCTTTTACTGGAAAAGAAAGTTTAATGTTAGTAACACTTTGGGTAATATGTTTTTCCCTCATATGGTGAAATCAGCAGAAACGAACGTCCCACAAAAAGATACTTATTCAAGTTGTTTCATTTCATAACAACGAACAAAAGAATCAGGCTGAATGACAGATATACAAGTTCTTTGTGAGAATTTGATAAATTAATATTACTTTTCACCGTTGGTTCATTAGTTTCAACTCTGGTTATGCAAAGCTTTTGTTTCGATTAAGTATACCAATTAGGTGTATTTGGTTATCAGCCTCAGGGTAATGGATTCCTCAGAAAGCAATAAAATAAACAGAATTATTGTGGCTAACGGAAATGAGGAGTTATCAGGCGTGCATAATTTAGAGAAAAATAGAAAGTGAACATTTTGGATTAATAAGAAAAAGCTTCACTGATATTACGTGTGATCCTAAGTCAGTCATTACACAGATCCGGGAGACGACCTTACAGTTCTAGTCTTCTCATGATAGATTACTGCTTTACTTTGAGGTTAAAATTACTTGAATTTTACTGATCTTTACATAGTCGTAGTAAAGTACATTCACTTTAGGCAAATAGGCATAAATTCCATACTTATTATTTTCGGAGGTGAATATAAATCATGTTTGTAAATAAAGATACCTGTATTTTAGTTCGCCATCTGAACGATACTGATACCATTTGGTTGTTAGTGGTAATCAGTAAAAATTCAGAGATATTATTTCGCTGCATTTAAAAATAATCAATCAGATATGTATGAATTCAGTATATAATAGTGGTTCCAGTGAGGCTCAGTCTCAGTACCCACAAAGCTCATAAGTATGTAGAATGAAAAATGCGTTTTCAATTTAAAAAAACACCACTGGACAGACAACACCGAAATGGAAGTAAAGAAAAAATTCTGAAGCATTTACTGAGGATATCAGTTTACAAATATACGTTATTATGACCCAGGGAAATCACTGTGTAACTGTAAAACTGTTCAAATGTAACTGATCTCCATTCTAACTTTGCATATAATCGTAGAAAGCTGAAATAGTATCATTTTCAGTTGAAATTTGAAGTAAAGAAAAACTATTCTTCTATATTTTTTAAAATTTAAATTGTGAACAGAATCTGACGAAAGAATTTTCGGTGCACCGTTTGATGTGCAGGGAGATCAGTTATCAATGATCAATAACAATGAACTAAGAGTTCTACGTGAACGTCCTATTAGAAAGAAACGGCCAATGAATTTGGATGCTGACATTGTATTTCAGCTGGAAATGGCAAGGTAGATAAATTATTTTATTTTGTTAATCTGAATTTGCCTATTCTTGACTTAATATCTAAGTAATTTCTCTCGGTCATTATTTGACCAAGGTAGGCTGTAATTTGAATGAGTTGTATTAACTTCGCGGAAAATGCTTGGTATTTGCAATTAATAGTGTTCTCTGAGCTGGTTGCTTTAGTTGTGGAGCTTTCGTCGTCCTTCTGGACAACATCCCCCTTCAGCGCAATATTTAGCATAAAGTGAAATGATTTAAATTTCTTCATGAGTGATATAATTGCGTCTCCTGGTAACCATCTTTACATATGTATTGACCATTTTCTATTGACTTAGATTTTAAACTTTCTGGTCACCTGATTTACTTTTTATTAGTTGGTATATTTCGTCTATATTAACGTGTTTGTTAATTTCATTTTCGTTTGAGTACCAGGCTTCTAGGAATTCCCTGGCACTTTTGGTGCTTCCTCTGTCTAAGATTCCGACATTATCCCAATCAAATTGATGACCATAATTGTCTATATGCATTGATACTAAAGAATACATATTTAAAATCCAAGTCAATAGAAAATGGTCAATACATATGTAAAGATGGTTACCAGGAGACACAATTATATCATTCATGAAGAAATTTAAATCATTTCACTTTATGCTAAATATTGCGCTGAAGGGGGATGTTGTCCAGAAGGACGACGAAAGCTCCGCAACTAAAGCAACCAGCTCAGAGAACACTATTAATTGCAAATCATCCACCTGAGCTACAAATCTTCTCTATTATTGCAATGGTTGGTATTATCAGAATGTCTAATGAGTTTCATATGAATTTCTTTCATAGCTGCAATACACACTAATTCCTTAAGGAAGATTGGTATTTAAAGTATTATTATTATTATGTAAAGTATTATTTATTATGTAAAAGAATGAAACGCGTCAGTGGCATAGCGGGAGAATGCTCGCCAACCACGCATGTGGTCAGGGGTTCGATCCCCGGTCACCGACGCACTCCTTTACCTCGGTAAGCCAACAAAAGGACTGGTAAAGGGGAAAGGTTGGGCATGAGGTTAGCAACCCCATCCCTCTTACTTGAAGCCCTATATTCCACTGGGAACATAAAGGAATAAAAAAAGAATGAAACTAGCAAAGTCCTCGCTGAATTTCCACTACAATTAAGTGTGTTCGGCCTCAAAAGTCAGACAGTTTAATGACATAAATTTTGTATGAGGAAAACAGACTCTGAGCTGATAGCAAATTATAAGTATGTTGGGAAATGTTTATTTTATTCAATTTTAGATTTTCCAATCGATTGATTGGAGTGAAGTGCTCGCTTTCAGGTTAACATGTTGGCTCCTTGTGCAGATGCTTCGACTATGTCTGGTCATGTAACTTGAAGTCAGTTGGTGGTAGGTGTATAACAGGGGATTCCAAGATGCGCATTTCGTCCTATTTGGGACTCGATGGGAACAACATTACTCACTGCGGAATGCAGGTACATCCAGATGACGAGTCCCAAATAGGGCGAAATATGCATCTTGGATTCCACTGTTAATCACCATCCACCAATTGGGAAATGTTTATGTTAAGGAGGTGATGAAAATTAGATTATCAGATCGGTGTTACTTAGAATGCAGCTCATCTTATCCCAAAACTGAAATATATGTAGCGTTCTAGCAGTAGGTGGCTTAAAGTCGCAATCAACTGATCTGTTAGGAAAAACCTAAATTTCTATCATTTACTACCATCTGTTCATAACAGTCTGTAAAGATTATCTGAAAAGAAGTTACAATGGTTCAAGCTGATTTTATATCTTCCTTGGGGAATAGTTCTTTTTTTCAGTTGAAATTATATTCACTACACCTTAGTTTGTAATTGCTCTTAAGTTTATGTAGCTATCTGAATTGACTGACTGACTGACTGGTTTAAGCATAGAACTTTGCACCGATGTTCAGCAGTTCAAGTCTCCACACTCCACTCAGCACACAAAGTCAGAGAAGAAAGTTAAAGGAAATGCAAAGCAGAGACAGTAAACAGAGATATGAGGCAAAAAGAATAGTAATAACGAAGAACAATATAGTTTCATTGGAAATTATAAGTCACAAGGAGTGGATGCATCTGCACTAGCCATTGACAACGATAACTTTGAGCCATATCACCACCCATTGTCTCCGGCCTTCATTGGTTTTCACCATCCCGAGGACACCAACCAGGAAGTCTACATCTTCCTACTTGGCTTGAACTAACTGTTGTGGATTTCATTCACTGATGAAGCTATGTTTTGGTTCAACCACCACTGGCTGTTTTCCAACTTGACCCTGCGTCAGTCAGGTAACATTGGCTGTTGAGGAAGGTGATGGCTGGTTAGGCATGCGTGACACATGTCCTAACCGTCTCAGTCGATGTAACTTCACAACCTCGTCTATTGATTCCCCCTCCTTACCTAGAACTCGACCGAAGCCCAACCTCAATATTGCTCACCCTATTATACCACCAACTAACACGGGAGATAGAACGCAGGTACCCATGATGAAAGACAGCTAGCCAACCTTTTCATGTCTTCCACTCTCAATCGGCATATCTTGCTCACAGCCATAAAGGAGGGCAGAGAAGACTGCTGAGTAGAACACACGTTCTTTGGTCATCAGCCAGCCGGATATCACGTCTACGCCAGATAGAGTAATTCGGCATATGCGAAACGTACCTTCTGTATCCATGCAGAGATTTCGTCAGCGATCAACCCACTTGGCGGCTGGTTGATGCAACTTCCCAAATAAGTGAAGTGGTAAACGCGCTCTACCAATTCACTCCCTATGTTTAAGCTAGGAGCCAATGTAGTCCAGTGCTGTAACCTCATCATCTTAAATTTGGCGAGAGCGAATCGTATGCTAAACATTCTCAGATTGCAGCTCAAGGTGTTCCGAAGACGCTGCTCTCTTTTTTCGGTGTCTTCATCTAGGAGAGAGGACTATATCATTTGCAAATTCTAAGTCAACGATATTATTCCATAGTAACAAGTCAATCCCTGAGTGACTGAAGTCAGGTCAGTTAGGGTTAATTCCATTAGTACATCTATGATGAAATTGAATAGAAATGAGGATAGTGGGCATCCCTGACGGACACCACTAGTTGTCACCAGTTCAGATGACAACTCGCCGTAGCTATCTGAAAGTAAATTTTAATACAATTAAGTTATTTGAATTAGATTTATCTATTCACAACCATCTACAAATGTCACCAGAGGAATTGTCGTATTAAAAACCTATCTACTTATCTATTAAATAGTAGTATGTATCACTTTAATGAATATTTGACCAGGAAAGACGGTCAACTGATTATTCACAACTCAGAAGTATGAGTTTATACTTCATTAAAATGGAAAGAAAGAAGATTAATTATACATTGGTTGCTTATCTAAAAGTCTGGTGGTTAAACGATAATATATACATAGATAAATAATTATATGTGCGTAAATATATAACCAGTAAAAATTTAAAAAAAAATTAAACGTAACAATTAATAATCCTAGAGATTCATTTGCATAAAATATCTGTAATGGACAAACAAAATTAGTTCACATGACATTTCACTGATTGATATCAAAAATTGTTATATATATAGTATATATACACGGAAATTTACTGATTTTCAGCTTTTTGTGTCTTCTTTTCTTTCTTTCTTTCTCTCTTTTTTTAACATTTCCTTTTTAGAAAAAAAGGTATAGGGAGAGAAAGGAAAGATTGGTATCTATTTTACTTCCTATTATCTATCCATTTATACACACATTGTCAGCTACATGTTACACTGACTGATAGTTGTACCTGACGAGAAACGGATATCATTTCCTAACTTTCATAACCACACTTTTTTACACTAGTGACTGCTTGGTATACAATTTTAAAATCGATTTCAATGCTGAGAAGATACTTGTCTAAAAAGTGTAACTCTATTCATTGATAGATATTTCGTCTTAATTATATAAGCATCCTTTTTTCAGTGAAGTAAATATCGGCGAAGTTAAACTTTAGGCAACACTAACTACCAATGGAGTGCGACCGCACCAGTGACCTTGAAACACTTACTGAGCAAGTTAGTGAAACCTGGCAATTAATGTTGTCATCATCACTGAAATATGCTCATCGAAGTGTTATGCTATTCAGTGGAATATCTGGCAAGATTCAGCTTAGGTTTGGCAAAGACTAAGTTACGCTGTAGGCCAAGGACAAGTAAGGGTTAGGTTAACCTGATAAAGGCGACATTAGGGTTGGTTCGAGTTAGATTACAGTTAGTTTAGGGATATTTTCACGTTAGGGTTAGGTTCAGGAAAGATTAGGCTTATTGTAAGGGTTAGAAGACCCAAATAATTACATGGATAGATTGTGGTTAAATTACTCTGTTGATATAAGAATAGTACTTGTGCACTGTGGTAGAGTATAATTCCATTGTGGGTAACAGTGTTATACAGTAATATTTACTGATGACGTTTCGAGCACATTTCATTGCTCAGGAAATATCACTGAATAACATTGTGAGACTTTATCGAAATAAATTTTGCCCACAATGGAGTTATACTCTGTTGATACTCCAACCTAAAACTGAGAGTTATTTTTGTCACATGTGAAAGCAAGGTATCTTCTGTAACACTTTTCTACAGTTTTATGCATTATTTCATAAATATGTGTATTCCATACACAAAAGTGTCTCCTTCAGGTGTTTGGTGCGTTCGAGGTCATTCACTGATTGGTAGTTAGTGGCGCTTAAAGTTTAACTTTGCCTAAATATGTACATATCCAATACAGTCCTACAGGAGGTCAGTCGCGAGCCTGAATAGCTCAGTGGTAACGTCTCTGACTGCAGCACTGGGTGACGCGGGTTCGAATCTCAGAAGGGACATCAGTTCCTTCAAGGCTGCAGGTACGCCTTGCTGATGAGTTCCAACTAGCACGAAACCTAGGTCCAAGGCTTTCTCTCGATTGCCTCCAACCATCTAATACCAACAATTCACAGTGCACCGTAATGGCGAGCCACCTAGCATGGTGGCCACATTGCAAACATTACTGATAGAATTCAGTCTGCACCGAAGATAGGACTAGACACATTACACTAGTTCCTGACTAGTGTGCAATCAAAAACATAAGATTATTTGAGAAGATGAAGAATGAGTAACAAACCTTACATATTTGTCATTTTCTGTTTTTAAAAATAAAACGTACCTGTAGTATTTCATATGTAGGATTAAGCAATTCTACACATGACCCATTTACTTGACCTATTTAGTAAGTAGTAGTTTTGTCATGCAGAATTATAAGTGAATTGTGGTCATTGAATCTTGAGTGAATTAGCACTAATATAATAAACAGTTAACGAAGATAATTTGATTTATTAAATCAGTATTTAAATTTCATTAATAAAATTATATTGTTTCTTTATATTGTTTTCATGTTTTTCATAGCCTTGAAAGAGATAATCAACTAACACAGCAAGTTCATAAGCATACAAAAGACATTCTAGAACGTTTTAAACTGCCTATCATACCTACACACGATACTATCAGGTCAGAAATGTTGATTGCAAAGAAAAGTTTGGATGCGGTAAGTGGATTTTGGCGGTGTAAAACAAACATTTACACCTTCTGCATAATTTAATGCTTACCCTAATAAACCTTACGCACTCATATACTTTTATCTGAACAGACTGTGTTTTGTTTTAGATGAATAATAAGGTTGACTTACACACTCAGCCATAGTCTATTTAAACAAATAATTATCAAGTTTTAGTAACTGTCTTCGTAGTAGGAAACTTCGGTTATTACTGTTCTGCAAAGTGACAAAACGAGTGACGATATATTTTCTTTTCGAATAAATCTTTTTCAGTACATTTTTTGTAAAGATTATAGCTTAATTTCACACAGTATCTTCCGTTCACCTATTGAATTTTTGAGCATGTGACATCGGTAGCCCAAATTTAGCAGGCCAACTATCGATATCAGGTGTGCGTCAGCCAGGGATAGATCATCGGACCATGTACGTGATCGGCAAGCGTCATAACCTCTGCGCTACCATACTAATATATATATATGTATATATATATATATATATACAAATATATATGATTTATGTTTGATGTCACACAAAATAGAAGACTTACAAGCGAAAACCGACAAACTGGTCGAAGAAGCAGCAAAGACAGAACTCCAGGTGAACATAGACAAGACGGAGGTTATGAAAATAACCAACCAACAACAACAGCATCAGCAACATCCAACGCCAATCACCATCAATGGGAGGGATTTGAAAGAGGTTACTTCGTTCACTTATCTAGGGAGCATTGACCCAACTACAGGAGGAACGGACGAGGATGTCAAAACGAGAATCGGGAAGGCAAGAAACACATTCATCAACCTGAAACCAATCTGGAAATCTTCGTCACTCAACTCAGCATCAACAACAAAATTCGGATTTTCAATACAAACATCAAGTCAGTCAGTTCTTCTATACGGATCACAAAGAATATTTCCAACAGCCTGTTGCAGACCTTTATCAACAGCTGTCTTAGCTCTATACTGAAGATCAGATGGCCGGAAAGAATCACAAGAAACAAGAAACTATGGGAACAAACAAAACAAGAACCAATCGCTCAAGAAATATGCAGGAGAAAGTGGAGATGGATTGGACACTCGCTGAGGAGGCCGCTGGGTGACATCGCTCGTCACGCCATCGGTCGAGTGGAACCCGAAAGGGAAGCGGCGAGTGGTTCGTCGGTGGAAGAGTGACATGGAAGAGATCGTGTGAAGAATAGTTGGAACAGTATGGACTAACATGGATGCAGGTGACAAGTACAGCAGAAGACAGAAGCAGGTGGAGATGTGCAGTTGAAGCCCTGTTCCACTAGGAACCCAAGGGATTAATAATGATTATGTATATATATACATAATTTTCTAACCAAGTAGCGATGAGTTAGTTAATTGTTATTGGATTCTGATCAATATCTCACAGGGGCAGCGTTTAACCAGGAAAATTAGGAAAACCATTAAAGGGTGGAAATCATTGCGCTGTAAAATCATGAGAATGGTTACATAATATTGACGACTCATGTCTAACAAAACTGTCACTTCTAGACTGGTAAATTATATACTACTTTGAAAGCGCTATATATGTATAGTTTTGTCAAGTCGAATTTCGACGTTTCAACAGATGCATATTAGTATCGGCAGGTTTATATAGGAGTTTATTTCGCCAAAAGTATGACATCTTGTCAAATGAATCATGATACTTAACACTAATTCAAAAGTATTAAATCAGTCAAAATATATACAGAGTTTACATTTAAAAGGAGTTTTAATTTTTAGAAATAAAAAGTCCCATTTCGCTCATATTCGTCTTTGGCCGACACAGAAGAAAAAACACATCATGACTCTTTATGTGTATTTACTATCAAGTGAAGGTTGCTTCGATTCGGTCTTCACTCAGCTATTATGATGTAATTAGATGATTATTATTGCAGATGTCTTTTCTATCGATTTTTTTTGCTTTCACTTTCAGGCTGTTCGATTGCATAGACGTGTACAGCAGAGGCTAGAGACATTAGGATACTTCCATGGATCGAATCGAAGGGATTTGTGGTGAAAATAGCAATTCTGTATAATTCTATCTTTTATGTTATCATTTTATCTGATAAAAAAATATATAAATACATGTTGGAAATTAATCGTTTATTGAACACTACAGATGAAAGCTCAAAGATAATGTTTTGATGTTATTAGAAATTATTCATTATAACAAAGCAGTCTGTCGAAACTTTATTGGCGTTCGATATTTGTGAATACGTTGAAGTTGAAGAAATTTTTCCTGATGCTTTACACAATTCAGATTTCATACATTTGGTTCCCTTGATAAATTTCGATAGAGAAGGCAAAACCAGATTTGCAGTATAAAATGATGCATCATCATTCTATTTCACAGGTGCTCATCAGCTGCAAACTACCTGGAATTACAATGGTTATAAATAATAACATTTCATGCTTCAGTGTTTGAAAGGTAATAGTGAAAACGTTATAAGATGGACGCATCCGGAATATAAGTATTACAATTAGCTTTAGTTTAAGTTACCATCAATTTATATGCTTTCAAACTATGAAAAAAAGGGACGGGGTGAGAGAAGAAAGAAAACAGAAAAATCTAGTAGACAGTGTTAGCTTTTACGTCAACGTAGCAACTCTAGAAGGTTAAAGTTCATCAAATTGAAAACTTGCTTAGTAAGCTGAACTCACTAGTGTGTATGACTAATCAGTTTAATGAAAGTGATACGGTTACCAAGGTAGTGAGAGATTGACTACACTCTCTTTCTGTGTGCATAAGTTTGGTCTGAGACGTTTGATTGCAATCGCTTCAGCAAATCGTAGTAGATTCGCTGTCCTTTGTATGCTTAATATTTTGAAGGATTTGGAAATCTCGACAAAATGACCCGTATGCACAAGGTGTGTCTGGTAATTGCACTTTGTAAATATCTGCTTCCTTTTAAGCAAAAGTTTCTCGGAATATGCTCTGAAAATCGAATAGAAGCCCTTCTTTCTGTCCTTCCAATGTACTTGCTGCCGCAGGTGCACGTAAATTTATATTTATAAATTTAATTTATAATTTATAAATTTACAATTCAGATTCGTTGGAGTTTGTAAGCTGTGGAGCTGTAGTTGTTCATGTGCGAGTTAAGAAAAATCTGATAATGCAAATGAATGTTATTGGATATTAACTAAAAAATGCTAATATTCTGCATTTCTTGTGAATCATTTTAGGACGACCCTCTTTATCAGGAAGCTAAATTTTAGTAAATGGTAGAAAATATGTGTAAATATCCTTCAGGAAAATGTAAACTGAAAGAGTAAAAATGTACCAGACGGCCAATCATCCAAATTGAGAATGATGATGTCGAAAATGTTTCGGTTTTCTTACTCAGTAGATTCTGTTCTTCACCCTTTAAGTTTTGGTCAATTAATTGACATTCATGTCTTTCATAGTGGCAGAAGACCTGATCATGCATTGAAATTGTGAATATACTGATTGTGGAGAGCAAGCAGTATACGAAACATTCTCTTATTTTCGCTCAGAGTCTCAGTATTTATTGATATAAGTATAAAATTTGGGCATTGTGGTGGAGTATAACTCCATTATGGATTAGATTTTATTTTGATAAATCACACTGTGTTATACAGTAATGTGTACTGATGACCACGTTTCGACCAACAACTATTGCCACTCATAATCATACCAAGTCACTCACACAACTTTTTACTTCATTTATATACATGAGTTAAATTGATTAGACATTTGAATAAAACTCAATATGAGATAATGTACATTCAGAAATAATAATATGAGTGTTATCAATAAAATACAATCAGATGGGAAATAAGACGTGTGTTTGTATAGTCAAAACAAGTAACTTGTTGGCATGATATAATGTACGTGAATTGAAGTAGAATTTTAAGATCATTTATTATCCTCGTCTGATTTGACTGACTGGTGGTAATAATATCTTTCATATCTCTGGTATTTGCATTGAGTCATTTCTGTTGCATGTGTTGGGTGTAGATTCACTCGATGAACCAGGATTCAGTAATCAATCTCTCTCGCTCTCCACCTACCTATATTACTTCTTAGAATATTAACCCTCTCCCAACCTATTGTGTGTTAATACATGCGGTGCAATCGCTGGGCTTTTTTTTGTAAATTACTTATCTTCTCGGGGTCAGTCATTCTTACCTTAGCAGTATTACCTTACCTCACAGTATTTATTCCTTTCAGATAACACTTGTTTGTGTTACTGGAGATTGCAACTGCCTTCCAACCAATCTGATGAAACTGTCTGGGATTCTAATACACTAGCTAGTTTAGTTTATTAGAAGACAGATGGTCGCCTTTCTCCTGAAGCATTTTTGGGGCTTCATTAGTTTCAAAGAGCATTTCACCCATAATGAACCTTATTGGTTGACATTAATCATACATTACTGTCTTCTTTCTCATTTCTTATGCTTTCTTCTACAGTCATTTGGGGTTGTTGCGAATATCTTCTAATTGGCTTACGTTTAGACAGAATCGTTCCATTAGAAATTACCAATGGTTTTATTACTTATTTGATACATCTGTTCATCTTAGTGCTAAGCTGCACTTAATCAACATTTTTCCATCTGTCCCACATTGAAGTTTAATATTTGGCAGTGTCGATCGCTGAGTTCTAGAACCTGGTTTTTTATTCTACCACCCGGTGGATTTACTACATTCTACTGAGTGATGGTGTTCCTACTGACAGTCGAACTCGTTTGCCAATTTTTCAAGCACCAAAGAGTTATGAAAGCATCTCTCATGTAACGAGAACACTTTAATAACATTTATTTATACTTTTAACCTCCCAGACTATATTTGGACACTAAAATGATCTGCAGTGTTTTGGCACTCAATTGATGACATCTAAATAGTCAGAAAAGCTTGTCATTAATTCTACCGCTAATTACGGCTATAAGAGTAAATTCAAGTTAGAAATACTACCAAAACCGATGCATTCTTTCAGGCAGCTAATTTTACAGAATAAGAGTAACCAATTCTCCCTAGAAATATAAATGGTATACGCAATGGTTCTCTAACCGATGTCAGCTCATGATGAAATCCTGTAACCAGTCAGTCAAATCCCTACAAACCAATACTTGAATATCAATGAGATGCTCACTGGTGACTGGCCCTATTCAGGTAGGTAGTTACCTGGGGTTCTAGTGGGAAGTCGTGACCAGTAGGGTGCAGCAGGTTGGGTGTGAGGACAAATACTCGCCGAAGACATTGGATAGCCGTCGCGCTATATCGTGAATTGGCAGAAGTAAGAATTCATGGACTTGCCATTCGTTTGGGTCCCAGTGGCTTAATAGTATACGAGCTCGCTAGCATTGTAACTAGAAGGTCCTGTGTTCGAACCCTGGTGGTGAGTGCATACTGTGAAGAGTCCTAAACTAGGACGAAACAGCTGTCCAGTATTCCCAGGTTTTCCAATGGTTCTCTAACTGATGTCAGCTCATGATGAAATCCTGTAACCAGTTTCTATTTAATTTTTGTTTTAATTGAGTCTTGACTTAACACTGGATTAATAATCTTTGTCGGCCTGATTTTTAGTCCGAAAAAAATGTCAAAATTACAAATATGTCTCTTTTCTGGAATTTTTGAGATGAAAGCCTTCAAGTGGTTTCTTTCCGATTTGTTACATTTGTTACATTCATTTCCTTTTATATGTTTGAATAATGTAGGAACAATTTTTTTCAGTATATGATGATGTCGACATATGCCTTCCATCGCCTTCGATTAACGCTATTTGTAACAGTAAAAAGAATGAAGACAATCCATCTGTCTTTAGATTATGAAAGGCATAACGACTGCATGAATAAAGTTGAAATATGAAATGACAGGGGAAATTCAAAGAATTTTACCATGAAATAGAGTAACAATTCTCAAATGATCACTGGAAGCAACGTCATTTACTTCAGAAATGCACCTAAGTTTAAATCAACACAAATAGTCGGTGGATTGAAGGCAAGGAAACAACAGCTTTCGTCAACTGCTCCTGTGGAGCCAGTTAGTTGCATAGGCCGTACAATTAGGCGTGTTTCTCGTCGAATTTCTGAAAATCACCCTGAATAGTGGTTAAGTAAAGGACAAACGAAATCTATTCGTAACGTTATTCTATCTCATCTTGTGGATACAGAACACAAGATTGATAATAAGTAGGCTTTCAGGGTCATTTACCGCATACTAACAAATCTCAATTCGGCCTTAAGAGTTCGACTACTAAATATTGCTGAGGCTGTGGGGATTCATATTAATAAGCCTAACTTATGCGTCCAAAAGAAGCTGGTTCAGACATTGTCCTTACCTTGGCCATCTAGGTTTGAATGATTCTTAATTTTTGTGAAATTTTCCTAATTTTAGTTGATATTTTAGTTGCCATTATATCTTTATTATTGTTATAATTTAAGTATCTTTAATGAACTATAATTCCATTGATCTTACTTTATAAACCGAAATTATTTATAAAACACTAATATTGTTGTTGACTACTAATCTAGAATATTCTATGTATATAAACATATATATGATTGTAGAGGTAGAAGAGGAACTTATCGAAAAGGATATTCTTTGCTCAATTATAGATGTTCTATAGATGCCTGAAAATAATTTAACTACAGTGGGTCGGTGGCACAGCGGTAGAATGCTTGCTAACCATGCATGTGGTCCGGTGTTCATTCCCCGGCAGACGCACTGCTTTACTGTCGCTAAGCCAGTAACAAGACTGGTAAGAAAGGAAGGTTGGGCTTAAAGACACTCCGTAAGAATGAACACTACAGCTACCGTAATTTCAAGCTAGCTCTAACTTGATGCTCTATGTTCCACTGGGAACATAAAGGAATAAAAAAAAATTCTCTACAATGTCTAAAAATGTAAAGGTTAATATTTAATGTTTAGACAAAGCAATAAGAAGACGTAATTTGTTTGAATCGTGTAATGTATTTGCGCAACACATTTCGAACCATCTGATCCATCACACATGGACTTGTCATAGGAATATATATGAAATTAATAAAAAGTTGAGAGGTAGGTGAGAAAATAGACTACTTAGGTCAAGTTAAAAGGACATATTGAAGGTCCAAATAGCAATGAAGACCACTTAACCAAATAACAAAGTCAATAGTACATCTGTTATGGTATCAAAACAGAGTTTACCAAGGAAGGTTTAGTTGGTGTGATGACGAATTGTTGCTTTGAACGGATAAAGGTGGTTTAAACTTCCTAATTGCCAGCTATGGCTTCCACAAACTTTAGGATACTCCCCAAACACGTTCTATAGCTAGGTTTAAAAGATGTGTTAATGTCAATTTTATGTCCTGTCTCTATAATATATTTCGCAATAGAGGAGCTAGGTCTCCTGTTCTCACCATTAATGGGTTCTCAAGATTCCATTTGTTTCTGGAGCCATTTAGGAATATGCTCTGAAACCTATCTACCAAACATGTTTGGGGAGTATCCTAAAGTTTGTGGAAGCCATAGCTGGCAATTAGGAAGTTTAAACCACCTTTATCCGTTCAAAGCAACAATTCGTCATTACACCAACTAAACCTTCCTTGGTAAGTTTTGTTTTGATACCATAACAGATGTACTGTTAACTTTGTTATTTGGTTAAGTGGTCTTCATTGCTATTTGGACCTTCAATATGTCCTTTCAACTTGACCTAACTTGTCTATTTTCTCACCTCTTAACTCTTTATGAATTTCATATATATTCCTATGACAAGTCTATGTGTGATGGATCAGATTGTTCGAAATGTGTTGCGCAAATACATTACACTATTCAGACAAATTACGTCTTGTCCAAATTTATAGAGAGAACTAATTGTTTTAAATTTAATTTTTATTTGAGATGGCGTTTTAAAGTCAAAGAAAATCGATATTCGGTCCATTAATTCAAAAAAACCCTTTTAATGCTGACTGACTTCCACTACCGTATTCAATAACTGACGAATGAGAAACTTGTACTACTTGCCGATTGAGACTCAGATACAAAACCTGTCGAAAAAAATGTAGAAAACCCTTACATCTTTTTCATGTCAGACTTTGTCAACTTTAAAAGTATCAACAATGAATTGAATTTTTCTGCATAAAAGTGTTTTTGAAGTCTAGACATTATGGTGTTATTATTATTCTTTAGTGGGTTGATAAAATGTGAATTCCATCCTTCACTTTAAAGTATCATCTTTTTTTTAATTATCACATGTGTTAGTTAGCTCAGCTTACATTTTATCTGATGTCTACGAGACAACAATCATTTTTTTTGTATCCTTTCAAAGACAGTTTGTTGTTTTTCACACCACCTTTATTCTTCTCTTTTTTGGCGCTTGTTTTAATAGCTACAGAATGTTGAGTTCAAAAGGTGTTGGGAAAATAAATTTCGACGCAACAGATGTCAGATACAGTCTTATTTATTTCATGTGTTATATTCTAAGGAAAAAAACAACAACTAGAAACTGAAGAGAAAATTTCCAGTAATCATTTTGCTTCTTTAACTTTTCATTATATTTCCTTATCTTGTTTAACAACAAATGACAAGTTGAACAAAATTGAACATGAGAGTTTAAATTGACGTAAGTCAAGAAAACATTAGCGTATTCAAACAAATAAACGACACAAAAATTGATGATGATTGCTTTAGTAGAAAAATAATTTCGATAAAACTGTTACACCAACTTTATTGTTTTTTTTTTTAATTCGAAGGAAGAAAATTACAAGAGGACAAAACTTTCATTTATAAAAGTTTCAGGTTGTTCAAATATTTTTTTGGATACCTTTTTTTAATATAAAGAACAATGGCATGCGATAGAAATTGATAAATACGTCAAATGTGTCTACTATTCTTAGTTTGAAGAAAAGAATTATATCATGTTAAGGCAGGGTTATGAATTTTATTTTTTGAAAAATACTCCATGAAGTTATTTTGGGAGAAAAAAGAATCCAGTGCTGTAATCATCAACTGAATACACGTGAAATAAATAATTCGACAGTGAGTTCTGAACGAAAATTACAGCAGTGAATATACGAATCGGTAGGAGTTAGAATTCGTGTGTTGGCCATTGAATAGGGAGGGTCCCAGTGGCTGAATGGTATACGAGCTAGCTTGGCTTGTAACCGGAGGGTCGTGGGTTTCAACCCTGGTGGTGAGTGCGTATTGCCGATGATTCCCAAACTAGGATGAAACAGCAGCTGTCCAGTACCCTCTGGTTTTCCAATGGTTATCTAACTAATGCTTGCAAACAGACTGTAGAAAATATAATAACTTTATTCGGGACACAATGTTCACAGAACGTGCAGAATTCTCAAAGTGATTCACTGCATAATTTCTATAGTATATCAATTAAAAGTCAATCTGAACGAAGAATATTCTTTCAGTAATTTCTCTTCAGGTTCTTACAGTTATAAAATTTAATATTTGTTGTCGTTACAATAAAGGCCAGTTATGCTGCAGATACATTTTTAACGTAGAATAACAGATTAGTTATGGGGTGTCAAAATCAATAGTCGTATTTGTGTGACAAACGTGCTAGGCTGAATTCGATTACAAAATATTGTAAAACGGGAGACAATGGTGATTAATCATAATAGATTTGTAGAGTGTGGGGTAGGAAAATTGACAAGTCAATTCAAGGTTATAAAAGGTGTCAGGTGAGTGGCTAGTACAAAGTGGTCTGTGTTAAACAGGAGATAGTAAGACTGCAATGGGAGGTTCAAAATGAGATAAAGAATATATGAAATGAAACAGGTGGAGGCATATATTGAGAAAAGAGATAATATCACTAATAATAAGTCCGGATAGTATAAACGAAAACGAAAAATTCGACAGTATTGAGAGAATGTTTGCATGAAGGGCATAAATTATGACGAATAATAATAATAATAATAATAATTGTAATAATAATATTTGTAATAATAAGCAAAGGAAAAAAAAAGCCAAGAGGGTTAAGGGGAAGGAGCACTCTTGGTGAGAAGAAGAATCATCAATCCAAGTTTGGCCACGGTAGGAACAGCGTCTGGACGTGTTCCTTTTGGATACAAAGTTTCAGTTTAGTCGATCTTATCGCAACAGCATCAGCTATGTGTAGGAGACGTAAGCGAACTGTACGTGATAACGACTTCGGAATTCAGTATATAATCCTGAAAGCTGTGTTGACATCGATATGATGTCCAGTATCGACCAAGTGTGACAGGATCGAGTTTTTTATGCACTTAATTTCCCCCCCTGCTGAACCAAGCTGGTAAATGTTCTCGAACCCGTAGAAGAACCTGCCTAATCGTGCGCCCTATATAGCTTGAACCACAGGAACAGTTGAAATGGTATATGCATGAAGAAGAGCTAAGCTTAGGTAAGACATCTTTGAGTTGCTGGGTGAACACTGGACGGCTACTGAAGGGTAGACACAGACGTGCAGAGTAGAAAGTCTTCTTGATCGCCCTGGTTAAACTTTGCGATAGAATCTCCGCAGGAGTATCTCCCTTGAATCGGAGAAGTAAAAACAGAGGCTTTTTCTCCACCGTTGCCAGTTCACGTTTACGACTATTGTAACCTATGTTGGCTTTAATGAACTTCTCTGGATATCCGTTCTCGCTTAGAATGTCTCGGATGACCTGGAGTTCTTTCTCTACACAGTCTTCGGAACAAATAGACCTCGCTCTAAATGCTAAGCATCTGATCAGATTACGTTTGTACTTCATCGGTACAAAGCTAAGGAAGTGTGTATACTGAGCTTTGGTCTCTAGCTTTCTAAATATGGTTCTTTTGACGGAATCATCCTCTCTTCTCGTTAGTAATGCCATCCGAGCTGAAGCACAGACTATTCCCTTAAGATGTTTTTCCTTAGTCTCTGAGAAATGTTCACCGGTAGCTTGAAAACCAATTAAAAATTTGCCTGAGTACAATTTGCGATTCAAGCATATACTTAACTGGTTGAAACAAGACGAATTAGGGAGAATATTTAAAAAAAACTGTTGTACGTGGGAATTCGACTGGCTCAAGCAGGCCACCTTTAGGTGACGTGGGAAACCAGACACGTGTCTATAAGAAAATTCACTTTTAAGTACAGTTGACTATCTACTGAATATCTGCTAAAATATGAGATTTCGTCTAAAGGAAACCTAAGAGGAAATTTCTAAAATGTATCTTATAATGAGATAGTTTCGAAATTCGTACATTAGATTGTTTCTTATGAGTTCACTATGCATATCCATGTAGTTTTCTGAGCAAAAAAAGAGATGGCACTGATTCGACCCAACATTTGAAAATGTAGGTAGCTTTTCAACTAGCTTTTTATTCAATCACCCATATACAGAGCAATAATTGAGAAGTTCAGTTCAGTTAAGGAGCTGTACAATCCTGAATTTTTTTCTTCTTTCTTTCTTTGCATTAGCGCAAAAATTTATGACAGGAAATTTTGATTAGTAGATGCTGTCAAGAAGACTAAAAATGTTTCTAACAATCAACTGTTATCATTGGTGACAACCTATTAGTATATTCAGACAAGTCTAACGGAAAGATTTACAAATATGTACTTATTAAAATTTGTTTTAGCTGCTTGAATTTTCATTGTTTTTTAAAAAAATGTTCACAGTATTAGGTTTCAATGAATTCACCTTTTGTTAGTTTTGCTGCCTTCTATACAATTTTAAGATGTATCTGTTAATTCAGTTCCCTGTGACACAGTGATGAAAAAACGTTTGAATCTTCCACAAATACCTATGTATACGTTTTGTGACACTATTTGTTAAACTGTTATGTAATGATTACGTTTACCCATTACTTTTGAATGATTTTGATGTGGTTGTGTTCTCTGAACTGGATAGTTTATTTGTGAGGATTACATCGCCCTGCCCCACTAGGCAACATTTTCAGCGCATATTTAAATTTGTCGAAATGAGCTTTTCGATTTCTCCACGAGTTTATTGGTCATCTCTCCTAGTGGGTGACCTTGAACCTCGTGGTTGTTTGCTTTTGTGTGTTTTCACACCCTCTAGACAACTAATTGTATTGGAACTGATTGCTTCGTTGACTTGAACTTTGAGGTAGCTTTCTTATTGGTTGGTAAATTTTGTCTATCTCGATATGTATATTGATTGATGATTCAATTGAATACCAGGCTTTTAAAAATTCTCTAGCATTCTTGGTATTTCATCTGTCTAATATTTGAACGTTGTCTCAAATGAATTGATGTCCGTTGTTGTCTGTGTGTAGTGATATGAGGGAGTGGATGTCGTGTCTTTTAACGTCCACTTTGGCCAATGTAGTGTTTTTCGAAGTTGTTACAATTTATTTTGTAGATGATGTTGGTTTTATCTTCTTTCGTTGTTGAGTCTTTTAGTTGACATAGAACTAAGTGAAGTGATATTTTTAGTTTGTGTGCGACGTCAATTCCTAAAGGTTTGAAGAGTCTTGCAGTGATTTCTGAGGTATCCTTTATATATGGCAGGGCGATTTTCTTTGTGCCTTTCTTAGGGGCCTTTGGTCTGATAGATTGGGTTGGGGGTATACCTCTTTTGATGAAATTCCGTGGAAGACGTCTTTGAGATATCTTTCTTCAATTTTCCTTAAGGTGGGAGTGCTGCAATGAGTTTTGGCCCTCTTGAATAGTGTTTGTATACAATTCCTTTTTGTGTGTTATTGGATTGTTGCTGTTGTAATTCAGTACTTGGTCTGTTTCAGTTGACTTTCTATAAACTTGAGTTTCTAATTCCCCTGTGGTTGTTCGCTTGAAGCGAACAATTCGACTGGGACAACGTTCAAATATTAGACAGATGAAATACCAAGAATGCTGAAGAATTTCTAGAAGCCTGGCATTCCAGTGAATCATCAATCAATAGACACATCGAGATAGACAAAATTTACCAACCGATATGAAGGAAACCTCACACACAAAGGGTCAAAGTTCAAGTCGAGGAAACAATCAGTTCCAATACAAGTAGCTGCCTAAGGATGTGAAAACACACACAAAACAACCAATCACATGGTCCGACGTCACCCACTAGGAGAGATGACCAATAAACTCGTGGAGAAATCTAAAAGGTGACTTCAACAAATTGAAGTATGCGCTGAAGATGTCGCCTAGTAGGGCAGGGCAATGAAAGCTTCACAAATAAACTATCCAGCTCAGAGAACACAGCCACATCAAAATCATCCACCTGAGCTACAAATCTTCTCCAGCATACTTTTGAATGAATATTCATTTCAGGATAAGTTATCTAGTTTTATAAATAAGTGAAAAGCATAGACACAAAATGATGACGGGGTTTATAATATTCCCAGGTAAGAAATAACATTTCTTTTATTTATCATAATGAAGACAAAATATACACAATAGTGAATTTATGATATATTTCATCGGTTTGAATGTACATTGTTGTTAGATAATTAAATAATAAAATTAATGACTGTAGGTTGTAAATAATACTTTCATGTTGAATACAGCTTCACATTATCAAAACAGTATCCTTGATATCCTTGCTATTACACATCTAGGGATATTTACAAGCTATTCAGGCATAAATTGTACATTGAATATGGCGTCAAAACCAGGGAATAATAATAATAATAATTTAATCTATGCTATCTGGATTTGTATGCCATAGTCATGATTTGCTGTTTTTTTTATCTTGAATTTTAATTACAGTAGAAAGAATAACTTACAAGAACAGTCTAATGTTTTTTTGTTAATTTTTGAGAGGAAAAAAAGAAATAATATTCAAGAGTGAAGTTTATATGCTGATAACATATTTGTTGAAGTAATAAAATATCCTGCCTTTATTTTTCTTCTTTCATTATTTCATTCTGTCACAAAAATCGGATTCATGCATTTTATTCACAAAATCATAAATGCTTTAAACAAAGCATTAATTTATTGCTGCTTCATTCACTAAGTCACCACTGGTTATAAGAAAGTGTTGAAAGTGTTTCAGCTTAGATTTTGTTTTGTTTTTTCACTTCACCTCTGTTTTGCTGAGATTATATCATCAAGATTTGAGAATATGAACATTTAGACAAATAAGACTTGTTTTTGTGGGATGTTTGTAGTTAAATAAAGATTACTCCTTATACTTGATTATTGAGTAAATTTACTTGATAAAATCACAATAATACAGTAGTATTTCCTGATGATGTCTAGAGGACAATTTATTGCTCACAGTTATATCAATATCAAACATATTCAATGGAAATGACGCCATATCTATTCCGGAAAATCGCAATAAACAACAAGATGGACAGAATAAACAGTATAAAGCAAAGTATGAAGCTGTGTGAATAAATTGATATGATTATGAACAATAAATTGTACCCGATATGTCACACACACCAGCAAGTTGGTAGAAGAGGCAGTAGAGACAGTTTGGTGAGAGCTGGCTGCTAGCCAAAGTTAGTAGACAGAGTAATTGACGTCAATGTTTGTATGTCCCCAATATTGGTGGTGAGAAAATGAGAACAAAGGCTTTGCGTAGGCGGATACAGTTAGCATATGGATGATCTGACACAGCCACAAAGAGATGCAAGGTTAACTTTCTGTGAGAAACAACTAATCAAAAGACTGTATTTTCTACTAACAATAATCTACAATAATGTACATTGAAATCTATAAATATGTGTTGATTTTCCTTAATAAACGATCTGTTGCCTGACTCTTGGCTTCTGTCGTTACAACAGGACTTCAGGTTAGCATAGAGAAAACAGAGACGATGGAGATACCCAACCAACAACAAACGCTGATCACCATCAGTGACAAAAACTCAAGGGAAGTTATATAGTTCATTTACCTTAGTAGTATCGCTTCAACTACAGGTGACACGGACATGGAAGCCCAAGGCAGTATAGTTGGAGAGGACAAGACAGTTGTTCATCACTCTGAAATTAGTGTGTTTAGATCTAGAGCACTCAGCGCAAGGAACAAGAGCTGAAATCGTAAAACTAATGTCAATTCAGTGATTCTGTGTGCCTCAGAGTCTTGATACACACATCAACAAATCCTTTCTAACAAGCTGATGCCGACAGTTATCAGTGGAGGATAAACAGCTAGAAGCTCTGGCAGACAGCGAATCATCTAACAACCAAATTTCTAACAAATACGCAGAATTAAATGTAGGTGGAATGGACATACGCTGAGGAAATCTCCGAGCGACATCACATCAGGCCGTTGAGTGGATACTGAATACGAAGCGAAGGGTGAAGCGTCCAAGGGTGACATACAGGTGATCATGTTAAGTGGAAATGAAAGTCAGTAGGCAATTGGAAATGATGGCTGAGAACTGAGTGTAATGGAAATGTGCCTCTGACGCTATATATTTTATGCCGAAAGCAATGAATGAATAATAACAGTTGGAATGTTTGCTACATTACTGACTTGCATGAAGTAGTGATGTTTAACGTTGCTGATTATGGACGCTCACCCTTAAGAATAGAGTTAACCTGTATTTATTTTTTTCCTTTACGTTCCTAGTGGAACATAGGCCTTCAAGGTAGAGGTTTGAAATTTCGGTTGCAGTGGTGTTTATTTTTACGGGAAAGGGTTGCTAGCCTCATCCCAACCTTCCCTCTTTATCAGTCTTATTACTGGGTTGGCGAAATAAAGGAGTGCCTCGGTCGGGAGTCGAACTCCAAACCACCTATGAGGTTGGTGAACATTCTACCGCTGTGCCTGTATCTATTAGCACATTCAAATAATGGCCGTAATATACTCGATACTGTACTCTTATTTTTGGTGTATTTGTTTAAGTTGGTTTCTGAGTACAAGTGTGATTGATACGCAGATCGAATGGCCAGTAAACTACTACTGACTACTGAGGATTTTGTTCGAACCATTTGACTCCTTTATGATGAAAATTCCTAAAACGTCACCATGCTAAACACTAAGACCATTCTAGTACCAAAGCAAAGAGATACTAATATAGGTGGCATTTTTTTAGATAATCCGTAGACAAGCAGTAATAAAACAAAAGTAACAACTGGTAAATAAAATAGCTGTACTATAGAGCGAGGAGAATATGCTCTATAGAGAAATTAGAGGAAGAATTTATATTTCTCCAAAAGATGTTGAAGAACAATGGTTACCCTCAAAGATTCATCAACAAGTATGGAAGATCTGAAATCTCAAATGTAAAACAAATCACAGTGGAGAAAAAGGCAATCTACATTCAACTTGATTATAAAGGTGAAAACATTGCAGCAATGGTCAACAGAAGACTGAGTACGTCACTAGTCAGAGCCTATCCTGCAGCTAAGCTCGTTCCCGTCTATCGAACAACGTGCTCTTTGGTGCAATCAAAAATCGATAGATATCATTCTCATGTTAACTCCAACTGTATATACAAATTTACATGTATCTGCGGGAACAGTTACATTGGAAAGACAGAAAGAAGGGCACACCTACGATTTTCTGAACATATACCAAAAGGCTTATTTCTCCAGCTGGGAAAAAATGCTTTAAACAATGACATCCATCACCAGGCATCTCTTTGACACGGGTCATGAGGTGGACGTTGTAAGATAGTTCAAAATTATGAATAGGCGAAGGAGTTCAATTCTCCTCAAGTTTGCTGAAGCCATCTCCATCAAGCGCCTGAAACCTGATTTGTGAGTTCAGAAAGAAGCAGTTGTCAGTCTTTCTTTGCCCTGGTAACTGGATATTTTCACCCTCTCTTCCATCTGATTACGCAATGCCGAAAGTTTCCATTGTGTATGATCATTATTGTTCGGAATAGTGTTTAATATTATATATATTTATTATTGTATGCATATATTGATTGATTGGTTTTTGTTTAAAAATGAACTCTGTGCAAGTATGTTAAAATTGTTTCTGTAGATATACTTAATAATGACTGTGGCCTGTAAGCAGTTGAGCTGATGAGAAGCCAACGAAATCAGCAATGATGGTAACACTTTACTCTGCAAAAGCTGTAGTTCTCGCTTTATTCAAAAATAGCAAGTTTATGTAAATCTTTTCTGAATTATGTTGAATTTCTTTCCAAGTATCGTGAACACTAGTGACAAAAAAAAAGAGAGTAAAGTACAACATGAAGGTATGAAAAATTCTGCAAGAATTTTGCATTCATTAATTAAAATTTAAACAAAATCATTAATTTTATTTTCAATGACGCCATTTTCTTTTAATTCGGTTTGATACTCAAATGTATTCTACAGATTAAACTCCAAATATTATTGAACATATTGATGGTGATTTCTATTCCTGTATAAAAACACAGTTAGGCACAAAATGTATGTACAGAAAAAATAATGTTGTCAGCCAAATGAACTCTTGTCAAGCTTAGATCATTTTCCAGCCTGTTCCATGTCAAATCACTTCTGTTTGTCCTTTTGTTTTCCTGCATTTTTTGATAGTTATCTGCACTGCTTCATAAGTGACTTGTTCATTCATATAATCAGTCATTCATGCTGTCTATCTTCAGCATCCCGTCGTTGTCATAATGAACTCCAGTGAAATTGTGGTTTAAACATGAATGTTCGTGTGTAAACAACACTTGACTGGGGTATTTATTATTAAACATATGGGTATTAGTACTCCCAATGGTTGTATTCGATACATGTGCTTCAGTGACCTTATTTTCTTTCTTACATCTTTGTCAAAATAAAAATATGAACTCTTATTTATAAAAATTTGTGTTTTCGCCGATTTTATATCAAGATATAGGATAAGGGGAAAGAGAAGTCCTGAGAAGAGAATGAGTGTATGCTGGATATTTCTGTTGAGAGAGAAAAAAATCGTAATGACTTGAATTGTGTTGTGAACCTTGTGTTTTTTTTACTTAACGCTTGAACAATTTAACTCATTATTTGGATTAAATGTATTTTATGAATAATGAATAATATATTTTCTCGAATCATTCTTACAAAAACAGAGTGTTTAGGTGACACATGCTGTAAGATATCCGACTTCCACATATTTTTATATTTTGCGTCCAGTTAATTTGATTTATAAGTGAAAAGATTTGCAAAGTGATGTCATCCACCCCACAGACAGGCAACTTCCAGATCAAATTATAGAGGAGAGAATTTAATGACATCAGCAGGATTGAGATGATGTGGTACATGGTTGTACAGAACCTTTAGGAAGTAGCTGAGCACTGTGATTACTAACGAAACATTTTCTTGAGAAATTATCAATATATATATATATATATGTATATATATATATATATATATATATATAAGCTAATGTCATTTAGCGAGTGCAAGCGAAAAGTGCAAGTGAAAAGCAACAAGTTGGCAGAAGAAGCATCCAGAGAAGATAGGCCTTCAGGTGAACATAGAGAAGGTGGAGACAGAAGCAATGAAGATTCTTGTCCAACAGCAACAGAAACAACAACAGACAACAGTCAGCATAAATGAGAGAAATCTGAAAGAAGCAACAGCCTTCACCTATCAACCTGGGAAGTATCGTTTCAACTACAGGCGAACGGAACTGACGAGTATATGAAAGCAGTGACGATCGGGAGAGCAAGGCAAGCTTTCATTACTCTGAACTGTGTGGAGGTCAGCAGTACTCAGCATGAAAAATGAGATCCGGATTTTCAACTCCAATGTGAAGTCAGTGCTACTAAACGGATCAGAGACTTGGCACCGTGTCATGAAGGGCACTTCGAACAAACTACAGACCTTCATCAACAGCTGTCTTCGCCCAGTACTTTGCTCAAGATCAGATGGCCAGAAATAATCGGCAACAGGGATCTCTGGGAGCAGGAACCGACTGTGCAACAAATATGCAGGAAGAAATGCAAGTGGATTGATTGGCCATACTCTGAGAACACAAATCATCAAGTGAGTGACATCACACGCCAGGCCATCACTCGAGTGGAACCCGAATGGGGAGTGGCGAGTTGGTCGTCAGTGCGAGAGTGGGGTGACATGGAGGAGGTGATGTGAAGAGGAGATGAAAGCATGTGGGCAGACGTGGAGCCAGGTGAAAACGTTGGCAGGGAACGGAACGCAATGAAGACGTGCGGCTGAAGCCCTATGTTCCTCTAGGAACTAAAGGAAACAATAATAATTAATAATGTCATTAAGCAGCTTTGAATTATTACAGTTAGTTTCGTGATATGTCAGTTTGAGGAGAAAATCATTGCTGAAAGACAGTCGATAATAATAATAATAATACATCACAAAATACACAGATGAACACTTTACGTTATACTAGTTCTGTAAACAAACTTTCATTTTATCAAATAAATGGCTAAGAATTAGAAGTAAATTAAAAGAATTTAGTCGGTTTTTTGAAATGTAAGGTTATGTATTTCATGTGGCAATAGTTTTGATAAATAATTTCAATGCTAATGCTTTCAGTGTGTCAAGTGTTCGTCACATGACAAAGCCTATACTGCATTTCATATACTTTCCTAGGAAAAATACTTCGAAAAAGCTTCTCGTTAATATATCAGCAATGAAAGTGTTCGTAAAGTAACTCTTTATTTGTTTCTTTACAGCATAAACATTATATTACTTTATTTATAATGAAATCAAAAAAAAATAAAATAAACAAAACTGTTAATTTATTTTCTTTTAATTAAGCAACGAAAGATAAAATTTCTAATACACTGATCTATACATACAGTGAGTAAGTACTAAAGGGACTACCACAAAAAAAAAACAATGTTAATAGCAATTGCAATTACTTAAGCTACAATAAAGAATAACAAGGTACCTCCAACTATTCCAATTAGTTTAAGCTCAGAGAGAAATTTTAACCGGCTAGGTTTATTCAGATAACTAAGTAGATGAACAAATGTATACAGAAAAAAAAGAAGAAAGTGAATATATATTTCAACAAAAAAAATGGTTCTGCATTCTGAAAAACTTTCCACTTTGATAAATTACTTGAAATAACTAACAACGTTGATATCTTTTGTAGTTAACTACTATATTCTCTTTGTCAAAGCGGTGTACAATAAAGTTAAATTTAATTGTTTAAGTAGGTGTCAACCTTATTTTGTAGAACATTGAGAAATTAGCATTGCTGCAGCAGATTTCAAGCGATCCTTTTTTTATTATTGCGAAGTTAATAGTATAAAAGCCCAACGCTAAGTCTTTAATGTATCCCTAATTGTTATTTATACACACATCAGAAATTTCTCTTTGATTGCAAGTTATCGAATGAAAAACCGACTTCTTTAATTATTTAGTTTGTATGAACTTTGTATGACACCGATATCTTTTATTCAGTGCTATTGTAGGTAGCATGAATTCAGTGTGAAACAAACTCCCTGTATTCATCATAAATGTCCTTCATTGAAGCTTTTAGAACCATTTAGCAGTTGAAAAATAATTTCAAGTATGGTTAATTGGGGATAACCATTCACTTTATCTAGATAATTTATTTCACTTGGTAAAATCAATCGATATACACTTGTGCTTCCACCTTTCAGAACATCTTAAGCAGTGATTATAACGTCCTGTTCATTTAATTGTGTATTATTATTATATTATTGTTTCCTTTAGTTCCTAGAGGAACATAGGGCTTCAGCCGTGCGTCTCCATTGCGTTCGGTTCTCTGCCAAAGTTTTCACCTGGCTCCTGCACGTCTGCCCACATGCTTTCATCTCCTCTTCACATCACCTCCTCCATGTCAACCCACTCTCGCACTGACGACCAACTCGCCACTCCCCATTCGGGTTCCACTCGAGCGATGGCCTGGCGTGTGATGTCACTTACTTGATGGTTTGTGTTCTCAGAGTATGGCCAATCAATCCACCTGCATTTCTTCCTGCATATTTGTTGCAGAATTGGTTCCTGCTGGGTTGGTTCTCTCATTTCCAGAGATCCCTGTTGCTGATCTTTTCTGGCCATCTGATCTTGAGCAAAGTACTGGGCGAAGACAGCTGTTGATGAAGGTTTGTAGTTTGTTTGAGGTGCCCTTCATGACGCGGTGCCAAGTCTCTGATCCGTATAGTAGCACTGACTTCACATTGGAGTTGAAAATCCGGATCTTATTTTCATGCTGAGTGCTATTGACCTCCACACAGAGTTCAGAGTAATGAAAGCTTGCCTTGCTTTCCCTATCCTCTCTGCTTTGATATCCTCGTCAGTTCTGTTCGCCTGTAGTTGAAACGATGCTTCCCAGGTTGATAGGTGAAGGCTGTTGCTTCTTTCAGATTTCTCCTATTTATGCTGATTGTTTTTGTGTTGTTGTTGCTGTTGCTGTTGGCCAGGAATCTTGATCACCTCTGTTTTCTCTATGTCCACCTTGATGCTTCTTCTATCGCCAACTTGTTGCTTTTCACTTGCATATCTTCTAGTTTGTGGGAAATCAGACATACTTCATCAGCGAGGTCCAGATTCTCCAATTATTTTGTGTGGGTCCATTTTATGCCTGTTTCCTCTTTGCCCGCTGTCTGTCACATTATCCAGTCTACCGCCAGCAATCAGGAATATCATTGGAGACAGTAAGCAGCCAGCTTGTCTTACTCCCGTCTTCACTTCGAAGGATTCCGTAAGTCTCCCGTTGTGGATTACTTGGCATGCAGCATTGTCGTAAAACTGTTGGATGAAATGTATAATTGTTGGCGGCACCCCGGAGTAACGAAGTAGTTGCCAAATCATCTCTCAATCGACGCTGTCGAAGGCCTTTTCAAAGTCGATGAAGTTGAGATAGAGAGCTAACTGCCATTCTAATCTCTGTTCAATGATGATCCGTAGTGCTGCGATTTGATCAATGCATGACTTGTTCCTCCTGAATCCAGCCTGTTCCGGTCGAAGTTTTTCATCCAGGTCGTGTTTGATTCTTTTCAGGATGATGCGGCTTAGTATTTTGCTTGAGATGGACAGGAGCATAGTGCCGCACCAGTTCTTGCATTGACTCAAGTCTCCTTTCTTTGGTAGTTTGAATAAGTAGTCTTTCTTCCAATCCGCAGGTACCTTACCCTCTTTCCACACCTCCAGTAGTGGTGTCATCAAGTCCGCCGGGTCCATTTTCAATGCCTCTGCTGGGATTCCGTTTGGTCCTGGTGCTTTTCCAGTTTTCAGCATCTTGATTGCCTTCAGGATTTCTGTTCTCGTCAGAGGGTTGGCATTCACTGGTAGTTCTGTCTCCACTGTTGGTATTATTGGCGCGTTGTAGGTGGCGGTTGATTTAGAAGTCTTTTGAAGTGTTCAGCCCAGTGTTTTCTTTGCTACACATTTACTTGTGTAAAATCTTGAAATTTCATTATTAGATCTCCACAGTGTCAGAGTAGAATATAAATACTGTGGTAGAATATAATACCTAATTAGATAAGTTTATTTGGTATAACACAGGGATACAATGATAGTAACTGAATGGTGCTTAGAGCATATTTCGTTGCGCATAATAATATCAGTGTATTCTAACAACTTCAAGATTTGCTTTGTGTACTTTTGTAACAGTAGAAGATAAGAGACTTAGTAAACGAATGTTTATTTCGAATTTGGTATCTCTATATAACGAAATTGTGTACATCTTATCTGTAAAACGTCATTTGCATAGATCTTCCGTGTTGTGCTAATTCAGCTCTTATTGCTGTGTTATTTTGTCTTTTGTTCACGTCTCCCATGTTTAACCGCAACGCCGGTTTATTTGATCTCTTCGATGTCAATTCTATCTCTCCTTTATTTCATATTTTTATGCTGATGAACATCTCTTTGTATAAAACTAGGAAATCGCATCAGTGGCAAATGCCTGACTTTCATTCCCTTTTGTTAATCATCAAATCTCTGGTCATCGATTCCACATCAGATAATCGCAATCGAAATGATGCAACGCCTGTGCTACATATTTGGAAAATTACAATGAAAAAAACAAGGCCATTAAAACAATTTAGAGCAAGTTATGAAGTTATTTGAACTAATTGTTATATTAACGAGTTGTAAACTGTGCTCTAAACGACATTGCCAACATGACTGATAGAATTCAGTCTGTACCAAACAAAAGACTAAACACATTACACTAGCTACTAACTACTGTCCAATCAAAAGCATCCAATACAGTCCTACAGGAGGTCAGTCGTGACCCCAATTGCTCAGTGGCAACATCTCTGATTGCAGCATTCACTAGGTGACTCAGGTTCGAATCTCAGAAGAGACAAGAGTTCCTTCAAGGTTGCAGATACGCCTTACTGACTGGTGAATGCCGACTAGCACGAAACCTAGGTCCAAAGCTTTCTGATAATTGCCTCCAACTATCTAATATCAACTGTTCAAACGACATTCAGTTTTTAGTATTGTCAGTGTATGTTATGTCAAGTAAACATATCTAATACAAAATTATATCTCTGCATTCTGACTTTTAAATTGAAAACCTGTAAGTTTCTCATCAAATGAATCTAACATAACTGATAGCAAACATAAGTGTACATGAGATGAAATGTTTAGCGTGGTTTTTAAACCATTTATTTCCAAGGATACATGAAAGTGTTGTTTAACCTGATATGCGTCAGAAAACTTCAACTAATTGCCCTATTTGTTGCTTATTTTGTGAGTTTCTTTTTGTTTTTATCCAAGTCACATTTCTTCACATAATTAGACTGACTATTTTATGATTATTCATAGTAGGTAAGTGTAGGTTGGAAACAAAAACCATTATGAAATAATACAATAAGCATAAAATGACAATGTAAGAAGCTTAATATTGTACAATGAATGAATTTATGAGAGATGCAGGATTCGTTAGCAAGATGTCCGCGTACGACTTTAGACTACAGGTTGAAATGATGGAAATCATAATTATTGATAACAATAAACTAACAACTAAC
This sequence comes from Trichobilharzia szidati, assembly GCA_944472155.2. Classification (NCBI taxonomy): domain Eukaryota; kingdom Metazoa; phylum Platyhelminthes; class Trematoda; order Strigeidida; family Schistosomatidae; genus Trichobilharzia; species Trichobilharzia szidati. The sequence continues at coordinate 102,438,915 of OX235274.1, read as the reverse complement.
TAACTAACAAGGCAACAAGGAAAGAAGAGTAGTGTTCAGGCAATCACAAACAATAGACTGGACTAACTGTATTTCTATGTGACATTCATTATTCTACATCTAAAGATGGTTAAGGATGAGACATGTCACTGAAATTTCAAATAGTGAGGTGCATTGAAAGATAGACTATTTTTAATTGCAGGTTTTATTATTTGTACAAAATCTTTCGACACTTGAGCATGACAAATAACTAATTGACTTTCAGTGAAGTACAGAAATCAACGTATATCTTTTTTGTTTTGATTGGACACTAGTCAGTAATTAGTGTAACGTGTGTAGTCCTATCTTTGGTGCTCAGTGGTAACGTCTCTGATTACAGCACTGGGTGAAGCGGGTTCGAATCTCAGAAGGGACATGATTTCCTTCAAGGTTGCAGATACGCCTTGCTGACTGCTGAGTGCCAACTAGTACGAAACCTAGGTTCAAAGCTTACTGATAATTGCCTCCAACCATCTTATACCAAACTTATACCTTTCTGTTTCCTTTCCATGCATAAGTACGGGAGAGTTCACGGGAAATCAAAGCCTTATGAGCTTTTGAGAATAACGAGTTAACCTTGTAACAACAGTCAAATTTTTATTTAAGACCCCAAAATCATAACTTTCTGGAATAAGTTGAATGCTGAGTCTGACTGAATCATTATCATGGTATTTAGACTAATCTCAGAGTGTTTATAACATATGATATTTTTTTCTGAATCCCGATGAGGACTTACACAAAGAAACACTCACAAAAATCTTGTCTTTAAATACTCTGCAACTGTTGATGTGATTTCATAATGCTAAGCGGTATATATGTAATAGGACTGACAAATGTTATCTAACTTTTCTATTATCTCAAGCTTACCCTCGAGAATATGTGATGACTTCCATTATAAATGAGTTGTTTTCATGGCTAGTTAACATGTGAGGAGGTAAAGAAAGCTTGTGAGCAGTCGTGAAACCAGCTGAAAGTAATAGTGAAAAGCCGAGATGTGCCAATGAAGGCTTATCCGCCGCCATTTAGAACACAAGAAATAATTCATAAAATGCCTCCAAAGTTTGATTATACGTGAACTTACCTTTTTTCAATGAATAACAGTATGAATTTAATAACACTTGGTTGATAGAGTTTTGATAGAGTTCAAGCGCATTCACCGTATATGTACTGCCGATACAATTGAAGAAGAAAGACGACACCTCACTGAAATATTGTTAGATAACAATTACCCGCTGAGGTTTATTAGACGTTACGGAAGTGTCAACCATAGAGCTCTACCAATCTAATCAGCTCCCAAAAAGGATGTTTACATATCCTTGCCGTTCAGGGGTGATCAACAAAGTCTGGTCACTAGACAAAGACTCAAGGCCGCAATTAATGGAACCTATTATGCAGCTAAACTTATCTTCATAGAGAAAACGAGAACCATGCTGTCCTGTAAACCCTCACAGTATCCGAACGATAGTGTCACATCCCACTGTGTTTATCAATTTACATGTATGTGTGGAGACACGTACATAGGGAGGACCCATCGGTCTCTTCAGGTTAGGGCTACAGAACACATTCCAAAGTGGCCGGAACAACAAATAAAATCGCCAAACACAAGTGACCTTGGAAATAGATGTCCAACATCATCTATAGCGAAGCACATCATAGAGACTGGTCGAAATGGTTGATTTCAACAATGCCTTAAGCCCATATATAAAACAAGGTTGGGTCACATACTTAAATTCGTTGAAGCCTTAGCCATAAAAAGACTTAAACCTGTCTTATGTGTCCAAAAGTTATTTGTTATTACTTTAAACCTGCCTTGGTAATCCAATTTAGAACCAAGGACCAATTTACTTCATAATATTTTCAACCCTTCTTTGCATCTCCCTACCCATTATTTGTGACATTGACCTGTACACAATCTGACCTGTCTGGTAATTATTCATGCCTTCTTGCCTTCTATAAAAACTGTGTATGACAAGCACCTGTGTGTGTGTGATCAGAATGTTCGAAACGTGTTGCGCAAATACATTACACGTTTCAGATAAACTACGTCATCTTATTGTGTTGTCGAAATTCATAAAGGGAATTAATTGCTTAAACTTTTTGTATATTTTCTGAAGTTTCACTGTCTTCGTAATGTGTTAAGTTCCAGCTGTACCATGGAACAGGTGGATTTTTTTCCAGTGAGAAAAAATTTACAACGCAGTGATGAAATGCCATTCAACTTTCAAAATATACCATCTGAGAGTCATTGGAACCCTTTGAAATTAATAAATGAGCATACTGCGTATATACACATATATACATGGAAAGGAATATTGAATCAATCCCTGAAGATTTCTTTGACATCAAGACTATAATTTTCAACTAAAACCTCAGGTGAATCTATTCAATTATTCAACAGAAGAATCAGGCTGTTATGCCTTAACGGTAACAGTATATAGCAAATTTCACCTCTTCACTTCTCCTACCACTTTTTGTCAGCATAAATAGACAATTTAAAGTACAGAATTGATATGAAACACACCAGTTTTTAAACGTATAAGCTTTTTTCCTTTTTAAGAAAAACAAGCTGTTTCTCCTTCTTCTACGCAATTCAATTAAAATGTGAACTAAATTTCAGCTTTCAGTAGAAAGAAGAAAATTTTTTCTGCATTTCTATCTCATTATCTATGCATAAATGACAATTGACTTAAAGACTGTAAATAGGCGTGGTTTCTGCTTTACTCTGGTATCATATCATACATCAATTACGATATGATTGCTTAACAACACAGCGAGAGTGCGCGCGCGCGAGAAAGGCTATCACTATTAGGGTGAAAAGTTCATTCCAATAGTTTTGATTCTTGTAATCTGTTACCAATTTTTGCAGAACACTAGTCTGATTAATCTTTTTTCTTTGTTAACTCATTAGCCAAAAAATGGCCTACAAACACTTTCTTCAATGTTTTAGGAATTTTCAATCCTGTGAGAAATTACTGTCTAGTTATTCTGGACAAAAGTTAATTGAATGGCCATATTAAATGAAATTGGCATGTATCTGTTCGTCTATGCATTATTGAAAGTCTATGGGAAGACAGTTTTCTACATCTTTAAATGACCATTTATTTTCTTCCAAAAAAATTTGTTTGAGAAAGTAGATAAATTAATTCTTATTAGTTCGCATATTTATCCTCATTTTTCCACTTTATTTCCTCTTACTAAAAGAATTCAAGTGCGTAGGTGGCATAGCGGTTAGGACGCTTGCTGACCATGTATGTGTGGAGACATGCATATGGTCCGGGGTTCGATCTCCGGCCGGTGCACTCCTTTACCTCACTAAGCCAGAAATAAAGCTGGTAAAGTGGAAAGGTTGGGCATGAGGCTAGCAACCTCATATCCTGTAAAAATAAACACTGTCACAGAAACTTCAAGCCTCTAGCTTGAAGCCCTATGTTCCGCTGGGAACGTGAAGGGAAAAAAAATAGAATTCAAGGCAAAAAAATTACCAAATTTCAACCTGTCACAGTCTGCATCCTTTGCAAGTATCTGCGAAACTGTTTGATAAGAATAACCAAAGTCATTGCAATAAAAAAGTATTATGACACCAGGTTGCACAAATACCTGCGTTTTGATCTGAATTCACTTTAAAATATCAATTATAATAATATATTTTTAGAACAGCAATGATCGTGTGATTTCAACTAAATTCTGAGATTTTCGTTTAGGTATTGCATAAGTGATTTAGAGGCTTTAGAAACAGTACTTTTCCTAAAAATAGTAATAATAATCAGCTTCATTCCAAAACAGTACTTATAATGCAGAATGGAATTCTCAGCAGAGGAATTTGTCCACATTTACGATATAAATTCAAAAATATTCGAAGGACGAATTAAGAATAATAACTCTGATAATAATATTAATAACAGTGAGTTTGTTTCAAACAGTATTGTCGATTCAGTTTGAAAATTTAAGCATGTTATAGATTATTGAATCTAATGTTCTGGTGAGGGTAAAGACAAAATTAACGGTTATAAAACAGCTTAAATAATGTTCGCACCTATGAAGAAATAAACAAATAAAAACAAAAAATTGAGAGGATTTTAAATATAAGAAGTACAATAACAATAAAGGTTGGTGTTGTAAGGGTGGAAGAAATGGTTTATTTAGTAGTGCAAAAAAGGTTGGTTAGTTCATGCCTAACACTATTTTCATGACATAAAGTACGTGCTAAATATGGTATGGTGAAATTTTTATATTTAGACGTACGTGCATAAAGTTTTCTGAAAAGATTTCGGGTTTTAGCTGAGGATACACAAGATTGGAGCTGCGGGTAAAGTGGATGCTCACAGTCTGACGAAATTCCTTTAGCGAATTTGTTGCATGACATCAAGTGCCTATTGGTGACAATGTCAACGATATGGCCCAATGGGATACCACTCACCCCACTGACTGGCAGTCTTCAGAGTTCAACGAAGTATGACATAGTCATTTTAAAGCAATCCAGGAAAGAATAAGGGTGAACAGTAAAGAAGAATAGGTAAGGTACATGAGTTGATAAACTGTAAGAGGAGGGGTTGGGTTATGCCTGATCAGTGATTATAAGAATGCGACAACAACAAAATAATAGACTAACATTTAACTTATTTTTATGAGGCTCCCTTGATGATCCGATTTCTAACTTTTTACTAATAGTACTTTCATTGGAGACTAAGAATTCCTTTTTGAGACTACAGAAAAGCATGCATAATTAAAATTAACAATTTCATTGGATGGAGGATTTCATCATGTGCTGACATCAGTTAGACAACCACTGGAAAACCTGGGACTAATGGACAGCTGTTTCGTCCTAGTTTGGGACTCTTCATCAATACGCACCCACCATCAGGATTCGAACCCAAGACCTTCTGGTCACAAGGCCAGCGAGCTCGTAGACCACTGAGCCACTGGGACCCGATCCAATGGACGAAACAGCTGTTCAGTACTCCCAGGCTTTCCAGTGGTTCTCTAACTGATATCAGCTCATGATGAAATCCTCCATCCAATCAAACAAAATCCCTACAAAACTAATACTTGAAAATTAACGATTTCACTCTGAAACTTTAGACTTAGGCGCAACTTAAAGAAATCAACACAAACTATTCCTCAAATATCGGTATTTTAGACTTTCCACTACTAAGTATAGCAGTAAAGCATTTTGATTATTAAGTGAAAAAAGACAGAATTTCCAAGCACAGTCACGTTTGGAGATTTGATATTACTTTTTACTGGAAAATAATCTGTCAATATTTTTATTTCTAGAGCGTAAGTAAGTAAACAAGATACTCACCATCGATGAAATTAGCTAGTGTTCATGCTATATCGTGAATTGTCAGAAGTTGGAATTCATGGGCTAGCCACTGGATTGCATCCCAATGGCCTAATGATCTACGAGCTAGCTGGCCTTGTAACCAGCAGGTCCTGGATTCGAACCCTGGCGGTAGGTGGGTGCGTACTGATGAAGAGTTACAAACTAGGCTGATAAAACAGCCAGATGTCCAGTACTTCCAAGTTTTCCGATGGTTCTCTAACTACTGTCAGCTTATGATCAAATCCTGTAGTCAATCCAGTCGAATCCCTGCAAACCAACACTTTATTATGAATAATATCAATCAGTGAAAGGGTGGAAATAAATTGATGCTGTTGTTGTACAATTCATGCATTTATCAGACACAATAGATTGCGAAAATTCTGTTGATTATAAGTTTAAAATGATGTCGACACTGATCAGAATATATAGCAAGTCAATCGATATGATTGATTTTACGTAAGTTCACTGTTATTTCTCCATATTATGTATATAAACATTGACCATATATACCAAAGATAATACAAATCATGGAAATATTATTCATAATTAATTGACTATGCTGTTTCATTTTGAAAAACAAATGATTTCTACTTCAGTCTTTCATCTTTCTTTTGTTTTCATCCTGTTTTATGAATGTGAATACTTCGTATGGACAGTTATTGCATAGTCTATTAAAATAGAGATCACAGAAACACTGGTTTTTTTATCGTCAAACTCTGTGTATCCACATGTTTGTTTTAAGGAAAGAAAGAGAAAAAGCAACAAGATCTTTTTATTTATAAAACAGTATCAAATTTTTATCAGAGAATTTGCTTAAAATATCAAGTTTCACATAGCTGTAAAAATGACACATGCCTGTATCTACTGTGAATGAAACTTTGTAGAAACTTTTAAGTATTCCTGACTAAATACCTATTTTTTTAAAGTACTCAAAGCCTTTTTCTCTTATCATACTCTTCAGTTTTGTAGTGTATTAACACTCCTAGTTTTTAAGTGATTTTCGAAAAAGAAAACAATATTATAGTGTAATCACTACTGTTTGTGTTGACTGCAACAAGCCTGCTTTATGAATTCCGTACAACTTTGAATTGCACCACATATGTTTATTCTCTACGTCCTGAATATCCAGTTTTCTTTTCAACAGTAGTTCCTGTGACTATCCATAACTGATAACTCGATAGCCAATTACAACAAAGAAAGAGTCACTTGTAGAATTTTAATTTTTGGATGGTGGCTAGCAGTGGAATCCAGGATAACGCGCATTTCGTCCTATTTGGGACTCGTCACTGGATGTACCTGTATTTCCCAGTGAATGATGATCTTCTTATAACCGAGGCTCGAACCCAGTGCCTATAGCTTCAAATGCCAAAGCGTTATCCAGTAGACAACTTGGGCTTAGACATCGTCTAAGCATCTGCACAAAAAGCCGACAAATCAATCTGAGACCAAGCACTTCGGTCCAATCAATCGACGGGAAAATCTAAAATTCACTTGTAGAACTGTTGACAGTTTGGAAGCATTCTTATAAAATTAATCGCAGATTATCTGTGAAACCCAGAAAGCTTTCTTCTGAATATTTCATTGTTGCTTTCTAATAAAAATTGCGAGCAGTTTTTTAAAAATAAGCCGACGCACTCCTTTACCTCGCTAAGCCAGTAATAAGACTGGTGAAGAGGGAAGATTGACCGTGAGGCTAGTAAACCTCCCCCTTTAATTATAAACACCACTGCCAACGAAACTACAAGCCTCTTGCCTGTGAAGTCCAATGTTCCACTGGGAATGTAAAGAAAATTAAAAAAAAGCTGTACCTTACGCAGTTGACCGATTAGGGGAATCTTGTTTCAGTCTTTGGGAAACACATGAGATTACTTTCAATAGTTTTATAGTGATTCAATCTGACTAAGCGCTCAAAGAATACCAGGAAAATTGCAACAAATTTATGATTTTGTAATCATTCAGTGCTAAATTGGCTCCAGGACAGTTGTGACATACATGGTCTGAATATTTATGGATATTGATTCTAAGTATTTTGATAGGCATTTATTTTCCCAAAAGGAATTATGGTCAAATTAGTGGTTTTATTTATTTGCAATTCATGAGATTCTGGCGTGACTGTCATAGTATCTATCAACGACAATTAAGTACTTGGTATTTCGTTGAAGTTGTATGATGTGGCGATAAGTATTATTCTTTTAAACTTTTGATGCATCAAGTGTGTGTTCAACTCAGCGTTTATCCAAGATAACACTTTATAATTTCATCTACTGTTGATGGACATATTACGAATGATAATGGTTAAGAGAATATCACTGAAAAGTATTTATACCCAAGTTCTCATTTAGGAGCGAACCGACCAGGAACCGATTGTGCAACAAATATGCAGAAAGAAATGCAGGTGGATTGACCATACTCTGAGAAAACCATCAAGTGACATCACAAGACAGGCAATCGCTCGAGTAGAACCCGGACGTAAGCGGTGAGTTGGTCGTCAGTGTGGGAGTGGGGTGTCATGGAGGAGGTCATGTGAAGAGGAGATGAAAGCATTTGGGCGGATGTGGAGCCCGGTGAAAACGTTGTCAGAGAACCAAACGCAATGCAGACGTGCGGCTGAAGCCCTATGTCCCTCTAGGAATTAAAGGAAACAATAATATAATAATAATACACAAGTAAATGAACAGGACGTTATAATCATTGCTTAAGGTGTTGTGAAAGATGAAAGCACAAGTGTATATCGATTGATTTTACCAAGTGAAATAAATTATCTAGATAAAGTGAATGGTTATGGGCAATTAACCACACCTGAAATTACTTTCCAACTGCTAAATGGTTCTGAAAGCTTCACTGAAGGACATTTATGATTGATAGGATGGAGGATTTCATCATGAGCTAATATCAGTTAGAGAACCACTGGAAAACCTGTGACTAATGGTCAGCTGTTTCGTCCTAGTTTGGAGCTCTTCATCGGTACTCACCCACCGATAGTGTTGTAACCCAGGACCCTGTGGTTACAAGGCAAGCTCGTAGACCATTGAGGCACTGGACCCGATTCAATGGTCCATGAAGACGACATTGCGAAGTGGTCGCACTATGTCGTGAATTGGCAGAAGTTAGAATTCATGGGCTGGCCATTGGATTGGGTCCCAGCGGCTTAATGGTCTACGAGCTCGCCTTGTAACCAGAAGATGCTGGTTTGAACCCTGGTGGTGGGTGCGTACTGCGAAGAGTCTCAAACTAGGACGAAACAACTGTCCAGTACTCTCAGGTTTTCCAGTGGTTCTCTAACTGATGTCAGCTTATGATGAAATCCTGCATCCAATCTCAGCTATATAATATGTATATATCAGTGTCATTGGAATAAAAGTGATAAACTAATGTAAGCAAGAAACGATCTGTAGATGGTTTATTGCACTTGATTTCTTTCTTTTGAAATATATATGCTTCACCTACTTGTAGCTATAGGGCAATTTTCTGTCTGATAATACCTTGAGACTTTTACTGTCAGAGAGTTCATCCTACAAGCTCATACAAATAGATAATTATTTAAGTACACTTTGAAAATCTCTCAAAAGTTTTGGGTAGCTAAACAAAATTTCACTTTATTTATTTTTGTCTTTTAGATAACTGTTCATTAATTTCACCTTATACAAAATGTAGATTGTAGTTTCTTTTGTCTGAGTAGTCAATATTTCTTGTAGGCTTCCTTATCTTGCTCAGAAGAATAATTTTAAAAATTTGACAGGATAAATGTCTAGAAACATGCATATATTTCTTGTCTTTTTTGGGCAGATTAGTATACTAATGGAACAAATATATACATATATATATTATATATGGGGATATACAAAGCATATATGTACTGTTATGTAAGAAGGTACATACTCATATACATATATGTATATATATTACATTCATAAGAAACATTTTACTGGACAATTATTACTTCAACTGTCTTCCTACTATCACCATGGTAACCTAGGTGGAGGTAGATAGATAGATAGATAGATAAAGAAAGTCAGGGTGACAGGTGAAATAAAGTAGTAGTAGTATAATAGGAGAAGTATTATGCATAGTAAAACAAAAATTACAAACATAATTTCACTAGATCAGGTGGTGGATGACAAAAACAATAGGATGAAACTTCTGGCATGTCATCTTTTTTCCCCTCTTTTTTGACTTCTCCAATCTATCAATACTCATACAACTAACTAACTGCCTTTGTGTTCACTTGTTCATATACACACATACATCTCCAAACTTCATGTGCATTATTAGCTGGATAGTGTCAGTTGAAGAAGAATGATGCTGGCTAATTTGGTAACTGGACAGTGTAATCAACGGGGACTAAAATATATAAAATATTATAGACTACATCAGTTATTTTTTTTAGAGGATAAAGCAGTCAACAATAATATTCTTTGCATAGAGTTAATCTTTTTTGTGTCTTGTTCAATTTTTACCAAAAAAAATCAAACAAACAAACAGCAGGGTGACTGTGAGTTAACAGTTAGGCTCCAGCAACCAACATATACGTCTACAATTATGCATAGTTATCTGGTAAAATTTTTGTTTTTGCAGACTACTTCTATTGAAGAAGGTAATTATTGATAAACTATTCCAGGATACACTTAAAATAAAACAATTTGCTCATTAGAAATAACAGTAATAATTAGAAAATTGGATATAACGGAATAGATGTCTAGTGGCAGTATATATTATAAGCAAGGGGGAATGCATTGGACAACAAGCATTAACAACAATTAGTAATTTTAAATTATTTATTACTGCTGCAAGTGAAATAACCTATTCAGTAAGTATTATACCACTGAGGATTGTATTAGGAAGGAAGTTGTGATGATTTGGGAGGGGGGCGTGGGGGGGGGGGCTAAATACATCCCCTATCTGAAACAAATATAAACCTGCCATCACGTAATTCTAACAGAGTTTAATCCATTTCTGAATAACTGTTTTTATTTTTAAAATTTTATTTTTTTTAACCAGTGTTCTATATCAGATAATTACGTTTCTGATCAGCATATATAATTTATTTATTTACTACTGCAAAGCTACTCAAGGTGATTAAGTAAGTGCGTTATAAGAAGCACATTAGTATTGATAAAAAGCTTGAAATCGCTTAGAAGTAAGACAGAAATACACATTTGTGCGAAGTGTTGAGATCTAAACACACTGTTTGAAGGATGTTTATGACTATTAAAACAAAACAAAAAAAACAACATTTAATTAACTAATCCTCTTTTTAAATAATATTAACAATACTCGAAGGAAGACTCTACATTTCAAGCATGTAGTGAGCTTTAGAAAGTAGAAATTTTACCATTTGACTAGGTGTTTCTAATGTCTGGAAAAAGGGTACATAATAAAGGTGTCATAATATGCTCAATTTCCAATATTAAGATGAGCAAGTATATTATAGACTTGGAAAATGCGTTTAGATGGGTATGTTTATCTAAAAATAACTGTTATGGTGTTAATTTGTGTTGCTAGAGCCACACGGAAACACAATGTTTGCATAAGTATAGTTAGTACATCAAGGTGTGAAAAGGAGATGGTGATTGCACTATATGAGTAAGACGGCGAATTCATTCATGTGCCAGTATTTGAAACACACTGTTAGTAAAAATGCCACGAAATCATATACTAAAGTGTTCGCAACTTCCAAATACTATGAGATATCATAACAGTTGCTGCAGTAACAAAATTTACAAAGCAATTAAAAGTGCATTTCTGAATTCGACATTTCAAGAAATATATGATATGCATTCCGAAATTTAAATATGATGAACTTTCAAATACTATCCCAGTGTGATATAATTTGTAAGGACAAATATTATCAATACCTTGAAAAAATGGATCCGTGTAGTTCGAATGGAGGCTTTCGGTATTGTTGCTGCTTGTTAGTTGTTTGGTTTGACTGCAGAGCGATAAGCTTAAAGTGAAGTAACCTCTTTAAGTTCTTACTAGTCTATCTGATGACCCTGACTGTGATTGCTTGTTCCCAATGATGTTTTAAAGATAATTCTTACCTACGTTACCAGGATCTGATAGGATTTTTTTAGCACGTCATCATATTTATCACTTGCAAATTGATATGAGTACCAGTGTTCCAGGGAATTCTTGGGCATTCTTTCTATTCCCTGTTTAAAATTTTGATATTTTCCTAGTTGAATTATTGTTTGTAGTTGTCCAGATGCACTTAGGTGAAAGAACGCATATATTTTTACCCTTTTTTATGTTTGTAGACGTAAAGATGTATAAGACATCCACACTGGACATCATAGTGTTTTTCGCAGCTAAAGCAATCTGTCTGAGATGTGATCTTGGTTTTGTCTTCTTTTACTGTTGATTAAATAGGTCTGCATCACATAGAATAAAGTGACCATGTTGATTTGTAGATAACATTTATTCCAAAAGGTTTCAGTATTCTAGCAGGGATTTTGGAAATGTACACTTCTCATGCAGTCGGATGATGTTACTTGTAGGCTAGAGGGGCGCCTTGTGTTAATTGATTGATTGATATGAAGTTAGATAGCTTTTGACAAAGCCTTTTAGATATCCATTTCCATGTAAGACGGTCAAAAGACGTTTACTGTTTATTTTTATCAAAGTAGGAGGTGTTGCATTTTGTCCTTTCTCGTTTTAATGATGTTTGTAAACAGTTTATATTGTCTGCTATCTATCTGTTGCTGTTGCGTTTCAGTGCTTGATCTGTATGGATTGAATGTCTGTTTACTTGTGTTTTTAGTTTTCAAGTACTTTATTACTTATGTAAAATTCCCAGAAATGAAAATTTGTCCTGTGCATCCTCTTATTTTTCTAACCCTTTGTCGTTAAAAACGTCAAATTTAAGTGTATAAGACTGCAACTTCAGAGGATATCATCATTTCACTGCCACTTAACTGGATATCTTTGATTTCCCCTAGAAAATGAGATAGCTGTTTAGTAGAACGATTACATGACCCTGATATTTCAGTTTCTTCTCTGCTAAAATTTATAAAAACGGGAATTCTTGTATGAAAATCTTCTCTGGACGTCTGGTTCGAGTAATTCCAGTCTACTTGAAAATCAAAGTGGGTCGGTTAGATTTCGTTCTCCAATAATCTTGATTTGTGATTTGTTCTGATCTGAAGGAATTACTTAAGATCATGGTAATTAAACTGTTTGATGCTTGGATTGACTTTGTTGTTAGCCGCTGGTATGCATTATTATTATCTTCAAGTAATTCCTCGATTTTCTTGGTATCTTGGTCTGTTTTCTCCATGATCACAGTGTAGTTTTTTTTCTTCATACTCTTCAGTCACTTATCGAGATGTGATAAGAGACTTGACGACCACTATCAGGTTAGCAGACGTATGGACTAGAAAAGCAATTACAGCAGCTAATTATAATAATTTTAGCTAAAGTTACTGATATATTCTTTCTGTTTCCTCATCATTTATTGTTTTTCTGAATTATAAAAGTTATATGGCAGCCGATCAGAAATGGATTAAGAAAAATCTATTAAATCGACTTAAGAATTACACATGTTATTTAGCTGTGTTTATTTTAATTTGTCCTATATGTTCTGAATAGTTAATGATTTGTATAAATATTACGAAAGATATTAAAATGTTTCATGGTTTGTTGGTGGATGGTGACTAGCAGTGGAATCCAAGATGGGCATTTCGTCCTATTCGGGACTCGTCATCCGGATGTACTTGTATTCCGCAGTGAGTCAGTGATGATGTTCCCATCGAGGTTTATTCAAGTGCATATGTACTCTGTACTTTTTATAGCTCAAAACACCGCCTTCATTACGTTGACTAAGAAGGAAAAGAATTTTTTCTGTTTGGCTTTCTTCAATGGCAACTAGTGGAAAAGTGGATACAACCGTTAATTTGATTAAACCATGCTGTGTTGTAATAATAGTATCATTTAAAATTTTTTGTTCCTTTACATTCCGAGTGGAACATAGGGCTTTGAGCTAGAGCTTAGAAGTTTCGATAGCAGTTGTGCTTATATTTAAGGGGTGACACTACTAGCCTTACACTCAACCTTCCCTCTGTGTTGGCCATACTAATGGCTTAGCAAGGTTTCGGAGTGAGTCAGCCGAGAATCGATCCTCGTACCATGTGCGTAGTAGGCGAATGTTTTGCAGTTGAACCACCAACGTGTAACGTTAAACATTATCACAGTGAGGCGTATGAATACAGCGTACAGCCTTCCTAAAACGTTTCACAAAACCATTAGGCTGCGTACTATCCTATCCCCCTCGCTAGATCTGGCAAAAATGTCACAAGAACACCATGAGAACATGTGACAGGCTAGGTACTCCATAATAATAGTAACAACAGCTGTATTCCGAAAAATTCGTTTTAAACACAGTACAGAATTTTCAGCTTGATTTATTGAAAGGTGTTTATTTCTTGTGTAAGGTCTTTAAGTAATATATTGGTCGATAATACATCATTTGAAGCCATATTACTGCATCCAAAGCGTGCTTCATTGCTGCGCAAAGTTTTACTTCCATTTCCTTAAGAAAATTCATAGAAGTAGGTTGAATTCTTCTTGAAAGTGTGTGTGACAGTTGGTTACAATTCATAAATGTAGTTGGATGGCTACAACAATATGAAATACAGTAGATATGATGCTTTTTGGTGAATAGAAAAATATTTGATAATCCAGTGATCTAAGCAGACAGCCAGTTTCAGGTTAATATTTCAAAACAAAGTAGGTAAACATCTAGGCCACAATGCGAATAATACTCATACTCGTCTGAATAGTAAAAATTCTTCCTGATATAGCTTTATCTTCGTTATACGCTATCCAAAAAGCAAATGAATTCATTTTTGATAACACGGATTCAATCAATATGGACACCCAATACTTTTCCGAACAATAATGATCATACACAATGGAAACTTTCAGCATTACGTAATCAGATGAAAGAGAGGTGAAAATATCCAGTTACCAGGGCGGAAAAAGAATGATAACTGCTTCTTACTGAACGCACAAATCAGGTTTCAGGCGCTTGATGCAGATGGCTTCAACAAACTTGAGGAGAATTGAGCTCTTTTGCTTATTGATAATTTTGAACGATCTTGCAACATCCACCTCATGACTCGTGTCAAGGAGATGCCTGGTGATGGATGGCACTCTTTAAAGCATTTAATGTTTTTAGATATATAAGTTTTCGGGTACATGTTCAGAAAATCGTAGATATGCCCTTCTTTCTCTTCTTCCAATGTAACTGCTCCCACAGATGCATGTAAATTCGTATATACAGTTGGAGTTTACATGAGAAGGATATCTATCGATTCTCGATTGCACCAAAGAGCAAGTCGTTCGATAGATATGAATAAGCTTAGGTGCAGAATAGGCTCTGACTAGTGACGTACTCAGTCTTCTGTTTACCATTGCTGTAATGTTTTCACCTTTATAATCAAGTTGAATGTAGATTGACTTTATCTCCACTGTGATTTGTTCTACAGTTGAGATTTGAGATCTTCCATACTTGTTGATGAATCTTTGAGGGTAACCATTGTTCTTCAACATCTTTTGGAGAAACACAAATTCTTTCTCTAATTTCTTTATAGAGCATATTCTTCTCGCTCTATAGTACAGAGTCTTGACTAGTTCGCATTTAAAGCTATTTGGACAAAAGTCCTTTCCATGTAGGCTTTCGATAAATTGATTTCTGAAGACTATCGTCTTCTAGGCGTTGCATGGCAATGTCAAAGAAGTGGAACTTTCCATCACTTTCATGTTCCATAGTAAATTCAATATTGGTATGTGCGTCACTGAATAATGTGAGTAAGTGTGAAGCATGACTTTCATTGTGTCATCGACATATTGATAGTAAGAAGTTGTTTCGTCGATTGCATGCTTCAACTTTGTTCTTTCAAGGTTGGACATGAATATATCTGCTAAAACAGAGCTAAGTGGACTGCCCATAGCTACACCATCTATTTGGAGTTAAAGGGTGTTTTCAAATTGGAATTGCACATCCATAGTACACATTAGCAGTAGGCTCCATTATGGATAAGATTTTATTTTTGATAAACTGTCATGCAGTGTTACACAGTAATATTAAATGATGACGTTTTGAGCACAAATCCTTGCTCATACTCATATCAAGTTGTTATGATACATGATGTGGGATGATTATGAGTTGCAATAATTTGTGCTCGAAACGTCATCGGTTAATATTACTGCGTAACACTGTGTGACTTATCAAAATAAAATCTTATCCATAATGGAGTTATATTCTACCAAAGTGCCTAAGTTTTATACTTATATTAGCAGTAGGCGTCTGAATTTCGACTCTGGGAGTGAGAGGAGCCAACGAAATAAATGATGGTACCATTTTATTCTGCAAAAACTGTTGTGCTTGCTTTATTCAAATTCACTAAGGGGATTAAATGTATGAACTGTTATAATTGAGTTTTAATTATTAAAGTTAACTTATTATTATCAGTTATAAATTATATACACATTCTATGTATTTACACACACACACACACTGTAACTGTTGAATCAAAATGAGTAAATACAACTAAATTAGAGCTAAGTGACCTAATAGTTAGAGAACCATTGAAAACCAGGGAGTACTGGACAGCTGCTGTTTCATCCTAGTTTGGGAATCATCGGCAGTACGCACCCACTGGGATTCGAACCCAGGACCTTCCGGTTACAAGTCAAGCTCGTATACCATTCAGCCACTGGGACCCGATTCAATGGCTCATTAATTCTAACTTCTACCAATTCGTGATTTAGCGTGACCCCAACCATTGTCGTTGGTGGGACATCCATCCTCACACGTGACATCTGAATAGACCTCACTGGTCACGACTTCTCACTAGAACTCCAGGAAACTCCATCCTGTAGCAAGTCACTAGCGAGCATCAGATTAATTTTCTATAGTTTGGTTTGTAAGGGTTAGTTATGTTTTTACGAGTTGATCACGCAATCGTATACGAGCTTGCCTTGTAACCGGAAGGTCCTGGGTTCGAACCTTGGCAGTGGATGCGTACTGCCGATGATTCCCAAACTAGGATGAAACAGCAGCTGTCCAGTACTCCCTGGTTTTCAATGGTTCTCTAACTTGTATCAATCCGTGATCAATTCGTTAAAACATAACTAACCCTTACAAACCAAACTATAGAAAATAACCTAATAGTTATTATATCCAAGGCTTCATCGTAGTTCGATGACCAGACCGGGGGGTGGGTAAATCTATCATGTTGTTGAAGTGTACAAAAACATTTGTTACGATGGCTACAGTACGGTTGCTCTTAACGAGTCATCTTCAGGGCATATTTACAACATCTGCAAGAATAGCTTTTCAAATTTCGCTTTTGTACTTGTATTCTGTCGCTTCAGTAGAGGTCTCAATTAAGTATTGGTCTAGTGTTTATCGATAGGCATTATAACTTAGAATCAGACACCTAACAAAAATCTCACTACTAAAGTCAGATAACGTATATTCTAAAAGAGCTGGATATTTTTCTTCTGAGATAGGGAGTATATACATCCCTTTCAGCAATATGAAAAACAACAAAATAAGTAAATATGAGCTTCTGCAATGCGTATTTGACACTTGTCACCGTCGTCATCATCATCAGATTGTATGGTTTTTGCCATACTGAGCAACATGGTTACGGAGTTTTGGGGAACCCAATGCTCACTGGATTATTCATCAGTAGATGGTTGAGAACACCCTCAGAATATCCGACCAAAACGATGAAAGCGAACTTTTGGTTTTTTTAAATCTTTAATTTACCACTTACTTGATATGAGACTGTGGAAAGATTCATTTTAAATTAAAAATTATATTTTAGCAATAAGGTATAATGTTAGCGTTTTATTTTTTTATTTAGAATACTGTAACTTGTGTTTCTGCAGGGTAAATTTACTCTGCTTTCGTTAAGTTATGTTCTCGTAAAACAAAATCAGTTAATTAATGCA
Organism: Trichobilharzia szidati; assembly: GCA_944472155.2. NCBI lineage: Eukaryota > Metazoa > Platyhelminthes > Trematoda > Strigeidida > Schistosomatidae > Trichobilharzia > Trichobilharzia szidati. The sequence continues at coordinate 102,421,613 of OX235274.1, read as the reverse complement.
TTAAGGCTTATCATATATACTGGGTTTATTATACTTGAATTTATTCATGTGAAAAAAAATTGTGGATTATTTAGACAATTCACCATTTCTTTCTCCGTAGATAAGCTTTTCTTTTGATAATCTAACAACTGCCAGTTAAAGCTTCTTGGAAAGTGTTCAGTGCGAGAGAGATGCTAAATAATAATACGGTGTTGAAATAAGCTTAATTCAATGTTCGACAGAGGGATTCTGTGTTAAACAATGATTAAATCAAGGTACATGCTTACACTATAAGTTTTGTTATAAAATGTAACACTGAATAAATTATTAAAGCTGCATTACGAATAACATGCTTGTTGGTTAGAGGATTTCATAATCAGCTGACAGCGGTTAGAGGACTATTAGAAAACCTGGAAGTACTGGACGGCTGTTTCGTCCTTGTTTGAGACTCTTCGTCAGTACGCACCCAGCCGTCAAGTGTGAGGACAGAAACTCGCCAGCAGTGACACTGTCTAGTGGTCGCGCTATATCGTGAACTGTCAGAAGTTGAAATTCATGGGCTAGCCACTGGATCGCGTCACAGTGGCCTAATGGTCTATGAACTCGCGTTGTAACCGGGTGGTCCAGGGTTTTAACCTTTGCTGTAGGTGCGCACTGATGAAGAGTTACAAACTAGGCTGATAAAACAGCTAGCTGTCCAGTACTTCCAGGTTTTCCGATGGTTCTCTAACTACTGTCAGCTTATGATTAAATCCTGTAGTCAATCCAGTCGAATCCCGGCAAACCAACACTTGAAAATACGTTTTGCTGAAAGTTCACAAAGTTTTCATATTTTCATAATTGTTGTCATTTTGTTATTGTTCAGGGTTTTCCTTTCAGCATGCTCACTAATATAAATGTATGGAATTATCATTTATTCCCTTTGGTTTTCGGTTGAAATTAGGGTTTTAACAGCACATTATTTCATCGTGTTTCCTCCAATCCTCTCTAGACAGTTCCACGATTGCCAATAAGCTTTCATCAACCTCCCTCACAATCTTCCTCATGTCAACCTGGGACGCCAAACTCATTGTTTCCCATTCGTGTTCCGTTAGAGAGCATGGTGCGCTTCTTATATATTCTCTGAGAATCCTAGGTATATTATATGTACTGTATATGACTACACCGGGATAAAACAGTACAGAAATGTGTGATCTCACAAATGCTATCTCCACAAGTAAGTATTGGGACAGAAATAAGTTTCGCAAGTATTAATCATCTGCTTTCAATTTACCCAGCGTTCTTAGTCGTTCAGAAATATAAATGTTATTTGCATTTTTATCTGACTTCACGTTTTAGTCAAAATGATAAGGGAAGACCACAAACCGTGGCTTACTAAGTCTCATTAAATGACGACTGTTCCTGATCAGTGGACTAAGCGATACTACTAGATCTAATTATTTTCATTATTTCAACAAATCATTCTTGAACTTTTTGTTTGCCAAAGGTAAATGTTTTACACTGCTTAACTTTTATATTATCCGTTAAAACAAATTACTTTTTTAACAGTCTAAAGTTATGGGTAAGGCACAAATTTCCTTATGGGATATTTTCAGGGTTATTGGCAAGTCGTCACACGTATACGCTTTTAAACAATATGACTTTGACGGTGAGAGGTCGCTGTAGATCTGTAGACTGAAAACTAACTTGTATTTTGCACTTATATGAGCATATATCAGTTCATCTGTTCAATTTCAGCCAGGTGTATTGGTCGTTTCACTCTTTCCTATCTAAAAGGTTTCAAGAACACTATCCTGCATGGTCGCAGATAGGTAGCAGTGGCACCATATAGAGTGCGACAGTTGAAACTGCTTACATTATCTCAACATAGTTCTCCTTCACAGTAATTTACAAAATGAGGAACAACCCACCAAATAGGTATGCTTCGTCTACTGTGCAATTCTGAAGCTGTAGCCATTTAGGTAGCTCTGCATACGAAAGAAAATTTTTCAACCACTTCTGCTATCATGGTAACGACCCTGCTGTTTTATACCTAGCTTGATTCTTTTAAACTCTTTATATCTCTTATGCCCTTACGAATTCTTGCATAATACCACATTCTCTTTCTTTTCTATGTACACCCTGATTGTATCTCACGCATTAAATTATTTATCTCATTATGCAATCCTAAAATCCTCATTAAAATCTAGTTATGTATTGATTAACAGTAACAACTATGACTGTAGTAACTCATCAGTTTTGTTACTATCCCATTCTGTGAGAAAATGGCGTATAAATGTGATTATATAGCTAAAGAAAATGAATTCACCGAAAAGAGGCTCTTTGCTGCTGGTTTAAAAAAAATTTAATTGTATTTCTCTTGGATTTTTATTATATTATTTATTAAAATACAAGCAGTTATATTTGTAAGAGTAGGGTGCATGAAAACAGAACATTATGAAAAATTTCTTGGCTTATATTTTAGAAATCCAGAGGCACCGTTGATTATCTGGTGTGATGAAGTTCAAAATCACTCAAGGGCAAAGTTAAAGTTTAAGCGCCATTAACTACCAATCACCGAATGACCTCGAACGCACCAGTCACCTGAAGGAGGCAGTTTTGTCTATGGAATACATGTATTTACGGAAAAAATGCATTAAAACTGTATAAACGTGTTACAGAGGATACCCTGCTCTCACATTTGATAAAAATAACTCTCAGTTTTAGGTTGGAGTATCAACAGACTATAATTCCATTGTGGGCAAAATTTATTTTGATAAAGTCTCACAGTGTTATCCAGTAACATTTACTGGGCAATAAACTGTGCTCGAAACGTCATCAGTAAATATTACTGCATAACACTGTGAGACTTTATCAGAATAAATTTTACCCACAATGGAATTATACTCTACCACAGTGCACAAGTTCTATTCTTATATCAACAGAGTAATTTAACCGCATTTTATGCATGTAATTATTTAGGTCTTCTAACCCTAATCTTTCCTAAACCTAACCCTAACGTGAAAATATGTCTAAACTAACCCCAATCTAACTTGAACTAAACTTAATGTCACCCTAACTTGTCCTTCGCCTAAACCGTAACTTAATCTTTCCCAAACCTAAGCTGAAACTTTCCAGATATCCCATTTAATAACATAACTCTCCGATGAGCATATTTTACTCATGATGACAACATTATTTGCCAAGTTTCACTAACTTGCTCAGTGTGCGCCTCAAGGTCATTGGTGCGGCCACACTCCATTGGTAGTTAGTTAGTGGTGCTTAAAGTTTAACTTGGCCCACTCAAGAGTTATAAAAAATGATAGACGGATTTGAAAACATATTTTAAATTTTATTTTAAAGTTTTAAGTATTAAAGAATGTTTTGAAGTTTGTAATTAGTTGGGATGGATAATCTGTCATCCAAAGAAACGTAATTGAGAGTTTATAAAAAGTAATCATCTCACCATATTCATTCTCTAAACCCTAGATAATAACATAATGTTACTCACAGGTAATGCATATCACAGCAAAACAGACACTCCTCATACAGATTGATAAATCTTAAGAACAGGACTCTATATTTCAAAATTCTAGTCTTAAAATTTTTTCTTTTTTTAATGACAGAAAAATTATCCAGTTTTTTTATAACTTACAAATGAGTATATATATATATATATATATATGTACATACAGAGAGAAAGGCAACGTGTCTGTCTTTTAAGTTTTATATTTTATTTTGCATGTATAACAGGGAACAATCATCACAAGTTTCTCATTGGTTTAAGCTGAAATATTTCTAGGCATTGTACTGATGCATGTTTCCTGGTTGGTTCATATTATTATTATTATGTGGCACAAGTTTATTACCGTTAGTTAGTTAAGTAGAAGTGCTTTTCATTTGGGTATTCAATCTCTTTGTAATTTGAATTGTAATTATTATTATTATTATCTGAGTTGGATAAACAACAACAAAACTCTTTTCACTCATATAATAATTGTGGTTATATCTTAAACACAAAGCAAAGTGTCACATGATTGACTGATATCACTAACAATATCAACATCGGTCGGTATACAGGACTACAAATTGATTCTTATGGTAAATACAGCCGACTGCATTAACAACTATAATGACTATTTATATTCTTTTGAGTAAGTTTATTCATTTATTTCATATTTTTTGTATGCATGTTATAATTGTTTACGAATCATCTCTTGCTTATGTAATATTTCGAGTTCAAAACAAAAATTCCTTAAAGAATAGCTTCTAATGAATGTTCTGTGCAGAATGTACGTTATATTCAAAACAGGCAGCAGAAAACATCTATACTGAACGCATTCCCCTGAAGCTGTATGAGATGAATGGAACGCAACTGGAGTCTGTAATTTTCAATCAATCAAATGACAGACAAAATCACAGAACGCTAATCAGCCATGTCTGTCTGGATTCAACATAGAACTTGGCACCAAAGTGCAGCAGTTCGAGTTGCCACGTTCCAAATAGCACACAAAGGTAGACAAGAAAACGAGTAAAGGGAATCAGTAGAGTTTTGACAAGTATAAGAGTGGAACAGAGTGAGTAATGGTAGTAGAAAGGAATATGAAAGATTACAGAGACTGAATACATCTGCGTAAGCCATTGACAACGATTTTGAGCCATGTCACCGATTGTCTCCAGCCATTGATTCTTAGAGTTCCGAGGGCCCCAACCCGGAAGTCTGCATCTCGCTACCTGACTCAGTTTAACGGTCAAGGATTTCATGGATTGGTGGCATGTTTTTGTTTGGCCACCACTTACTCTTTTCCAACCTGCACCTATATCAGCTAGTAATGCCCGTCGGGGGAGGCGATGGTTAGACATGCGCAGCACGTGGCCTAACCATCTCAATCTATGTAACTTCATAGCCTCTTCGACTGATTTTCCCTCTTTGCCCAACACTCTACGCTTAACCTAACGTCGACATTACTTACCTTATTATACCACCTAACGTGGGAAAGAGATCGTTTACATCTATGATCAAAAACAGTTAACCTTTTCATGTCTTCAACTCCATCATCTATGCAGAAGGGTTGCATTTAACTCCACTTAACCTCCTCAAGATGACTGGCAGGCATTATTGCCGAGAAATGAGGGGAGGTTGTGCGTCAAAACCATAGGCATCACCTGTTAAAAAAATAACAAAGACAAAAAAAGAAAAATCAAGGCTTGAAGCTCATTTTTCCTGTCAGTCAAAATATTCTTGATAAAAAGGGATATTTCAAAATATTAGTGGAATACTACTGCAATTTAGTGCTGAGTTACTTACACAAATATCTAATTTTTCCCCATAAAACACCTTATCGTAACTAAAATTTCACTATGCAACTGAATTCTGTACATTTTGTTCTATTTCATTAGAATTTATTTGCAAATTCTAGCTCTCAAAATTTTGGAACTGTTGGATAGTAACACAGTCTGAGCGGTTGCAGAGATTCACGAGGTTAACAGATTTCTTTCCAATGCACGTGACATGGATCCCCAAAAGTTTGACGTTGAATACTTTACTCGAAAATTACTCTTATGGACGCGTACGGGGTCCAGTGGTAGAACACTCACTAACCACGATTCATGTGGTCTGGGGTTCAGTCCCCAGTCGACGCACTCCCTGACCTCGTTAACCAGGTATTAAGGCCAGTAAAGGGGGAAGGTTGAACGTGAGGCTAGCGATCCCCCACCCGCCGTAAAAAAATAACACCACTGCTATGGAAACTTCGAAGCTCTAGCTTGAAGCCCTATGTTACACTTGGAACGTAAAGGAATAAAATACAATAAAAAATCATTCTAGGTGACACGAGTGTAGCAATGTTACACATTTTCCCAAGGTCAATAGATTATATTAATTTACCATTCAATCTATGTGAACACACTATTCTAGGGAAAAAACACTGGAATCTTTCTTAGTGAGTAATTATCAGCCCCATCGCCTGGTTGTTATTCTGAATAAAAATTAATTGTTTATCGTCAGATTAAATGTGATTATGATCAAAACTACACTACTCAGGGGCATAGTTAAGGAGTGGAATCGGACTTTAATCAATTACATACATTTATTCCCCTTAATGAATTTGAACAAAGCAAGAACTACAATTTTAGCAGAATAAAGTGGTACCATCTTTTATTTCGTTGCCTTCTCGTCAGCTGCTTACAGGGCAAAGAAATTATTAAATGTATCTACAAAAACAATTTTAACATACTTGCACAGAGTTCATTTTAAACAAAAATCAATCGATCAATATACGCATACACTAATAATATATACATATATATATGCAATATTAAACACTATTCCGAACAATAATAATCATACACAATGGAAACTTTTCAGCATCTCGCATTCGGATGAAAAATATCCAGTTACCAGGGCAAACAAAGACTGATAACCGCTTCTTTCTGAACGCATTAGTCAGGTTTCAGGCGCTTGATGGAAATGGCTTCAGCAAACTTGAGGAGAATTGAGCTCTTTTGCTTATTGATAATTTTGAACGACTTTTCGACGTCCACCTAATGACCCGTGTCGAGGAGATGCCTGGCGATGGCACTATTTAGAGCATTTGTTCCTTTTAGACATGAGCTTTTTAGTACATGTTCAGAAAATCGTAGATATGCCCTTCTTTCTGTTCTTCCAATGTAACTGCTCCCGCAGATACATGTAAATTTGTATATACAGTTGGAGTTAACATGAGAATGATATCTATGGATTTTCGATTGCACCAAAGAGCACGTTGTTCGATAGACGGGAACGAGCTTAGCTGCAGGATAGGCTATGGCTAGTGATTTACTCAGCCTTCTGTTGATCATCGCTACAATGTTTTCACCTTTATAATCAATTAGTCCATTGAATAAATAACGCTAATAACATTGTATTCTGGTTACTAATTTTGATCATTCTCCCAATACTAACCGTATTATGATACCTTGAGTTTTTGTTTCCTTTTTTTTACTAAGTGCTGTTCTTTCTTCCATGATCATTGTAATTTGAAGATGTTGTCAACCGGAGAAAACTTTCTTAAAATGAAGTATTTTCTGTTGTGAATTTAACTCTTTATTTCTCTAGGAAACATTTTTTTCAAGTGAATTGAATACACAGTTTTGCTATTTATTAGTTGCTACGGATATTTCTGTTACTCACCTAGAGTTTATTTTTCCGCTTCAGAACTAAGAATAGACAAATAGTGTGTCCTTGAAATCTTTTTGTACATCTGTTTATCATCCGTGTTACGCACCTATATATAGCCTTCAGTGTGATGAATTCGATTTACGCTGATGACAGAGTACAAATCCAAAGTAACATTAAATTTAGAAGTCTTAAAACTAAAGTTGCTAATATCTAATCAGCTTGAAACTCTTATGTAAAATTTACTGCCTTCAAAAAATAAAATTCATATTTCTAGTTTGCTTCAAATTCTTCCCAGAGTGAGTGTGCCGCAAATACGCGATAAAATTTTAATAGAACTAATCATCTTATTACGCCATGATAAATGTTTATTTGTATCGGTATGTTTTGTTTTTCAGAAAAACAGTAAGTTGATGTATAGACAAGATTTTCCAAGGCATAAGTAGGCCTGTGTTGTCACGTTCTATGTCAAGTAAAATAGTTACAATTTTTAACCGACTACAATCTGACTTTCTTAGACTAGGTTATGAGTACAAGGTAGGATGTCCACGTTAAACATTAGGATGTAAAATACAAATATTTTGACATTTTTGATTAGTCAGACAAATATATTCAAATTATTTCTACTGTTAAATGAAAACTCCAGAGTATGATTATTAAGAAGCTCTCTGTTTTGTCAAGGGGTTGATTTTAAGGAAAAATGAAAGTTTTTTTTCAAATTCCATGGCAATAAGCATTTAAGAGTTACAGGATTTTATCATGAGCTGACATCAGTTAGAGAACCATTGGAAAACCTGGGAGTACTGGACAGATGTTTCATCCTAGTTTTCGACTCTTCATCAGTAGGCACCCGCAGTCAAAGTTCGAACCCAAAACCTTCGAGTTACAAGGCTAGCGAGCTCTTAGACTATTAAGCCACTGGGACCCGATCCAATTGCCAGCCCATGAATTCTAACTTCTGCCAATTAACGATATAGCGCGACCGCTAGCCAATGTCTTCGGCTAGTATTTGTCCTCACACTCGACCTGCTGCACCCTACTAGTCATTACTTCTCACTAGAACCTGTCTGATTAGGGCAATTCGCCAGCAAGCATCTCATCGATATTCAAGTGTCAGCTCATGATAAAATCCCGTAAACAATCAATCAAAATCCCTACAAACCAACACTTGAACATTTAAGAGTATTTAATGCACAAATAAATATGAAAATCTACCCTTCTACAGGTGTACAGATAGTCAAGTCCCACACTAATCCACTCATAAAAGCTATTCTCAAACTCAGCTCACTGTAATCTAGCTATCTCCTAATAATAATGTGCTTTCTTCAAAAGTGTGTATAATGCGAACACTATACAGACGAATTCACAGATGTCATACACTAAAACTTGAAATTCTTGAATAATGTTTTGGTAGTAAACGCACACTAGAGATATACATTTTTTTTCTGTATTCCGCAAAAATGACAACTTAACATTAATAGAAACAGCATAAGGTGTTACCAGTGAACGGGTAGGTCATGTACAATCAAATCAAATGTTAATTAACAATTACAGTAACTAGGGTATCTTTCATTGTACCTCACATAACATTCATTGTATTCTATGACAGTTGTGACAGTGAGATTACTGAAATAGTTGACAGAGTTTTGTAAAAGTACATAAACAATAAAACACGATAAGCAAGTGTATTTTTCGACTGAGTTAAATAGAAAAATTCATACCTGAAACAAGTCTAAAATTTTAATTGAACAGAATAACTTGCTTTTTCTGTCTTAAAACTAAATGAAAACAAACACTTGAATATCAATGAGATGCTCACTAGTAATTTGCCCTATTCAGGTAGGTAGTTACCTGGGTTTTTAGTGGGAAGTCGTGACCAGTAGGGTGCAGCAGGTTGGGTGTGAGGACAAATAATCGCCGAAGACATTGGCTAGGGGTCGCGCTATGTCGTGAATTGGCAGAAGTTAGAATTCATGGGCTGGCAATTTGATCGGGTCCCTGTGGCTCAATGGTCTACGAGCCCGCCTTGTGACCAGAAGGTTGTGGGTTCGAACCCTGGTGATGGATGCGTACTGATGAAGAGTCCCAAACTAGGACGAAACAGTTGTCCAGTACTCCCTGCAGGTTTTCCAATGGTTCTCTAACTGATGTCAGCTCATGATGAAAATCCTATAACCAATGAAATGCATACAAACCAATACTTGAATATAAATGAAAATAAATTCATCTGTAGACTTTAGACTAGATTATATCGGAAGCATTGAAATAAGGTTACATTTAAAACATAATCTGAAATGACTGTAATGATTTTCCTTGATATTAGATAGTTGGAGACAATCGGCCACAGGAAGCCTTGCTCCACCTAGGTTTCGTGCTAGTTGGCACTCACTGGTCAGCAAGGCGTATTTGCAAACTTGAAGGAACTCATGTCCCTTCTGAGATTCGAACCCACTTCCCCCAATGCTGCAGTCAGAGACGTCACCACTGAGCAGTCGGACTCGAGATTGACCTCCTGTAGGACTGTAGTGGGTATTTTGATTGGTCACTAGTGACTAGTGTGATGTGTCTAGTACCTTCTTTGGTGCAGACTGAATTGTGTCAGTCAGATGATGGCGAGCTGCCTAGAATGGCGGCCACATTGTAAACTTAACTGGCAGAATTCAGTCTGCACCAAAGAAAGGACCAGACACATCGCACTAGTTACTAGTGTTCAATCAAAATGATTTTCCCTATAAAATCATTTTATAACTCTAAATATACGTTATGCATATACCATACGTTAGGTACAGTAACACATTTAATTCCAAGTGACAAAATGATAGTTGATAAGGTCTTCAAATGAGATTATTCAGTATTATAAATAATATAGTGCAAGTATCAGCATGTCAGTATACTTTAAACTTCTGTCACTGAATTATACCTTCAGATATACGTGTGATTTTCTCATCACAGCTTCATTAATTTACCAAGTAAATTTTAAACTTCAGTTGTCTAAGAACTATCCGTTAACTGGATTGTTTTCACCACATATATCAACTGGTATTTTGAACTTGTGGTAATTTCACTTATTATAAGGTGTAGTTTGTTAAAATTTGAGATAAATTTTAGGAACCAGGGTTAATCAAACATCTATTTCACCTTCATTTGAAGCTCTTCAGTATTGTGAATGCGTGAGGACGTCATACATCGACCTTGTGCCTGTCAGATTAGGAGGTGAGCAACTTAGCCCTCAAAACATGGGTTGAAGTCTGACTGTTTGCGAAGATTCACTTCTACTAATCTTCTATATTAAGCCAGAATCATTTAAAAATTCTTCAAACTTCAACTAAATGTTTAAATTACTATGAGATGTTGGATGGTGGCCGATAGGATCCTTGGTAAAATATTTATTTCGCGTCAATGGAGTGTCTCCAATTACGACTAAATTACTTTTGATGGCTCAGTGCTTTTTAAAAGTTTTCTAACTGATGTTCATTCATGACACGATACAGATTAAAATTGATTAAATGTTCACATGTTCACCATTTAGAAAAGTTGCAGTTCTAATATGCTTTCTACATAAAAGAATGGTATCTTAATTGTTTTCAAAATTTGTAATACAGAAATCATAATTTATAATTTCAGAGGTCTAAGGAACTGAAAACAAAATGTTTGCAAACTTTGAGACTGTGTCCGATCAAATTTATCTGTAAGCTGACCATAACTTTACTAAAATAATGAGAGCGGGTTGCGGGTTTATCAGACACAATGTCATATTGACTAAACCGTCGAGTAGCTCCAACAAAAAGTAACTATAATCAATCAATGCAATTAGCATTTCTTATGTTAGAACTGGTGCAAAAATCATTTACGTCAATTTTTTCATTTCACCCTCGAATAAAGATAGCCAATACAGTAAGCAAGTTATTTCGAATAACTCTTTTCCCAAACAATGCATGATTATGAAAAGACAGTAAGTGAACTGTATATGGTGAATGTACACGAATACATTGGCAGAAAGCTTCTCTAAAGGCATTATTAAAATAATAATAATAATCTGTTTTATTCTAGAAGCAGTACTTATAATACAGCATGGAATTCTCAGAATTTGTCACAATATTTTCTCTAACTGGTATCAGTCCATGGTCACACTCGTATAAAACAAATCCAGTCCTTACAAACCAAACTCCTGAAAACAAAGTATTTTCATCTTTTTTTCCTTCACCTTCCCCAGTGGAAAATAGAGCTTCAAGCTAGTGGCTTGAAGTTTCTGTAGCAGTGTTTATTTTACAGGATGGAGTTGCTAGCCTCAAGCCCAACCTTTCCTCTTCACCAGCATTATTTCTGGCTTAGCGAGGTAAAGGAGTGCGTCGGCTGGGGATCGAACCCCGGACCATGTTCATGGTCAACGAGCATCCTAACCGCTATTCCACCGACGCACTGGTTTAATCAAAATATAAATAAAATTAATCACACAAATTTGTCCACATTTACTCTAGGAATAAAGGCAAAAATACGTAAAGTACAAAATGAGAATAATAAATATAATAATAATAACAGTGGGTTTGTTTCAAACAGTATTGTTGATACAGTATGGAAAAAGTTAGCCTGTTGTAGAGTATTGAATCTAATGTTCTCTTAACATATATCATGGTGAAAGGAATAACAAAAAATAACAATTATTACTGAGCTTAAATGATGTTTACAATTATGAGAAAATAAATAGAAAACATGAGAGGACTATAAATATAAGTAGAGTAATAACAGTAACGCTTGGTGTCATAAGGGTGAAGAAAATTGTTTATTTATTAGTGGTAAGAAGGTTAGTTAGTTAGTTTGTCCCTCATACTATTTTCATCACATTAAATACGTGCAAAAAATCATAGTATCGTGGAATTTTTATACCTAGACGTGCGCGCATAAAGTCTTTTAAAATAACTTCTTGTTTTAGCTGAGGAGATTCAAAGTGAAAGCTGTGGGTAAAGTGGATGCTGACAGTCTGACAAACTCCCTTTAGCATATTTGTTGCACGTAGCTAACTGCCTATCAGTGACGATGTCAGCGATATGGCTCAATGGGTTGTCTTCAGAGTTCTACGGAGAGTGACATAATCTTTTTTAAGCAACCCATGAAAGAGTAAGGATGCACATTAAAGAAGATTAGGTAAGATGTAAGAGTTGACAAAAGGTAAGAGGAGGGGTTGAGTTATGCCCGGGTGCCTTAACTTCTTAATATATTTTTCTAGAAATCGTTAAGACGTGGAAAGACCAGGATAGGTCACAAAAAAAGAATTAGTTCAAGATACTTTACGTCAGGCTTGACTTCTATATCAGTATCATCAGTCTTACAAAGATCATAAGAATTAACATCTTCATTTAACTTTCTTTTATTTCGGAAACTGAAATTCACAGTCTAACAATTAGAATGATTTCGTTTAAAACCATTAAACAAAGACCATTTGCTGACTCCTGATAGAAAGGCGTTCATCTAAATACAATCTAACTGAGAGTTAACAGGCATTTCATTTCATCAGAGTGAGGCAAGTCGTGCAAGAAGAAAGAAAATAGAAAAGGAGTAAGGATAGCGCATTGAGGGACGTCAGCTTTAGTAAGCACTGAAGTGAATGACTGCCCCTTACATTCAGTGTACTGCTTTCTTCCTGAAAAATAAGAATGCAGTCCGCGTTCAGCAAGCTTATTTAACAAAATATCCCTAGGTAAGAGCTAAAGAATATAAAGTGCGGTTTTGTTAGTTGAACTCGTAAGGAATTATGGACATCTGGGCTTTAATTGGTTGGAGGATTTCATCATGAGCTGACATCAGTTAGAGAACCATCGGAAAACCTGCGAGGAGTGCTGGACAGCTGTTTCGTCCTAGTTTTAGATTCTTCGTCAGTACGCACCCACCACCAGGGTTCAAACCTAGGACCTTCTGGTTACAAGGCTAGTGGGCTCGTAGATCACTAAGCTACTGAGACCTGGTCCAACGGCCCATGAATTCTAACTTCTGCCAATTCTGGACTTTAGGCATACTGATATGAAACGAAACTTTATCACTTGTAAAAATACATATACGTAAGTGTTTGCTCAAAAAAAATCAATGATTCATAACGAAGAATAATAAGTACTAAAATTGTGCATTTTGATTCTGAATGACACAGATAATGACAGCTAAGAATAATAGTGCAGAGATTCAGATTCGTTATCAGATGTTGAGTTTTCCATGGTTAGAAAAATGTTGAAAGGCAACAATCAAATTGACAGAGTACAACGATGCTCCCTTAAATAGCTTCTGCTGTACTGAGCACACGCGAAATCGAGAAATAAAACAAGCATAGAAAAATGAGAACAAGAGTATAAATTTAAAAGATATGCTACAAAGGAAAGCGTACACTAACAACCATTCTGTTCATTCAAATCCAGTCTTTCAGCCAATCGTCAGACGCTTCAGTTAACTCAAGCACTTTCTTTTTATCTTGCTTAAGAATGACTTTGAAGTTTTTATTTTACAACTATGTTACAATCACGGAGGCGTGAATAGTGTGTAAATGAGCTTATTCAGATACCATCTTGAGTTCTATATAGTCAGTTGGGTTCAGTGTGAAGTGACAGGAACTGACAAAGATCTTACCATATGCCAACTGTATTTGAACATTTAAATGTATCCAGAAACGACCATGTCGAATTCCAAATTTTCACATTAAGTTTGCAATTTGCGAATTGCATATTCTGAGGTGAAACTTAACCAGAGTTTCTTTAGGAAACCAAAATTACTTATTTAATATACCATTTATGTTCTGCTTGATACTATAAGTAGAAATAAAAAAGGATGCATACATGTTTTGATTGGACACTAGTAATTGGTGTGATGTGTCTAGTCCTTTCTCTGGTGCAGACTGTATTCTATCACTCAGGATGGTAATGTGGCCACCATTCTAGGTAGCTCACCATCACGGTGCACACTGATTTGATGATATTAGAATGTTGGAGGTGATCGGCAGGAAGCCTTGAACACTAGTTTCGGGATGGTTGGCAATCATAAGCAAAGCGTATCTGCAATCGTGAAGGAACTCATGTCACTTCTGAGATTCAAACTAGCGTCAGATACGCCTTGATGATGAGTGCCACCTAGCACAAAACTTAGGTCCAAGGAATCCCTTCGATTACCTCCAAAAATCTAATATCATCAGATCAGTGTGCACCGTGATGAAGAACTATCCAGAATGGTGGCCACATTGCACACCTACCTGATAGAATACAGTCTGCACCAGAGAAAAGACCAGACACATCACACTAGTTACTAGTGCTCAGAGAAAGTATCCAACACAGTCCTACAGGAGGTCAATCTCGAGCCGGTATAGCTCAGTGGTAGAGTCTCTGATTGCGGCACTGGGTGACGTGGGTTCAAATTTCAGAAGGGATATGAATTCCTTCAAGTTTGCAAATACGCTTTGCTGAGCAGTGAGTGCCAATTAGCACGAAACCTAGGTGGAGCAAGGCTTCCTGTGGCCGATTGCCTCCAACCATCTAAGATGCATGTATGCGTATACAACTCACTGATGGATATAAGTAGTTTCAGTCAAACAGTAGTATGTAGCACCGTGCATTAAGTTAAAATCAATAATTTTTCTTCTATTTTTGTTAGCACCACTTCTGTGCACGTGTTTACAAGGAAAACCTCAACTAAGTAGGTTTTCTTAAGACCCTTCACTGAGGCGAATTCTGTCAGGTGAGTGTTCTCACCTCCCTTAAATGATTTCTACGAATAGATTCTTTTTGTTTAGAAACTGTCTGAGATTTTACTTGAAATATTTGTCGCTTAAAAAATTCCCGATTTTACTGCAGTCAGATTAAATTTTTTTCACACTCAACTGTGAGGAAAATTCTCAAATATGAGAACACTTGTCTCTGTATTAATTTATGATACATGGATCTCTAGACTGTTTTAGATTCAATAGGGGTAAGAAATATTTTCCAGTTAAAGATTTGTGTATCGTCAAAAATTAAAATTCACATTCGTATGTCTCCTTTATCTACCAATTTTTCAATGACAATTTAAAAATGCAGGAGTGAACCTGTTGCGTCGAAGATCAGTGAAATACTTCGATAAAATTAGATACATATACTACTAGGTATTACGTATTCCTGTTATAAAAGAAAAATTAACATTACACACTTGTGCATTTGCAATAACTTCTCTACCTTAGGTTTGTATTTGTCCACTTTATTTTGTCCGTAGCGATGCATAAACACGAAATGGCTTTTCAGATCTATTTGTCACTGTTTATGCATTATAGATTATGCTACTTGCCTATTATTTGAAATTCTGTGTACTCCACAACCAGCTGTTTTCAATCAAGGAAACACAGAAGACCAGCCATTGATTTATGCTTTATTCAAAGGTCCGAAAATCTCATGAATATTCACACATATATACGGCACTTAACTCTTCAAGTGATAAGTGTTATTAAGTTGTTTATTTAATAAAAAAAAAATCAATCAATTCTTTCAGCCAGTTTATGATTACAGATTGATAACGTTTTAATTTTTTTTTTCTTCAAATTTTTTATTACAATTTATGACATTTGACTTCAACTTTAGTTTGCAAGTATCAGATGTCTTGCACACCTTAAAGCAAAAATGCATGATACATGAATATGTGCATACCTTATATCCGCATATATTAGATTATTACTCCTCACTGCTAGCATATCCGGTTACGCCCAGAAAGCACGGGTAAAGGTTACATTATGGGAAAGAAAGAATTTAACCCAGTATTATATCTGACGACATCTCCGTAATATATATCCGTAGTGAATAAGGGAAAACAAACCTTCTTCATGATTATACATATATATACGTATATCTTGGTGTACTATCTGTATCTAAATTTAACCGGAAATAACTGAAATTATAAAGATATGTTATGTTAGAACTCTAAAATAAAAATAATTGATCAGTACGTTTACGTTTAGTGAGTAAGAAGAAAGAAAGCAGAGTACACACTGTCTGTTTACCTGTGTGTTTCCTTTCTTTGTGAGAGATGAAAGAATCAGATTAAGCAAAAATAAACAAACAAATCAATCTAGAAAGTAACACTTGTTGTTTTCACTAACACATATGCGTAGAGAATAGATGACAGATTGCCCTTAAGTTTACTTACTTTAGTATCATAATTAATTCAAATCAGTATAATGAAGCAAATGGTTTCATTGATTAGTCAGATATTAAAGTAATATTATTCCAGCTGTTTCTGTATTTCTCTCCACAAGAATTTTATTTAGTAAAAGGGCAATGGTTTAAAGTTCAGTGGATTTTGAATTTGTGAAAGAATACCCCTAAGTCATGTTTAAAACTTGTGGTTGTTAACGCTTATCCTTCAGGTGATTTCGAAAGTTAACTGCAGAAAAGAACTGAAGTAAAATCTTATTCTCTACACAACCGATGGTGATTCCTCGACTGAAAGATGAAGTATCTAGACTAGCAACTTCTAATTGTATCTACCAATTCAACTGCGCTTGTCGAGCAAGTTATATCGGTCGTTGCTGTAGGAACTTGATTTTTCGTGCTCGCTTGAGAACATCTACCAGTATGGCTAAGTAAAAGTGTAGTGAAAACCATCAACAGTTCGATATTAGACCATCTGGTCCAAACCGGCCACGAAGCTAACCAGCATTGAAGAATCCTTCTCTGTCATCTACCGAGTGGCAAATAAATTGTCAAAAACATCGAAGTACTGCATACTCCAAACAGCAGAGGCTTTTGCAATTCGCCTTAGACAACCAGTGCTTTGTGTGCAAAAGAAGCAAGTCTAACCAGCTGCTACTACTGCCCTGGCCGGCCTTCAGTAGGGACTATAAATTCATGAGTTTTGTTTTATTATCTTTCCTAATTTTTCTGACATTCAGTGTATTGTTATGTTGATGTTTTTGAACTGTAATCTATTGATATTGTTATTGATTCGATGTTATTTAAACAACATTAATTTTGTTCATAACACTAATTCATTCACTATAATGTGTATATATAACTGTAGAGCCTGATGATGAAGTTTTTGAAAAGAGTATTCTTACTTCAGTGTCCATTCTTTTGAAGTAAAATCAAAAATTTCAGAGTATTCTTAAGTTTATAATGCATTGTTGAATGACTTAGATAAATCTACTTTAACTTGAATTGGATAACTCAAAACAATTAATCACATTGAAGTAAATGAAATGTAATAAACACAGGATGATAAAACATGTTTTACGGATATTTGCTGCCGTACCTAACTAGAAAAATATATTTTGAAATATGAACTGCTACAGAAGATCTCAGGTTGCCATCTACTCTTTCAACATTTTACATAACTTATTCGAAAAGGCAAATTTAACTTTATACTATGCTAATTCAAATAGAATGATACGCTTGCTGACATGTCCAGTATATGATACAGAATTCTTAAACAATTAGTGAGCTCTATATGTGCAAACTAAGTTCACTTTTAACAGTTTGAAAAAATTTGGGCATTGGGTATATGGTATTCATAAAATATTCATAAAATAAAAATCAGAAAAAATGAACACCTTAGAGTCGTCTCTGTTCGACCACCAAGAAATCCAGTAGAACTAGAAAAGCTTAGAAAATCATCAGTCATAGGTCGCCTACACGCTATAGAATCAGGTCACACAGTTGATTTTAACAACATTGAAATAATCCAAAAAAATTTCAGAAATCATAAAGAACGTCTCATATCATCAGAAACCCTTCATATCAAATGTAATCCAAATTTCTTTTGACTGTAGCTTGATTCCACACCGCATTATTGGCACAAGTATGGAATTTTCAGCATGTGATATCGGCAGCCCAAATTTTGCAGGCCAACCAATTGATATCAGGAGTGCGTCAGCTTGGGATCCAACCCCAGACCATGTGCATGGTCGGCGAGCGTCCTAAGCTCTCTGCCACCGACGCACAAAGCGGAGTGCGAACGCGAACCGCCCACGTGGCAGGCGAGCATTCTACCATTGAATGATGAACTTAAACAGAATTTCACCTGGTTACAACACCCCCGTCCACCATGAAATGACAAAATCAACTATAATGTGATAAGCAATTTCATTATGTAAATACACGCTGCTTTTATAACTTTATACACTTGTCTAATCCAAAAATCTACACTTGGTTTTGTTATCTTTACCAATTGGCTGACTCGACCACGCAAAAATGACCCCACGCTGATGAACGATGATCAAGTTGTTACATATAAGATGAGATTTTGTAAATTCTGGTTTAATATTGTTAATACTTTTTTTTTTCATGCATTGAGAAATACAAAAAAACCTTTATTACAGTGAACATGAGTGAGCTCCCCTGAATGTTTGAGAAAGTTAAACTTAGCTATATTGCAGCCTGGAAGACTACACGAAATCTTTGTACACCCCTAATTTTTGTTCTTTACAAGTTACAAAACTGAATTTAAAACATGAATTAATAAGCATTTAGTTGCTTAAAGATGTTTGTATGTAAAAGTGTTATATCTTCACACTTGCATACAGTTTTCCGGTTAAATGTCCTTAGAAAAAAATATAAAAAAATTAATTGATTCAAAAGTCAGTCAATTTTAATCATCTATCAAATTGTCATATAAGAGGTGAATGGCTGAAGGGACGTCTTCATCCGTCTTGATGTCAAGTGAAACACTTTTGAAGATTGAAGAAATAGGCATTCTGAAAAAATCCCGGTTAGAAGGTTATTTATGTTCACACAGTTCTGTCAACGGAATTCTGACGCCAGTAATCGATTCGAATAAACTTCCCTGAATATTTCACTCACTGGTCGTCTTTTCATATTTTTCTGGAACTCAGTTGGTTATCTTGTCTGTTGATAAGGAAATCATGTACGCTTTCTATCCTCTAAAAAAGTTTAAGGTTAAAAGAGTTTCTCCGTCGAAATAATAACCAATTTCAAGACAACTACTGATTGGCTTGTTTTATGACTAAATCAGCATATATCACTGTGAAAACATCGTCGAAAGAAGCTAAAAGTCCCTATGTTAAAATATGCTCATGGATTGCAGTTTCATTGTTCGATAGTGCAATGAGTGTGAAGCAGAGGTGCACATCAAAGGACAACAGTGTCGTAATTTCAAATGAACTGTCGTCAAGATTTGACAGAATAGTTCTAAAATATTTGGGCGCCGAGTGAGAAGTAGACATTTGTAAAAAATTATATTTGTAAAATCTCAGCGAGATTGAAATGAGTAATTCCAACGTTTCGTTCGGCAATCTGGTCCGAACTTCTTCAGGGAAATTAATCGAAACTAACATAACAGAGGTTTATATATAAATGGAACATCACTTGTTTTCAAAAACTTTCTCCAATCATGAGTCATTCAAAAAGTATAATAAACAAAATTATATGAGCTGTGATCAAAATTTGACCTCGGACTTACAAATATTGGTCTACCTGAAGAAGTTCGAACCAGATTTCCGAACGAAACGTTGGAATTACTCATTTCAATCTCTCTGAGATTTTACAAATATATTTTTTTACAAATGTCTACTTCTTACTCGGCGCCCAAATATTTTAGAACTATTCGGTCAAATCTTGACGACAGTTCATTTGACTCGAATTAAATTAACAAAGAAACTGTGTAATTGGCACAATCATCGTGTTTTCACTCTCCGTTGTCTGCAACAGAATGCATATCCTAAATCCGTAGCTGTCGAGTCACCTGACAACTCCAGCAGCTCAATCTTCAGACAGAAGACAAAGCAATAAGTCCGACAGGGTGCTTCTACTAAACGCTAATCCTAAACACCATAATTTTGAAAATACGTCTAATCATAAAATTCTAGATACTAACAGTTTGAACAGACATGAAGGCGTGATGTTAGCTGATGCATAGGAAATCCTGATTAATAAATAAAAATGGATATGTATCACTAATTAATAATACTTGGTCAAATTCCTGACTGTCTATATCTTCCTATGGAGACGTTAAGAAATGTTTTACAACTGTTTACCCACACACACACACACACTCTGTTTAAAATGTTTAACAAAGGTAGACCAATATTTGTAAGTCCGAGGTCAAATTTTGATCACAGCTCATACAATTTTGTTTATTATACTTGTTAATACTTGTTTTATGAATCATGATTAGACAAAGTTTTTTAAAAACAAGAGATGTGCCTTTTATATATAAACCTCTGTTATGTTAATTTTGAATAATTTCCCTGAAGAAGTTCGGACCAGATTGCCGAACGAAACGTTGGAATTACTCAATTCAATCTCGCTGAGATATTACAAATATAATTTTTTACAAGTGTCGTAATTTGTTTGGTAACAGGAACTGAAGCATTCAAGAAGGAGAAGAATGAATAGGTTTCTTAACGCTTATCATACAGTGATGCAGTTTCAGATGCAAATTTTGTGAGGGAACGAAATAATAATAAGGTTATTATACCTGGTACCGATTTATTGAGCAAATGACTACCACTTTTCTTCTTAAGTATAGGGTTTCAAAAGCAGTAATGAATTTTAGTCACACTATCATATAACTTTTTACCAATAATACTTTCATTACTCTGTGAATGAAGACATGAGAAATACATTTTGATTCGTCTAATGAATCTGTTTTTACTAGGGTATGTAATACACATTCAGTTGTATAGCTTTCAGTGCAAGAATTTTGAGTAATTTACATATTTTCGTTTCTTATACAAGGTGCAAAATTGAAGTTGACTTAAACCTGTGAGGAAACTTATAATCGAAAGTTCTGCTTTAAGCATTAGTTTTTGTAAGGATTTAGTTTGATTGGCTGGAGGATTTCATCATTAGCTGATATCATTTATAGAGCCGTTGTAAAACCTGTGGGGAGTACTGGACAGCTGCTTTTTCCTCGTTTGGCACTCCTCATCAGTACGCACCCACCGCCAAGGTTTGAACCCAGGACCTTCTGGTTAAAAGGCTAACGAGCTCGTAGACCATTAAGCCACTGAGACCTAATCACTTGGTCCATGAAATTCTGCTTTAGTATATTATAATGAGGTTTCTCCCCTTATCAGTCAGTTGACATTATTGCTTTGCCATAATGTGATAAGATACACTGTATTAGATAGTTGGAGGCAATCGGCAGGAAGCTTTATATCTAAGTTTCGTGCTAGTTGGCACTCATTGGTTAGCAAGGCGTATCTGCAATCTTGAAGGAACTCATGTCTCTTCTGAGATTCGAACCTGTGTCACCTCTTGAATACTGCAGTCAGAGACGTCGTCAGTGAGCAATTGGGGTCGCGATTGATCTCCTGTAGGACTTTATTGGATACTTTTGATTGGACACTAGTGAGTATTTAGTGTATTGTGTCTAGTCCTTTGTTTGGTGCAGACTGAATTCTATCAGTCAGGACATAATTTCCTTCAGGTTGCAGTTACACCTAATTGATGAGTGCCAGTTATCACGAAACCTAGGTCGGTCAAGGCTTCCTGCCGATTGCCTCCAAATATCTCATATCATCAGATCAATGTGCACCGTGATGGCGAGCTACCTAGAATGGTGACCACATTGCATGCTTGACTGATAGAATTCAGTCTGCACCAGAGAAAGTACTAGAGATATCACACTAGTTACTGGCTAGTGTCCAATCAAAATAAGATACACTGTCTTGTCTAAGGCACTAAAATTGATATAAGAATAAAATTTGTGCACTGTGGTAGAGTATAATTCCATTATGGGTAAAATTTGTTTTGATAAAGTCTCACAGTGGTATACAGTAATGTTTACTGATGACCACCTTTTGAGCACAATTTATTGCTGCTTATAATCATATCAAGATACTCACACAACTTTCTAACTTAGTTTATATAATTCCATTGTTTTCCATCGCTTGATTTGATTGGTAGTAGTATTCTTTATATTTACTGTATGAGTGATGAGTCATTCCTATTGCACGGGTTGGGTGTAGACTCCTTCGATGAACAAGGATTCAGTAATCAGCCTCTCTCCACCTACCTAGATTACTTTTTAGAATTTTAACCCTCTCCCACCAGACTTATAGCGTGATTGTGTGTTAATGCATGCAGTGCAACTGCTGAGCTTTTTTCTAAATTACTTATCTTTCCGATGTCAACCATTCTTCCCTTAGCTAAATTCTTATGTTCTGACAATCACTAGGACACTAAAATGCTGAAGTTTAACACTATGTCATGTTCTGCATTAAAACTGATCAAAATTATTTTAAAATGCCTTAATCGTTTATTTATTAATCCATCAATAGTAAACAAAAACATCATCTATATATATAACGTGGTTAACGATAATTAGTCCTAAATGATGTAAGTAATTCAAGACCACCAGGGTATTCTTTTTTGTTGTTGGACTTTATATTAAATTACCCTCAATATAAACAAAATCTCTTTCATTATTAAGTGACTTATAATAGAAGCATAACCAAGTTCGCTTTTTTAATTTGATCAATGATCATGATGGACGAATATGGGTGAGAAAATATTTTAACTCAAGAAATTGAACTCAGTGAAAATGACCGATAATTTGTATGGCTATGGTGTATGTCAAATGCTACTTTGGGTCATGGAACTCTGCATTTAGGTCAGGTACAATGATCATCCATAGATGAAGGGTATTTACAAAAACTAAAGGCACTCCAGTGATTTCTAAGGTTAACATATGCTCAACTAATTGTTTAAATAAAGAGCTTGATGAATAGATAAAAGAATAGAACTTACACACTGTAGTAGAGTATAATTCGATTTTGCAGCAAATTTATTCCGATAAAGTCTCACAGTATTATACAGTAATTCGAATTTAATTGGTGGATGGTGACTAGCAGTGGAATCCAGAATAACGCACATTTCGTCCTATTTGGGACTCGTCAACTAGATGTACCTGCATTTCTCAGTGAATGATGGTGTTCCCACCGAGGCTCGAACCCAGTACCCAAAGTTTTAAACGCACAAGAAGCCGACATGTCAACCTGAGACCGAGCACTTCGGTTCGATCAATCGACGGGAAAATCTAAAATTCAATTAAATAATTATGCAGTAATGTTTACTGGTGACATTTCGAGCACAATTTATTCTTCATATATACTAACTAGATCATATGAGATGAAAAAGAAATTAAATGACATTCAATCAGAGAATAATAGTTAGTTTTGAGATAACTAATCTCTATACTAGTTTACCAATCGATATTGCCTTAGAAGCAGTTAAATGAGAACTAAATACTGATCCCGAACTTACTCATAGGAGAAAGCAACCCAGTGAGGAAATTATTTTAGGAATTCAATTATGCCTCACGTCTAATATCTTTGAAATATAGCGACAAACAGAAGGTGGCTCAACGGTCTACGAGCCTGCCTTGTAACCAGAAGGGTTCAAGCCCCAGTGGGTGCGTACTGATGAAGAGTCCCAAACTAGGCTGTCCAGTGCTTCCAGGTTTTCCGATGGTTCTCTAACTGCTGTCAGATCATGATGAAATCCTCCAACCGATTAAGAAAATCCCTGTAAAAACCTATACTTGAGAGACGGGTACATCAATGGCATCACCAATATCCCGAATTTTAGCAGATACTTTAATGGAAAGCTGGGAGAATATGGCTCTTAATACGTTTAATTCTACTCCAAAGATATAGTGGAGATATATGAATGTCCTTTTCCCAGTGATACAAAACAGAATATATCTCTAGCTACTTGGCACATATAGACCCACTAGTAAATGGAATAAATTCACATTTGAATCAGGAAATGAACTAGGAGAATTCGCTATTTCAAACTGTTAAATAAGACGGATGGAAAAATGTAAACTCTCTCTTTTTTTCCGTTATGTGCTGCTTTGTTTCTTTCTTCCGCTTACGCCAGTAAATATGATAACACCTACTTTTCTAACACCTTCAAACATTGTTCAACTTTGGCTTTGCTACCAACATGCCAATATTTTGTTGTCATAATGAACTGAGATCTCCTTAGTTTATGTAGAATTCTATTTATTGATAATGTACAAACTGGATGCAATACTGTAGTAAAAATGCTGAGAATTCCATTGTTTTGGAATAAAGAAAATTATTATTATTAAGTAGTACATCAAAAAACCAAAATGATGAAATGAAACAGATAGAAGACGCGTTGGTGTTAAATAACTATCCTAAAAAATTCAATAAGAAGATCAAAAAGAGTCGAAAGCAAAATAAAAGTCACCGAAAATACCCAATGAGTCATGAAGAAAATAAAAGACAATTCAGAGAAGAATATTTTCTTTATCGACGAAATCTTCTTCAGAAGCTGTACAGTTGTATTTATATTTACCGAAAATGCGTAGCAGTCCATTACTGAGTAATAGGGTGAGGGGTAACATTATTGATAGAATTACTCATTAGTGCCTTCAAAAATAAAAATAAAAGTTATGAATTTTATGGATCACATCGATTCAGCTTCAAGACGACATTGTGAAGATGTGAACCTGAAACTCGCGAATAGTCCTAAATCAGCTGATACTTATTCGTGTTTACCTGCCACACCAGAGAAATTCGTTTTCAACTACTCCATTATCCAATTGCAAGCTTTGTCGTTAGGTCCAAATTTATGTGACATTTCGACAAATGCATGTGACTTGCATATAAAAGTCCAGTTAATAGCACTGATCCATCAGACAAGTGATCTCATCCCAGAGTCAGACAAATCATATGAACAATTTAAGTCTGCAGTATTGAACAGCCGTCATCAGTATGTCAAACAATTTATTTCAGCTGAGCACAGAAAGCAACTAGATGAGATATTAATTAATAAAGACTTGGTGTTGATTCGTCCCGATAAAGATACTAGCGTCATCCTAATGAATCGCCAAGACCACATCAATAAAATATTATCCATAATATCAGATGAAAGTAGATTTTCAAATGAAAATAACCAGAAAGACAAAACTGAAGAAACTAAAGGAAACATAACAGGAATACTGAAGAAGATGAAAAACGAATTAATTATTAACTCTGAATTATTTGAGAAAATACCACCCTTGGGTTCTGTAATTTCCCAGTTATATGGTATTTCGAAAATGCAAAACGAGAAAGTACCACCACGTATAATCTTGGATATGACAAATTCACCATAAACTGCTGCTTCGAGTCACTTCAATGTTTTTATTTATAAATTCACCTATTCCTGTGGAGCTAGTTATATTGGCCACACAAAGCGTACACCTTTCTAACATTATCCAGCATGGTTAGAAAAAAGAAAATGCAAGACAATTACTATCTCAATTATTCGGCACTTGGTGAACTCAAGACACGCAGTTTTGCCAGAGTCGTCCTTCAAAATTATCTACAGGGTGAAACAGAATGGTACAAAAGGTTGTAGGGTTTCTGCATTTGTGTATGGGGGAGGCGTTGGCGATTCGTAAATATAATCCTGGTCTTTGCATACAGAAAAAGTTTGTCCAGTCTCTTATTCTACCATGGTCTTAACCTCTTGATTAGGTGTTCTGTGTAATTTTTATTTTAGTCATTAGTTTGCTTTTGCTTTAATAATTAATTCACCATTATCACTCTAAAATCTTACTTTTGTACATTTTCTCACACCCCTCACACTTGTTAAGAGGTACTCAAGTTGATAATCAACTACCTTTCTTCTCGTACAAAAACAGTTTTAACCTTATCCAATTTCTAGCCCTTTCTTCCTTTATGCCATTGAGCATGACATAATGTATAACTTTTACTTTTTTAAAGCCACTACTGAGTAATTCTATCAATTATTTTAACCTTTCCCCTTTTACTCAATAATGGACTACTAAACATTTTTGGTGAGCATAAATAAAAAAGTAGTTTCCTGGAGTTCTAGTCAGAAGCCGCAACCAGGGAGGTCCATTCAGACAGGTATGAGGACGGATATCCCGCCG
This sequence comes from Trichobilharzia szidati, assembly GCA_944472155.2. Taxonomy (NCBI): domain Eukaryota; kingdom Metazoa; phylum Platyhelminthes; class Trematoda; order Strigeidida; family Schistosomatidae; genus Trichobilharzia; species Trichobilharzia szidati. Next base: position 102,395,632 of record OX235274.1, on the reverse strand, counting down.
ATGACATTGGTTTGTGGTCGCGCTAAATCACGAATCGGTAGAAGTTAGAATTCATGAGCCATTGAATCGGGTGCCAGTGGCTGAATGGTGTACGAGCTAACTTGGCTTGTAACAGGAAGATCTGGAGTTTGGACCTTGGCAGTGGGTGCGTACTGCCGATGATCCCCAAACTAGGATGAAACAGCTGTCCAGTACTTCCTGGTTTTCAATGCTTCTCTAACTAATATCAATCCGTGGTCAAACCCGTAGAAATATGAATACGATTGTACAGCTGAAGATGATTTCGTCGATAAAGAAAATTTTCTTCCCTGAATTGTCTTTTATTTTCTTCAAAATAAAAATAATGGTAAAATTAATAATGATAACATAAGTAAGGAAGAATATAAGAAATCTACAGTTTTACCATATAAGGAATTGACGTCTGTGGTACTAGGTAAGATTCTATATACAGCAGGAATTGGGGTGGCTTTTAAACCCACAGACCCACTCAGGGACAGGCCCCGTCGGTTAAATGACCCTGATGAGACAATGAAACAAAGTAATATAATTTACAAAATACGTTGCTATGAATGTCAGGTTAACTGCATAGGTCAAAAGAGTAGATCGGGGGTAGTCAGACTGTCGAAAAGTCATCAGTGAATATTACTGTTTAACACTGTGAAACTGCAGTAAAATGAATTTTCTCAATAATGGAACTTGGTGAATAATATATCCAGGTTAATGAAATCATATAAATTAAATGAAAACATATTTCTAAGGATATTTTAAACGATTTAGATCTCTGAATATTACCCACTGTAAATATGCATCCCATACTAGATTTCTTTGATACATTACACAACGATGCAAGATGAGTAATTAGATAAAGCTTCCATTAACATTTCTTGATAATAATAGTAATAAATGAAGTCCTACCATGACATTTTGTCAACCAATGTGTACTGATTACAAGTACACTGTGATCACCAAGCCAAATAAAGCAACTCTTCTGTACGTTGCACTGTAGCTCACTTTCCAACGAACACATATCTCACAAAAGAATGATATAGAAGAACAGTCACTAAAGTCATATAAAGTAAATTTGAATTCTTTGGGCTATAAACAAATCTTATGTAACTGTCTCCCTTTTGGCATGTTCACTGTTAGGGTCACATTTCTAAATTAACCTCATATGAAGCCGGATATATACATATACATATATATATATATATAACACTAGAATGGCAAGCTGGACAACTGGTGGGAAACTTCGCAATAGTTCAGATTTTCCAGCTTAGCAGTCTGAGGTTGATTTAAGCCCCACCCTTCGGAAAATAGTTTCCATATTTACTGTGTTTTTAATAAGAAAACTAACTGGCTTTCAAAATCACACCTCACTGACAATCTTTGCTGAGGACTCCTATGCCAGGCTTTCACAAGTATACATTTGCAGATACGGATAAACAAGTTACTATTGTCCAATGAGAATAAACAAGTTTCCCAGGTTGAAAGCATGTTAAGCGAAAATCATTGTCAGGAATTATTTATTCCCTCCGACACAGTGTTAACAGCAAACCTAGATTTAGAGGCAGACGTTACCTTGTTTAAAGTGGTCGCCACTCCTATTAATTTAAATGCATTCATGGATGAAATAGCTAGGTTCTAAGCATTCGGTAACTTTTCCTTTACTAAACATTTCATTGTTTTTTTTGTTAGATTCACTTTCTTAGATTTGTAATTTAAATACTAAAATGGATAAAGAACTCAATAACTTCGCCACAGACTTTGAATTGTGGTGTAGTTCTACTGTAAATTGCATTTTTCATTTCTTAGAACAACAGTGCAGTTAAAAAAACACATCATAAACTCAAAAAAGTGTAATTTATCTATATGTATGTATTTTCGAAGAACTCTTCCTTTTCAGTAATGAAGCTTTTATGTTTTGTCCCTCTTTTCGCAGTTTATACACTACTGCTAGCCGGCACCTCCCACTGTACAGAATCAGGCTGTCAGTTTTCACAAAATACCTTTCTGAAACCGAATCAACTCTGGTGGACACATGATGGTTATCGTTTGCCACCGGTATCTTTTAATCTGAATGATTACCAGCAAAGTTTTGCTGTCAAGCAAGGTTTTGATTTAACGGCTGCTGCTGAAGGATGGAATCAAATGCTTATTTCACCAAATACTGACATATTATGGATTCAGCAGCTCTGTTTAAATTCCTACCAGCATATCAGCATTAAACGAGGCTCACTGCCAAAGGAGAGTTTTAGTCAACTCCATGCATTATTCAATGGCTTGACTGCATTCGGTGAAGATGACTGGTGCAGCAGAAATATGCCATTGTGGAATTCTGAAGAGATATCTGTCAGAAAGGAGAACATTTTTGTGCATCTTGTACACTACCGTATTGTATGTGAAAAGTTTGTTCCTCGGAAATTCAACAAATATGTCGTGAAAATTGACATACCAAATTCTGGGTAAGTCTGAGATGTTATGGTTCACCTGTTTCGATATCAGTAAACAACTTAAGAATTAAAATAAGAAATAAATATTTACTCTATAGAAGAAGAACTTGAGCAAAGAATATCTTTTTCGATAATTTCATCTTCTGGCTCTACAGTTATATATATATATATATGCGCAGAATGTTCTAGAATAATCGTCATTAACAATATTGGTGCTTTTAAATGGTATCAGTTTGTTAAGATAAGTTAAGTAAGGGACAAACAAAATCCATTCATAGCTCTATTCTATCCCATCTCATAGATACAGAACACAAGATGGATGTTTAATGAGGCTTTCAAAGTCATCTAAGCCATACTAACTAATCTTAACTTTACCTTAGGAGTTCGTCTACTACATATTGCCGAGGTTGTTAGAATCTACATTGAGAAACCTAACTCATGTACCCAAAAAAAAGTTGGTTTAGACACTGTCTTTACCTTGGTCATCAAGGTTTCAATTATCCTCAATTTGTTGTGGAAATTCCCTTATTTTTATTTTATATTCTATTTGCTATCACATTTTTATGCTAATTATAACTTAAGTGTCTTTCTTGAAACGTAATCTCATTGATCTTAACCAATCGAAAGTATTTAAAAACACCAATATCGTTAATGCCGATTATTCTAAAATATTCTGTGTATGTAAATATATATACATGTATATAATTGTAGAGCCAGAGGAGGAAATTATTGATAAGGATATTCTTTGCTCATTTGTTTTTTCTAAATGTCTGAATAAATATTTTCGCTACATTTAGTATATAGTTAGGTGATCGTATGTATGATTTAGTGTAATTCGGCTTTTATTTGTTGGAGGAGAAATTTCCCTCCAAGTGAGTAAGCACTGTAATGTCTGAAAAACTTATGTGAAGTCACTTGTTACAGTCAACACCAGCCTGTGCAGACACAATTGACCACATGAAAATTATGCAATTATATATGCTTTTACTATGTAAGATGCAAATAGTTAGGAGTTAGAATTCATGGGCTGGCCATTAAATCGGGTCCCAGTGGCTGAATGGTATACGAGTCAACTTGCCTTGTAACCAGAAGGTCCTGGGTTCGAACCCTGGCGGTGGGTGCGTACTGCCGATGATTCCCAAACTAGGATGAAACAACTGTCCAGTACTCCCTGGTTTTCCAATGGTTCTCTAACTGATATCAATCCGTGGTCAAACTGGTATGTAAGATACGGTGAAGAATGGACGAATGATTAGTACAAATAAGTAAATTTTGAATTTTATTCAGTTGCACGTTGAAACTGCAAATTACAAAAACATCTTGCTTAACTCAACATTATGTGTTGATCAGATCAGTGGTTCATTTTCGAAGGGATCTTCACGTTTGACAGAAACTTGTTGTTTAAATGATATTTTATAGTTTGAAAGTTGGAGACTAGTTCAAAGGCTTCTATTTTATTCTATTATATTTAGGCAGGATTCCATATTTAATTTACATTTCATTATAGTGTGCTAGAAAAATCTGTCACTATTTCAAAGTGAAACATTGAACTGAATTCACATAGTAAGACATGCATTATTTTTTTGTTATAGTTCAAGATAATTATATCACATCACGATAGGATTTACACTGTAAGAAAAACTGTTATTGTATGTGTCTGTTGTGAAAAAAGCTATTATAGTGATTGATTTTTGACTGTCCCTTATACAGTTCAATGCTTACAATAGGAGTGTTTCCGTCTTTTCATAGTAACGGTAGCCCACCAGTTGAGTGAATATGTACAATTTACTCAGTCTATAATCGCTCGTGGATATTGTTATTCGGTTTGTCAGCATTTCTTAAACTGAAATAGGATAATAAGATCCATGTTATGGTTCAGGCAATATGTGATCCTCCTTCAATCTCATAAAATAGACGCTTGTCTAATACAAGGCTTTTACAGTGTTGACTGCCAATTAATTTGGAAGTACTACGGAATGCCCCATACTTTGCCAACTTCATTCAATAGCTATGGGATAGTGCTACAAATCAAACGATTCGCAACTAAAACCTCACCAAAGCTTTTGAGGTGAAGTATAGAATAAGATAAGACTGTTACTATCACTGACGATATACCTGACTGTAGTGGTTTGCATCATACATAAGATGGGGGTGAGTGAGGAGACAGGAATACGATTGGTCAACAAGAGGGATCTAAAAGACCTGGAATTTGTGAACTACTTATTCTTTATGCCACACACATCCGAAGACTCACAAAAGAAGTAGCGAAGACAGGATGTCAAGTGATAACAGAGAAGACATAGGTGATGGAGATACCCGACCAACAATGAACACCACCCACAATCAACTGAGGAAATTCGATGGAATTCACTTATATCACTTATCTAGGCAGCATTATTTCAACTACAGACACCCGGACCAGGATGTCAAAGCCGAGACTGTTAAAGCAAAGCAGACTTCATATTTATGAAATTCATTTTGTAAATCTGTTGCACTCAGCATAACGAAGAAAGCGAATTTTCAGCACTGAAGTCAAATCACTCCTTCTATATGATTTAGGGGGCTTGGCTTATCGCCTCAAGTATTTCTCACAGGCTGCTGCGGACTTTTAAAAATAGCTGCTTTCGCTGCATAATGAAGATCAGATGGCTGAAAGGAATAACATCAAGGAACTCTGGCATTCTACAAACCAAACAAGAACCTATTGTCTTACAAAAATACGGAGATGGATCAGACACACACTGAGGACACCGCTAAATGGGATCGCGCACCAGGCAGACCCTTGAGTGGAGATCATGTGAGAAGGAGGGCAGCAGTTGTGCAGTCATCTAGAAGAGTGAAAAAATATGTGATGCTGAAGCACTAGATTCCACGTGGAACCCAGGGGAATAATAATAAGTGGTGATCATTAGCGGAGAATACAATACAACCTCTGAAGATTCGAATAAATTTATAATAAACTGTGCTATTCTACTGTATCTCAAGTGTGTTAATTAAGTTTCGTTTCACAGTGGTAAGGCTTCAAGAATGCCGACAATACTCGGCATGAAGATACCGACTGAAAATTTTTAAAAGTCCTGATTCGCATTCTTAACAAAATATAGCATTGTGAAGACGCTGAAACAGTACATATTATTATTTACTACTAACGAATGTTATTTCTGATTTATGGGGAATTCATCTGTTAGGATTTTGATGGAGAATAATTTATTACTAAAACAAATTCACTTATTTTTCTACTGTGTAAAAGTGATTAATTACATTTGAATTATTTCAGACCAGTTTACCAATGTGTTCACTTCCTACCTGTTAACAAGAATGATCCAGAAAAAATTATCAATGTTTTACACAGTGAGTTCGATTAATCTTGATCGCCGTTTCTGTATGACCAATTTCTTGTTGTCTTTATTATTTTTTTGATATAAAAAAATTAAACGAGGAAGTAAAATTCCATTCAACAGATTTCTGGATAATTCCAACAATATCATTTTTCGGGTAATCAGCTTGTTGATTTATTGAGGGGAAATATATTGAACAACAACAATACAACAGGCAATAAAATAAAGATTCGAAATTATCGCTATTATTATTCTCTTCAAATGACAGTTAACAAGCAGTTAGAATTAACATTTATCATGTATAACCAGAAAAAATATGCGAATCGAGAATCTTTTCAATACATTGTTGTTGTTTCTTTTTTTCATTTCGATGTTAATGAACACTCCATGTTAATCCACTGAGTATAATGTGCTTACTTTCAGTGCATGTTAAAATAATTTATGAAAATTTAAAACACTCATCCTTGATTTCACGTGAACAATAGAATTTTACAGTTGTATGAGGTTTGTGGTTTTGAGCCTATAATTGCAAATCATTTATAAGATTTCATTTGTCATGGTCAGTTATATTCGCCAAGTCGGGCGCGAAGACACATACTTCCCGGGTGATATCGTCTATACAGCATGAATCCATGGGCCAATGGAATCCGTCCCAGTGGCCGAATGACATATGAGTTCGATCCCTGACGGGTTTATGGGTGCGTATTGTTAAAGAGTCCTAAACAAGTGAGAAACAGCTGTCCCATACTCCGTGATTCGTAATGGTCCTTTAAGTGAATTTAATTCATAATTAAAAACTAGTATCTTAAATTGCCTCTTTTATTGATTTAGAATGTATTTCTACTAACAGCATATTATTGGCTGAGCAGTAGAAAACAGACTCTATCATGTTATACTAACCCTGGATTCCATAGATTACTTTTCTCATTTATTTTAAAATTTAATGTAGAACATGTATGCCTTGTGAAGTCAGTATTTGTCGTATAGTATGCTATGAAGTAACATTGTTTAGAGTGATTGTATTGTTCATCAAACATTGTTTAGTAATTTCCGAACTTAGCTATTTGATCGTTGACGTTTCTCTGGAAGGCTAAGTGTCATTATCCCTGTAACAAACAATTAGACAAACAATATTTTACGGCTTATTACAATGATATTTTGAAGGCTACATTTCAGCAACAATAATGGTAATAATAATAATAATGTTGATTTAGACAAAATGCAGTTATAATCACACTTAATGAATGATCGTTAACAAAGGCGAATGTGAACATCTTAATAGAGGGTGTGACATTAATGAAATTACTAGACAAATGAAAGGATGTAAAAAAAATGACAAAATCTGTGCAAGATAGTCCATTTAGTAGTCGCGACAAAAAATCAAGTTCCTAAAAGGAAAAACTGTCTAAAGTGACTTTAGCAGTGAAAACAGTAATGAAAACAAATGAAACATACAAGAAAAATGAATAAGCGATTTTTCTTTTCTGTCTTACCTCTTTCAAGGCTAAGACAAAGGCCTAGATTCAGCCCACGATTAGTCAAGGGCTGCACTTTTTTAACGCCTTGCAAACGAAGCAATGTCGAAGCCATCATTATCGAGATTACCTGAGTGGAGGTGTAACAACAGAAGACAAGGGCCAGGCAACAGATCCTTTATTAAGGAAAATCAACATTGACGTCAGTTACTGTCTACCAACTTTGGCTAGCAGCCAGCTCTCATCACACTCGTTCCCCCGTCAAAGACATGCGACTGAAGTTGGTTCGGTCTTCTTGGTTCTTTGGGCTTTGCTCTTTTGTCTTGCTGTCTGGGATCTCGGCGCTTGCGGATGTTCACCTGTTTCTCTGTGTTTACCATTGCGATTGTGTCTGCGTAACCCCATCACAACGTGACCATATGTGGTCCTTCCCACTTTGGAAACTGTTTGCCTGACCCTGTCGCACATTCGTAGGTATTTCGCCTCACACTTTCATATGCTGCTTTCTCCCGACCTCCCAGTAGCGTCCCAAGTAGCAGCCTCATCGCTGACAGATCTTGAACGCCATTCAACTGAGAAGAAGCCTCGAAGTCCTACCCGAAGATCCATGTATCTCCATCAAAAACTGCAGGGCTTAGGCTTTCCATTTGTCGGTAGGCAGCGACACCAAATGTAACAACAGAAGACAAGGGCCAGGCAACAGATCCTTTATTAAAGAAAATCAACATTGACGTCAGTTACTGTCTACCAACTTTGGCTAGCAGCCAGCTCTCATCACAGAGGAACTCTGGCAAGTGCTCTGGAACACAGCTAACCACAATTATTTTTTTTTCCTTAACAAGGGCCAAAATGGAATATGCTTTCAAATCCGTATGAAATGTAATACTTTGCTTTGGCTGGTAGGTGAACTGGGAAACGCACATGGAGTCCCCTAGACAAGAAGGCTAAACTTTTGTTCACACCGAGAACGCCTTTTTTTCTACTGATTGCCAACTGAAGTTTCTGTATAACGAACATTTCACTGATTTATTTAGATAGATTATTTCTATGTATACCTGAGGCCTAATCACTTTATGATCGCAGATTTATAAAGACGGTTCTCTTTGGAATTGAGCTGGTGACCAAGCATAATTAGTTCTTACTGATGTCCCCCTCAACAGACCAGTTCAAGAGCCTTCTCATCAAGTGGGGTCCAAAAAAGTGTCTTAACTGCAGGTTCTTCTTACTCTACAGCAGAGGGAACGGGAACAGTTTTTTCCTAGGGATAATTCCCATCCTCATTCTGAATTATAAACCCATTATTTCACTTATTATCTATAGTTGGGACCAGAAAAAGACCAAATTTATATTGATTAATTACAATGATAAGAGATACTTTAGAACGTTTTGGTAAAACCTAGATTGTTTACTACATTTTCGTACTACAGGTAAATAAGTGTATCTATATTGAGTAACTAATACAATAATAAATGTAAGTAATCCAATCATCTTGATTTTCTTCAAATATTCTTCCCAATTGTAAGATTTTTATTTTTGTTTCTAGGTAAGCATGTCAGCCTACATCCTGATGAGTCATTATGTGATGATAACGCAGATTATGATTCCATTTTGTGGATACGTAAGTTGTTGTTCTACATTATTTCAATATTTAATGGCATAAAAATGCAGTATAATCTCTGATAATTTTAATCACACGTTAAATAAAACATTAACTGTATGATGCAAATAGCAAACAGCTTGTTTAAACTGTCACCTTTCTTTTCCAATAAGAGAGATGTTACTTTGATTGGACACTAGTAACTAGTGTGACGTGTCCAGTCCTTTCTTTGATGCAGATTGAATTCTATGAGTCAGGTTTGCAATGTGGCTGCCATTCTAGGTAGCTCGCCATCACGGTGCACATTGATCTGATGATTTAGATTGTTGGGGGTAACCAGCAGGAAGCCTTGGACCGATTTTTCGTGCTAGTTAGCATTTATGACCAAGGCGCATCTGCAATCTTGAAGGAATTCATGTCCCTTCTGAGATTTGAACCCGCGTCACCCAGTGCTGCAATCAGAGACTTTACCACTGAGATAATTAGGCTCGCGATTGACCTCCTGTAGGACTGTAGTGGGTACCTTGATTGGTCACCTGAGACATCACACTAGTTACTAGTGTCCAATCAAGGTACCCACTACAGTCCTACAGGAGGTCAATCGCGAGCCCAAATAGCTCAGTGGTAACGTCTCTGACTGAAGCACTGGGTGACGCCGGTTTGAATCTCAGAAGGGACATGAGTTCCTTCAAGATTGCAGATGCGCCTTGGTTATGAATGCCAACTAGCACGAAAAATAAGTTCCAAGGCTTCTTACCGATCGCCCCCAACAATCTAATATCATCAAAAGAGAGTTGTTGTTTACTAAAATCCGTAGGCTCTTTTACGAAACACATCGAAACAAATAAATAAGTAGTGATAATAGGGACTGTTTATTTTAGGAATATGACCCCTGAAGATTGTTTTTTTCCTCCACTCCTTCCATTCTCATTGGTAAATAGCGATTCATGTTTTAAGAGTTTCAGTAGCGATGTTGTCTTTTTTACTGGGTGAGGTTGCTTGCCCCACATTCAGTTTTCCCTCTTTCTCGAGCTTACCACTGGCTAGTTAAGCAAGCAATGTTTACTGTGCACTGGAGGTTTATAACTTAGGCTGCTTAAAAACATAATCACACACGACAACGCCAATAGATGACCGTTTTCCATTATTGCGCAATGTTCTATAAAAACAAGTATTTATTTGCTCTCGAAGAGTAACTGTTAGCATCATGCGCCGCCAGTGTATCTGAACATTATACCGGTTTTTTTTGTCTCATAGGAGTTTGAATAAGAGAAAATTCAATTAATCCGTCTTTTTTCTAACACTAATTTCATTTAGACACTTAGGGAGTGACATGGTATGAAATAACGAAACAAAAACAAAAATCAATTTGTCTCTTTAAAGCGTTTCAGTCCGAAAAGTTAAAAATCTATTTAGATGAATTAATTATGCTGGAATTTTATTAGTATAAGTGTCTAAAATAAAACTTTTCAGTTTGTATGTGATAGAAAATTGCTAATGGAGAAAAAAAATGATGAGATTAGTTAAACACCAAGTTTAGTTGAGATAAAAACGTTAAAGGCAAATTCATGGTAGGCAGTGTCACAAGAAGTAAGATTTCAAGCTTTTGTGTTGCGGAGTTATTTTCCTTTATTTAAGGTGTTACACTCAATCATTTAATAGTTAAAAACCACTTAAATAATTTCAAATTCCACTTTGATGCTCAGCTAACACCAAGGTTTGTAATCTGGACGGGATGTTTATCTCCGATCACCAAAGAAATCTACATAAAACGCAGTTGTTTGTAGGAGTAATGTAGGTGATGTAAGAGTAGAATTTGGGTACTGTGGTGGAATATACATCAAAATTCCGTAGGTCCCCTGATGTCTCTTTTGTATACGACAATACTACAGAAGCTTTGAATTCCGTATTATGTCTGTCATTTTCATCATTTCCATGACTACACTTATTTTCTCTTTGATTTTCCACATATTTCTGTATAAATTCTGGTGAGTAGTTCGGCTGTTGGTCCAGTTACATAAACCTTTAACGAAACCTAACCTAACCGATTCTGGATGGGGTGAATTAGGGTTCAAGTATATATTAAAGTGTATCAGTTTTCTATGAATGCTAGATTGTGAGTTTTACAATTCAACCACCTTGAAATTGACCTTTTTATGCAGCAACAGGCCTTTTGTCGGAAGTATCACTAAATTCATTCAGAGCAAGCTAACTGGCCAAGTTAAACTTTAAGCACTACTGACTAGCAATGGAGTGTGACCGTACCAATTATGTTGAAACACTCACTGAGCAAGTTAGTGAAACCTGGCAAATAATGTTGTTATCATCACTAAAGTATGCTCATCGAAGTGTTATGCTATTCAATGGGATATCTGGTAAGTTTCAGCTTAGGTTTGGGAAAGATTAAGTTATGGTTTAGGCGAAGGACAATTTGGGGTTAGGTTAACTTACTAAAGGTGACATTAAGGTTAGTTCAAGTTAGATTAGGGTTAGTTTAGGCATATTTTCACGTTAGGGTTAAGTTCAGAAAAGTTCAGGGTTAGAAGACATAAATAATTACATGGATAGATTGTGGTTAATTTACTCTGTTGATATAAAAATAGTGCTTGTGCACTGTGGTAGAGTATAATTCCATTGTGGGTAACATTTATTTTGATAAAGTCTAACAGTGTTATGCAGTAATATTTACTGATGACGTTTTGAGCACATTTTATTGCGCAGGAAATATTACTGTGTAACACTGTGAGACTTTACCAAAACAAATTTTGTCTACAATGGAGTTATACTCTGTTGATACTCCAACCTAAAACTGAGAGGTATTTTTATCACATGTGATAGCAGGGTATCCTCTGTAACACCTTTCTACAGTTTTTCATGCATTATTTCATAAATATGTGTATTCCATACACGAAAACGCCTCCTTCAGGTGCTTGGTGCGTTCGAGGTCATTCACTGATTGGTAGTTGAAGGTGACTAAAGATTGACTTTGCCGGCTAACTGTTTTCATGTAGAACCACATAACTCCAAATATGAATAATTTATTTTGCAATCATTTGCGGGCATGCAATACAATACATGATTGTTGTTTGGATAAATACCATGAGTTACGTGATTCTTTCTACTGAAATGGTTTCAACAAGTTCATGATATATTTCCTAATAATTGAGTGGTTACTTCGGACCAATGCATTTAATTTACTGTTAAAGTATCCAAGATGTTTCATTATAGTTAATCATATGTACACTGTCGTATTATCATGGATTGTGGTTTATTGACAAGTGTGAATTTTTGGGGTTCACTTAACACTTACTTTATGGCTGCTAAAGAAGTTCAACTGCTTTGGCAACTACTTAGCTACTACGGGGTGCCGCTGACAATTATACATCTCATCCAACAGCTGTACGACAATGCTGCATGCCAAGTAATCCACAACGGGAAACTTACGGAATCCTTCGAAGTGAGGACAGGAGTAAGGCAAGGCTGCCTACTACCGCCAATGATTTTCCTGATTGCAGTAGACTGGATAATGTGACAAACAGCGGGCAATGGGGAAACAGGCATAAGATGGACTCACACAAAACACTTGGAGGATCTGGACTTCGCCGACGATATATGTCTGATTTCCCACAAACTGGAAGATATGCAAGCGAAAAACAACAAGTTGGCAGAAGAAGCATCAAAAATAGGACTTCAGGCGGACAGACCTGACGAGGATATCAAAGCAAGAATCGGAAAAGCAAGACAAGCTTTCACTACTCTCAAGCCTGTGTGGAGGTGAACAGCACTCAGCATCAAAAATAACATCCGGATTTTCAACTCCAATGTGAAGTCAGTGCTACTATACGGATCAGAGACTTGGCGCGTCATAAAGAGCATCTCAAACAAACTTCAGACCTTCATCAACAGTTGTCTTCGCTCAATACTCAAGATCAGATGGCCGGCCAGAAAAGATCAACAACAGGGATCTCTGGCAATGAGCGAACCAACACAGCAGGAACTGATTGTGAAACAAATAGGCAGGAAGAAATCGAGATGGATTGGTCATACTCTGAGGAAACCATCAAGTGAGTGACATCACTAGACAAGGCGTCGCTCGAGTGGAACCCGAAAGGGAAGCGGCGAGTTGGTCGTCAATGCAAGGGTGACTTGGAGGAGGTCATGTGAAGAGGAGATGAAAACGTGTGGGCAGACTTGGAGCCAGGTGAAGATTCTATCAGAGAATCGAACGCAATGGAGACGTGTGGCTGAAGCCCTATGTTTCTCTAGGAATTAGAGGAAACAATAATAATAATATCCCTCATTTCACATAATAGCTGGCGTTTAATTTAATGTACTCATAAAAGCTTTCAAACGAAACATATATCATTCACGGGTGATTATAAAATGCTGAGATTCTTTACTTTTTTCCATACTGTATCTGTCATATTTTTAATAGCTTTATTCATGCATAAAATCCACTAGATTTTTTTTATCAAACTGCTCAATTGAATGCCCTAGCTTACTGCGAATCTTCATTGGTTAAGTACGTAGATCTATTCCTGGAATATTCGACTTATGGACAACATATCTGGGTTATTTTTCGCAGAAATTAATCAATATTATTATTTCGGATACGAATTTAAACTTATGTATGTGACATATACTGTAAAGTTCAGTATTAAACTGTGTTGAAGATATTGCTTGAATTTCAGCCACGTATTAAGATTTACCTGAATCTTTTCAGGTATATGGTAGATAAATAGTTATTCTTACTGCTTTTCTTATCTGCCTGACAGTTGGATTTCAACTTTCAGTGGAGTAGTTCAACACTTTAAAGATATGTTATTTATTGTGTTCAGTATTCATTTGGCTTCTTTAATTAACTTTCTTCAAACTTTTATGGTTACCAAAAAAATCAGCGAAAAATTCTACTGCATGTGGTCTGATTAGTGTTGTGGTTGAATTCGAGCTGAAACCCCTCAGAAAGTAGATCTTTGGTATCTTTAGCTACCCATTTCTGAGTGTAAATCAGGATGATTTTTTTAAAATTACGGTTTTTTATAAGTAAATAACAAGCTTAGCAGAAGATTAAGGCCGATTTCTGAGTACTGCTTGATTTCCTCAAAATGCAATCACTTAAACATCTAGGTACCGTATACTCCAAACGGCAGAGGCTATCGCGTGTCACGTGAAACAACCAGTTCATTGTATACAATGGAAACCAAATAACACGACATTTAGCGTTATCAAGGTAAAAGATAGATAAAGAAATGTACCTTAATGCAGTGGTTATTCTGTGGTGAGAGCTGTCTGCAAGCCGAAATTGTAGACAACAATTTACGTCTATGTTTACTCCCCAAACCGGGGTCATGAGAAAAAGCAGTTACAAAGCTTAACCTTGAGGGAATAACCAATCAATCACAGCAGACTTAATGTGTGCAAATACGATTCGCAGAGATACGGCTTAACTTTCTGAGAAATGGTCACAAGCAGTACAGAATAACCTTCAGCAAGAAAACAACCAATCAGAAGACGTTGCTTCTCTGCTAACAATAACGAACAATAATGTACATAAAAATCTATAAATATCTGTTGATTTTCCCAATAAACGATCTGTTGCCTGGCCTTTGTCTTCTGTCGTTACAATTCTTCCTAGCTCATCCCCCTAAAAAATTATTAAAACTAGCCAGATAATTGAATAAAATAAAAAAATATTCTGTACGTATTTTGCATACTGCAAATCAAGTCATTTTAATGTTGATATCTGTTTCATATCGACGTTCTTTTTTAACATATTTATAATTTTTTCTACCCTTCTTAACTTAAACTATTGTTGTCCATCAATAATTACACTTAAGCTAATTGACAAAATCTCCAATTAAGGAATTATCTTTATTATTACTTTCGAATGATAAAGTTATAATTAGTTATCTGCAATAAATGCCAAGCTAATTTATGATTGATAACATTTACGATTAACAGTGCTAGATAATATTTTTTTAATTATCTTAAGAAAAGAAATAATCATGTCGAGATAAACAAATCAGTATGATTTAATGGAATGAAGATTGTTCAACACAGGAAAAGGTGTGTTAGTTACTCTAACAACAATATGTTTATTTTTCCATTATTATTCTTATGGAGAGTAAACATATATATTAGCTTTGGAGGCTTAATAAGTAGCTACGTTGAGTAGTAAATATATAAGTGAATAGTAATCATTTTCAGAATGAAAATAATGAAAATTTTATTGACTGATTAAAAATCATCATCTGGTGCAAACCGATCGCAGAGCCAGACAGCACTGAAGAATCCTTCTCTACAATATACCGGGTGCCAAATAAATTACCAAAATCGTCGAAGCACCGCATGCTGCAAACAGCAGAGGCTATTGCGATTCGCCTCAAACAACCAGTGCTCTGTGTTCTAAAGAAACAAGTCCAGCTCCTACTACTACCCTGGCCCTCAGTAGAAACTATAAACTCATGAATTTGTACTATTATCTCTCATAATTCTTCTGATATGCAGCTTATTTTATGTTGATGCCATTGAGCTGTAATCTATCAATATTATTGATTTGATGTTATTTAAACAACATTAATGTTGTTCATAACACTAATTCATTCATTCACTATAATGTATATATAATTGTAGAACCTGATGATGAATTTATCGAAAAGAGTACTCTTTGTTCCGTGTCCATTCTTTTGACAATTTTATTCTATAGAATATTTTTATATGCACTTTAGACTTTTCCAAGTATTTTAATTACAAAACTTTCACTGCTTGCACATGATATTTTTAGTGAATTAATGAATAATGGTATGGCCATGTAGTTCAGTATTGTATGATCTGAAAAATGCTCTAATCTCTTGCAACATTCTTCTTCCTCTTCTTCAATTCTTTCTATAACTGCGCATCAGTAGGCCAAAAAGCTATTTAAAAATGCTCGTGAGTATATGAGTTACGACCCAAGAACGTAAGTCGATGAATATGAAATCTGATGTAGTTTACCAGGGAAAAATGTTTGGTAAACCAGTGACTTATGACGCAGTCTAGTGTCAGAATCCGTTGAAATAGCTGTGAGTTTTGTGTAAAGTGGAAGACATTTGTATGGAGGATTTCATCATGAGCTGACATCAGTTAAAGATCCACTAGAAAACATGGGAGTACTGGAGAGCTATTTCGCCCTACTTTGGGACTCTTCATCAGTTCGCACCCAGACTAGGATTACGGAAACAGCTGTCCAGTACTCCCAGGTTTTCCAGGGATTCTCTAACTGATGTCAGCTCATTATGAAATCCTCCATCCAATCAAATAAAATCCCTACAAAACCAATACTTGAAAAACATTTGTACCCTTTTAATAACCTAACATAAAATATATCCTGTTATTTTTAAATAAAATTCGCATATCTATCTGAAGCAAAATATTTTAGGAAGCTAAGTGGAATACAACTTTATTATATCTAGTCAACATATTAAGTCTAAGATTTATTCTATTTGAGCAGATATTATTAGCTGATGGCTATCCTTCAGTGTGAGTTTTTTAGTTATGTGATTTGCTTAAATATATTGCAAAAATCTTAGTGGTCCATTCAGGAGATAGTTATGCTTATACCTTTCGAAAGATGATAGAAGAATGGCAAACATGAACAACCTATGAAACACTTATAGACGAATTTGCTGCTAATAGTTATTTGTTTATATGTCCACAATAGGAAAGATAATATTATAAATTCATGAATTTAAAGTCTCTCCAGGGCAGTAGTATTGGCTGGCTGGACTTGCTTCTTTTGCACACAAAGCACTGGTTGTTTGAGGCGAATTGCAATAGCCTCTGCTGTTTGGATTATGCGGTACTTCGGTGTTTTTTGTAATTTATTTGGCACCTGGTGTGGTGAGAGCTGTCTACTAGCCAATTGGTTGACAGTAATCGAGGTCAAGGTCAAGATGGACAGGCGGATACAGTTAACATATAAATGAACTGACACAGCCACAAGAGATGCAAGGTTAACTTTGTGTGAGAAACAACCAATCAACAGACTGTATTTTTTACTAACATTAACCTACAATAATGTACGTCAAAATCTATAAATATGTGTTGATTTTCCGTAATAAACGTTCTGTTATCTGGCCCTTGTCTTCTGTTATTACACTGGTAGATGATAGAGAAGGATTCTTCGACGCTGCCTGGCGTTGTGGCGAGTTTGCACCAGATGGTCTAATATCGAACTGTTGATGGTTTTCACTACACCTTTACTTGGCCATACTGGGAGATGTTCTCGAGCGAGAACGATATAACTCGCTCCGACCGCCTGGGACTCGAACCACGGACTACTCTCTACCACTGAACCACCTATTCAATGCTCGTAGAAAATATTTTTAAGACGTAGTAACCATGGAAGTCTGAGAACAAAAGAAAAAATCGAATATAGTTTACCACAGTCTATGTGATAAAAAACTTCACACCTACTGTTTCATCTGCTGAATACATTTTTAAACACTAATTATTATCCATAATCGTACTTTTGTCAAACCATCACTCTGTATACAATGCTATATTACCGGAAGTTGACTCGGGGGAATAAATTACTCAAGAGAGTCTTTCATATTACATATTGGTCCTATTGTTAAATGCATTGATGATAGTGAGTCTATGGCTGGTGAAAACCTAATGGATTAATTATTATTATTTGGTTTTATAAGTGTGTGTGTGATAATACAAGAAACTATATTTAACAATTGCATTTACCCGTAAAATCCCAAATGTCCTTATTTAATTTAGCTCATAAATTTATTTTTTGAAAAATGTTCACTGTGCCTTCACTACCTACTTTAATATGCACTCATTTGAATCATGTTCATTTTGTAATAGTTTGGATTAAAAATTGGTAGTGGATTTTAGATTTTTCTAATACTATTTGCCCAACAATAGGCCACATTAACCTCCGGCTGTTCAATTCGCTTAAATTAAAAATGCTATGTTGGCTGGCTTAGACATATTAAATATTTCACAGTAGACTGTTTATCGAATCGATATTAGTTAATAAAAATCTTTGAAAACCATGGATCAGCGAGACTACAACGCTGACTGAACGCAGAACATTGGAACTACGAAGTTAACCTGTTGGCCATTCAGCCAATAGTTTTGGAAATTAGAATTTCTAACAGTTCGGGATATTGCGCGGTCAACAACCAATTCCATCAATAAACTTCCTTTAGATGCCCAACACGGTGAACCACAGTAGCCAAAACTTCCCGCAAGAACTTCAGACCGTCCATTCTGTGTTAACTGTAACACATATTCCATGAAACTTAGGATCTTATTTACTAGCTCTGTAGTTCGGGCTTTGCATAATCACTATCATTAATTTCTACTGTTAAACGACGAAATATGTGATTTGTTTACCAAACTAAGACAAAATAACCATCTAGTGTTTCTTAGCTTTCAATGGTCCTGTAATTGATGTCAGTTTGTAAATGAATCTAACCTCAAGTCAATTGAATCCCTACAACCCAGTACTTGGAAAGTAATCCAGTTCGCATTCTCATCTCAATATCCTGGGTCCGCGTTTGAGAGTTCATGGGGAAGCAGTAATAAAGAGTCCCGAATTAAGGAGAAACACATATCCAGTGCTACATAGTTTTCAATAATTTCCTAATTGATATCTGCACGCGACGAAACCTATACCAAAAACGAATCAAAATCCCTACGAACCCAAAAGTTTGAATATTAAATACTCTTATGGTCATTTTGCTGATAGGTATAGAGAAATATTAAATAAAATATATACAATTGTCACAGGCCATCTAGATCTGTAAATAAACATTTGAAATTAAAAATTCTAAAGATTTATTGCACCAAAAATTGCCATAGTTATGTTTTTCTTTCATAGTGCTTAGAAAGACAACTGCCGTTGTAATTTACCATCGATAACTATATCCATCTCTTAGATGCAAATTTCATACATACATCCTATTTCAGTAACTTTGTATTTTACACACTACCGTAATGAATACAAAACATAGCTGTATCAAAAAAACATCCTTGTGAATACTCTATCGGCATCTTTTTTAAAAGATGTCAATTTTCCTTAAATATGCACATGTATTCATGGGCAACACCACCAACAGCAACAACAACAACAGACAACAATCAGCATAAATGAAAGGAACCTGAAAGAAACAACTTCTTTTACCTACCTGGGAAGCATCGTTTCAACTACAGTTTAATAGAACTGACGACGATATCAAAGCAAGAATCGGAAAAGCAAGACAAGCTTTCACTACTCTCAAGTCAGTGTGGAGGTCAACTGCACTCAGCATCCAAAATAAGTCCCGGATTTTCAACTTCAATGTGAAGTCAGTGCTACTATACGGATCAGAGACTTGCACTGCGCGTCATTAAGAGCATCTCAAACAAACTACAGACCTTCATTAACAGTTGTCTTCGCTCAATACTGCTCAAGATCAGATGGCTGGCCAGAAAAGATCAGCAACAGGGATCTCTGAGAGCGAACCAACACAGCAGGAACCGATTGTGAAACAAATAGGCTGGAAGAAATGGAGATGGATTGGCCATACTCTGAGGAAACAAACCATCAAGTGACATCATTAGACAAGCCATCGCTCGAGTGGAACCCGACAGAATGGGAAGCGGCGAGTTGGTCGTCAGTGCAAGGGTGACTTGGAGGAGGTCATGTGAAGAGGAGATGAAAAAGTGTGGGCAGACTTGGAGCCAGGTGAAGACTCTAGCAGAGAACCGAACGCAATGGATACGCGCAGCTGAAGCCCTATGTTCCTGTAAGAATCAAAGGAAACAATAATAATAATGTATTCATGGAAACATATATCTAATCATCACTAACTCCGTTTACCCTGAATCTAGCTTTTTTTCTTGTGCTTTTGACTAGGATAAGTCTGCGAAACCATGAGATATGTGTATTACTTCAAATTAGGTGATGTTTTTGCAGAAATATAACTCATGAATAATTTATACTGGTATACTGTTTTAAGAAAGTAGCACATAAGTTCATATGACCGGTTCCCATACACTTGCAAACCGAAACCTTGCACTGCGTACACATTTAGTCAGTTTGTAGTAAATGTTTACTAATTCTTCAAACCTTTTGGCGGCCTGCTTAAAACTTGGGCTACAGAATACCCCTATCAATATATTCCATATAAATTCTCCTATTCAGTTCATTTACATCTAGTAAAATATAACCACTAATAGTATTTTATACTCTCGCGAGTATTTAAAACATTTACAACCTGTTGATTCGCAAGTTTCTACTAAATATATGAATGAGCATTATCCTCGATAATAGCTTATACCAATAAATGAGATAACCGTTCCTGAGTGGTGTCCCTCGTCCATGAAATGTATTCCTGAACTTTTGACAATGGGCATCCAACAAAATGTCGTCTAGTATTCCTCGAAGGAGAAAACATTTTGGGCATTGGGTATATGGTATTCATTATAATAAAGGTTTTCTTTTATTTCCCAATGAATGAAAAAAAAAACGATATTGTTGTGTTTACTGGTGTTTCGCTATTTAATGCTGCTAATAGCTTTATCAAAGTATTATTAAACCAGAATTTACAAAATCTCAGCTTATAAATAACAACTTAATCATCGTCCCTCAGCATGTGGTCATTTTTCGTTGTCAAACTGGCCAGTTGGTATAAATAACAAAACCAGGTGTAGATTGTTGGATTTGATAAGTGTGTAAAATTATCAAAGCAGCGTGTGTTTACATAATGAAATTGCTTATCACATTCGTGTAGATTTTGTCACTTCATGGGAGGAAGATCATGTTGTAACCAGGTCAAATTCTGTTTTAGTCCATCATTCCTATTCAGACAATTTGGATTCAGTTTGATGATATGAAGGGTTTCTGATGATATGAGACGTTCTTTATGATTTCCGAAATTTTTTGGATTATTTCAAAGTTGTGAAAATCAGTTTTATGACCTGATTCTATAGCGTGTAGACCTATGGCCGATGAGTTTTCAAGCTATTCTGGTTCAACTGGATTTCTCAGTGGCCGAACAGAGACAACCCTACGGTATTCATTTCTTCTAATTTTGATTTCTCTCTGGTGATGTTTTTCCGGTGTATATCACATGACATTCCAAGGATTTTACTTTGTAAACACAATTAGATTTAGAATACTTAGGGATTTGGTGTTTTATATGGACAAGGTGGCATTGCAGTGTGTCTGATGTTTTGAACAAAACTTTGATGTTGTGTTTATTGAGTACTCTTTTGGATATCGTCTGACATCTCTGCTCTATATGGAATAAAGACTGATGAGGCTAATGTCCTCAGGATACGTTTACTACCATATTTAATGTCAGTGTTGATTTTATTGATTAAGTTCTCTGGGTAGTTGTTTTCCTTGAGAGTCTCAGTAATCTTTGATATTTCTTCTTCTTTTTCTTTCTCATCCGTTATCAAAGAGTGTGTTCGTCTAAGAGGACTTGAAACAACTGATACCTTTGCGCTGATGGGCTGTGATGATCCAAAGTGTAAATATTTGTTGGAATGGGTTTTCTTCTTGAACACAGATATATTAAAATGTCCATTTTTCCTCCTCTTAACTAGGCAGTCTAGAAGTGTTAGTTCAATGACGTCTGATTCTGCTTCCGAAGTAAACTGCATTCTGGGAGACAGACTGTTTAGTTTCTTCAAGAATGAAATGTGTGTTTATAAACACTGTTCAGAATAAAGCTATTACTATTATTATCAACCACATTCAACTCTCAAAACTGTATAGATAGTTATGCAATGAACTAGTCATGAACAAATTTTCGCCAGTACAGTGTTCACCTGTCGAGATACATTCCAGTATTTAATTCATTGGAGTAAATGTTAAGTGTAACATTTATTCAAGAGTGTGACCTTATGACTTCTAGATACGTGATTTTTTAAATATGGTGTTTATATAACACATCACACTTTTAAGTAGTAAACTATTTATTGGAGTATGGTTTCAATTTTTCTCAATTAACAGCATCACTTTCTAAAAATGCAAAGGACCTTTTCGCTCCTTGTCCTTTTGTTGGTGGATTCCAAATAACATCTATGAAGAAAATCGGCTCCGAAAAAGTGAGTTAAAACATTTTTTTCAAATTGACTCTCTGTTAAAAAAACTCTCGCTTTCTCAAACTAGCCTGATTATTAAAATTAAAGGAGTATCATATCTTGAAGGTAGTTAACACTGTTCATGTATATAATAAACTAAGGTAATATATAAATAAGTAGAATAATACTAGAGGTTAATTGGTGGATGGCGACTAGCACTGGAATCCAGGATGCGCATTTCGTCCTATTTGAGGCTCGTCAGAATAATACTTGTGGAAGATTGAAAATTGCCACTTTTATTCTCAGGTGTCAATGAAGCCTACTACGTTCAACTACGTTCATTCAACACTGATCGTTGAGAGCCTTCAAGAAAATTGTCATCCTAATTATATTTACAAAAAGAAACCTGTGAATGATTGGTCGGAAGTCTGTAGAGTCCCTTAGTGATAGATTTCAAAAAAAACTTAATTCCTTTTCCATTTAGTTATATTTCACTGGATCCATTCAATTTAGTTCAAAAATTATGTTTCTCTCCCAAACCTTTTTTTAGGTTTGCAAATATGTGTTAACCAAGTGCTGTTAAACACTGAAGGACCAGAGTGATCTGAAGAAAAAACCAGTGTATCCGTTTTGAATTAGATCTTTGTGAAGTTAAAGATTTTTCCACTAGAAGGTTAACCCCAGTCGCTTCTACATTTATTCGGTCTCAAAGTACACGGAACCATTTTCAAAAGAATCATTAGCTGACATTCAAGTGGAAGAAATTTTCATAAATTAAACCTGCCAATCAAATGCAAGCGTTTAGTTCCAAGTTTTATCAGACAACACAGTGACGACTGTAACGCGCTATACTTTTACACAGGCAGTTAACTACTGATAACTGTAAATGAGTTATTTCGACCTATTTAGCAGGGTTAACTCAAAAAAAACACCTAAGTAAACAGAATAACAGAGATCCACTGATTATGTGGAAGCTATTCGAATAAAATCCATAATGAAGAAGGTTCTATTCGTGGGCGCCACCAGCAATATAGAACGAACTAAGAAATCTAAAATAACTTCTATATAATGAACAGAGGTCATGAGAATATATTCAGTCATAATATAAGCAAAAATCTGTGAATCAAATGTCGAAATGCAATTGATGATAGACTGGACAAAATTCACTTGCCTATTAGGTTTCTCATAAAAAAATCATAATAATTGTCTTCGAATTACGAACAAACAGAGCTCATCCACCATCCTGTCTTAATTCGTATTTACGTTGTGGTTATTAAATATACTACTGTTTGATTAAATCTGACTAACTTCTACTTTCTATCCCTTTACCTCCTGGACGAAGCGTAGTGCTTAAAGACGTGAAGTTGTAGCACTGTTAGTTTCGTTTGTACAAGATGGTGACTGCTTCTCTCACATACAATGATAGCTCATTTCCAAGCTTATTACCGGCCAGCAAGTTGAGCGAGGTCTGGAAACAGAATCCGAACCTTCCGCATGACTGGCTTCATAGAATTTAACCATTGACTAACTCAATTAGGACAATGGAATCCATTTTTTATCAAGGAAAATACAATCGCAACATTGCATTTCTTGAAATTCTTAAGAATGTCATTTTTTTACTTGAAAATGAATTAATTACTATATGTCGACCAGATGAAATTAATTTGCCGGACCTCTGAACTAGAAACACAGCTCGTTTAAAATTGACTGCTGTTAGTAATGTGGATCTAGGCTTTGAATCCTTCTACAGTTTAATAGCAGCTTAGTTAAGTATAATACATAGCTTAGGATGAGAATAATGAAATATGAATATGAAATATGAAGAGTTACAGATATTCAAAGCCATGCTACTCAGTTGGCGAAGTCAAAACTTTACTCATAGAAAGTTATTACCAGTAGATGTCGCAAATTAGGCATATGCCTCCAGTCTATAATTTCTCTAAAAGCCTAACTGTTCAGCAATAAAATGAGCAAAAAAAAGTTAGTGTGATCGTGACAAACGACTATATGAATTATTTTACGAAAGAAAGAAATTTTTATTAGTTTGTCTTGAGAAAAAATCCTGCATTTCTGTTTAAGTATGCTTTTATTTTATAGACAATAATCGCTTCTTATGTTTTTTTTTACCTAACTGTTGTTTTCAACACGAAAAAACGTTTAGGTTGACTAAAGTTTCACACATTATCTTTAAATTAGAAATACACTGAAATATAGGCTGGCTGTCTTTTGATAATTTCTCGAGACACGTTTTTATTCCGGTTTAGATAGATGCCTGTCTTTTTATTAATATATGTGTAAGACTTGGGAACTGTGGTAGCAAGTAATTCCATATCAGTTTGTTTATTAGATGTATCATACAGTGAAACAGTCTTTTTTACTGGATGACGTTTCGAACAAAATTTATTCTCCATAATCATATCATCAATTACAAACATACGACTTCGAAACTTGAGTTTTACAGTTTTCTTTGTTCTCTCCTATTTGTCGTCGTTGGGGTAGTAGAATTTTCCAGATGTCCGGTTGGACAGGTGTTGAATCATTCTTATACAATAAGGAATCTAAATCATCAGTAGTGATTCCATACAAAGATGGAACCTCGGAAACCTTATGCAGAATTCTTAACAAGGCAGGAATAAAATTGGCTAGCATTCAAACCATCCACAAACTCAATTAGAAACAAGCTTTGTCGGTTAAAGGATCCTGATGGTGAAGCCTCTGAAACAAAACAATTCAGCTTGTCCAATACCTTGCAATGATTGTCAGGTCAAATGCATGGGTTAAAGTAGTAAAACAGGGGCAGTCAGACTAGCCGAGGATAAAATCCTAGCAAAATTTAGATTGGTTGACCCGAATAAGATAAGAAATTTAGAGAATAGTTCAGCTATATCAGTCACTACATGCAAATAAACACAACTATACAATAGGATGGGATAAGATGACAGTTTTGAAATCTAATGTCACAGGGTGGAGGGAGAGATTGATAACGGAAGCTTTGTTTATTGAATCAGCTGAAGAGAATACGTGCAATAGGAATGATTCAACACCTGTCTAACCGAACATCTGGAAAATTCTACTACCTCTACGACGAATAGGAGAGAACAAAGTAAACTATAGACTGAAGTTTCGAGGTCGTGTGATTATAATTCATGAAATGATTATGAACAATAATGAATTGTGTTCGAAACCTTGTCATCCAGTAAATAATACAGTTTCACTGTTTGATACATCTAATAAACAAACCTATATGGAATTGCCTATCTTTTTAACTAGCAGTGATCAGAATGTAGTGACAAAATGCAGTATCTCATAGTAGCTGAACAGATGCAACTGCCACCGAAAATTGAAGTTAACAGAAATGAGATTCTTCGAAAATGTTGACCACCTAATAAAGGCAGAGCAAAAGGAAATTTTAGCAACTTCACATGAATGTGGCAATATCACAGTGTTGCCTGTATATAATACATTCACAGGGTGTATTGCCAGTTTGTTGTGAAATTCTGAGAAATGGTTACCTTTATACCTAAATGGGTGCTTTATGCATAATTACAAAATTTATTACTATTATCATCACTATTCAACTGCTCATTGGATATATGTATGCATGTACCCTAGGAAAAATTTGTCTAAAATCCTAATTGTAATTATCTTTTGAATTCTTAATATTTTTTAGCCTATTTGTGACTATCAGACATTTGCAACCCTGGAAAGTGAATGTGTAACAAACGAAGGAATTGAATGGGTGTTTGATGATCCAAAATGCAACATATTTGAAATCAATAGTAGTAAGTTCATTTTCTTTTGACTGTCAATCACTTACTGATAGATTTGGGATATTATTGCAGGCGAAAAGTTTTGGCTTATATTGACGAGTAATTACAGTGGAAATAGTTTTTCTGCTATCAAATTTAAGGAGGTAATCTTCAGTTAGCGTGGACGCCCGATCAACATGAGCACCCTTATGCTAGAACTCCCGGTCCTGCGAAATTCCGCAGGAAGAAATGGAGATGGATTGGCCATACTTTGAGGAGATCATCAAGTGACATCACTAGACAAGCCCTTGAGTGGAACCCGAAAGGGAAGCGGCGAGTTGGTTGTCTAAGGATGACTTGGACGAGGTCATGTGAAGAGGAGATGAAAACGTTTGGACGCACGGCTGAAGCCCTATATTCCTCTAGGAATTAAAGGATACAATAATAATAATCTTCAGTTAAGTGATATTACGAGTTCCATGTGTAGCAGATAATACTGAACTCCTGATGTAGGATATCATTTAAAACTCGAGTGAATACGAATATTCTGTTATAGCATAAACTAATGATGTACATTTTTACTGAATAGAAAATTTCCATATTGAGGCAGATAAAAAAGGAAAACTTAACTTCGTTTCGACAAGTCATCTTCGAAAACGTTTTAATCTTGTTCGAATTCGACCAGGAAGCCATAAAATCAATCAAATACTAGTAGTTATGTTGTGTGAGGTACAAACTAGAAGGGAATGCCCAAGTGGAGACTGAAAACTGGAACTGGTATTACTTAGTAAGTGTGACAAAACGACCAAACACCTATTACGCCATGCTATTTCTATTTTTTTCAATGTCCAGTTGACCAACTCCCTCTAGTTTATACTTCATATTACGTAAAACATTTTCTAAAACATAACCAGTAGTATCTAACTGGCTTTATGAATTCTCCGTTGAATATGAAAACAGTTATACAGCTTTCGAAGACTAGTCAAAGGGGAAGTTTTCTTTGCTACTGAATCTTTTTTTTCTTATATCCATTTTAGCTGAACAGTTAACTGCTTCAAAACTTATCTGTGAAAATGCTACTGCATATGAGACCCAGTAAAATAAGAAGCAATGTAACTTAGTACTCTGATGTCCATAAAGTAGTACACTTATACAAATATTATTAATTCACTATGACTTTTTCTAGAATATACCCCATATTAGTTAGCAGTTAGTTAGGCGGCCTGTTTGAATTACTGGGCTACTAAAATTACTTTCCACCAAAATGCTTAATTTCATCTGGATTTATCGTTGTTTTAATCCTCTAGTTATATCAGATGACCTATATATAAACTTGCACGCTGATTTAACTTTGCTTCCAAATAAACGCTGTACATTTCTTCAACCAAATGAAGACATACTTCAGATTATTACTTTACATTTAAATCGTGTATGAAAAAAATGTATTTGGAAACTAAATAGGCTGAAAGTTTTTGGGCGGAGTTCAACAATAGCGTCCCAGGAGTGCGGATGCTCCAATGACCTTGAACGCACGCTAGTCATTGGCTAACGGCACCTGTAATTATCATAACTAAAATATCAGCGCTATTCACTAGCTAAGCAGCAAAAGTCACTCAAGTCATGCTTTTAAGTGCTGTTTAGACAATGTGTTAATAGCTCGTTAGAGTTATGATTAGGGTTAAGGTAAGTATTGGGGTTAGGGTTAGGATCAGGGTCATAATTAGCATTGGGGTTAGGTTTACGGTTAGGATAAGGGTTGTAATTAGGGTTAGTTTGAAGTCCTGGGTGAGGGTCAGGATTAAGGTTGATTTACACCTAGAGATAAATTTAGAGTTGATATCATTTATTTTAATTTGTTGTATTATCCACATTTTCCTGGTAACTGGTCGTCTATCCTCTTACTAAAAACCATATTAATTCAACTGAGGGCTTTTGAGGAAGACTGCACGTGAGGATAACAGAGATAAACGATTCACAAAAACAGCTTATCTTCAGTCACCTCGGTGAATACATGTAGAGAAACTAGTCTAACTTAGCGATTGATACTCCTCATTATTACTGGGACGTATTTTAAAGTCATGTCAGAGTAAGATACCCTGTTTAAAGTGTTTTCATGCATTTTCTTGAAAATATACGTCATGTTTAGTGCGTCGGTGCACAGTGGTTAGGACTCTCGCAGGTTACGTACATGGTCCGGGGTTCGATCCCCTGCCGACGCACACCTGATATCAATGGTCGGCCTGCAAAGTATGGGCTACCGATATCCATGCTGAAAATTCCATACTTGTACTAAAAATACTGCGTGGCATCAAGCTGTAATCACATTAAATTAAAAAATTAAATTAAATTAAAAATTCCTCATTTTTATGATTGGTCGACTTGAGGTCCCCCGTGCATTCGCATCCCTTGGGACGCTATTGTTGAAATTCGCCAGTTTTTTTTACTATATGTTTGCATACTGTCTAAAACAAAGCCTTATTATTATATTACATATTTCACGGTGTTCATATAATTTGTACTGTCTCTATGTTCCAGTTAAGTAAATCACTCAAAACAGTATCCCTGAAAATTAGATGCAGTGGAAACTGTAATTAGCATTAGGCTTGTATGCATTTCCATTATTCTATACATGATAGTCGTACAACCAGTTGTTTAAACACAAAGCCCAAACAGTTAGCCAGTAATGCATGATACTTAAAGGAGTATGTTGTTAAACTCCTTCCATAAGTATTTCTTAAAAACTGATATAAATTAACTCAGTAATTTACTTGTTTGGGCTTATTTTTTAAAATTTCTAGTCAGTCATCACAGCTGTTTCACGCACTGGAAGAAAGACGGTTTGACTTTCACACTGTTGCATCAAGACCGCAAAGACGATGGACACAGTCTTCTCACATTAGTAAGTATCATGATTTCTTAAAGTAAAACAACCCTGTAATACTTCTTTCAATAACTAAGCTTTATTTGTCACTTGTAAATAGTTTTATAAACCAGAAAGCCAGTTAATTACCGCGTTTTAACTTCCTGTCTTATATTTTTTATCCTTCACGTTCTTCAGTGGAACATAGGGCTTCAAGCTAGTGGCTTGAA
The DNA here is from genome assembly GCA_944472155.2 of Trichobilharzia szidati. Lineage (NCBI taxonomy): Eukaryota > Metazoa > Platyhelminthes > Trematoda > Strigeidida > Schistosomatidae > Trichobilharzia > Trichobilharzia szidati. The sequence goes on along the minus strand of OX235274.1, from coordinate 102,366,862 downwards.
GTTTCTGTAGCAGTGTTTATCTTACAGGATGGGGTTGCTGGCCTCATGCCCAACCTTTCCTCTTCACCAGCATTATTTGTGGCTTAGCGAGGTAAAGGAGTGCGTCTGTTGCCGGGGATCGAACCCCGGACCATGTGCATGGTCGGCAAGCGTCCTAACTT